>VZRE01006802.1:395388-564343 GCA_013396775.1 Cephalopterus ornatus
GGGGGGGGGCGGGCATTGGGGCATAAAAGCCTATCTGTCACTTTAGCTGCCATCCTGTTAAAGACCCTGTGTGCTCTCTTACCATTAGGACCAAGCACCCAACAAGTCCTGCTGACTCACTTGTGCAACTCCACAAAAAATCCAAGGGTCAAATCAGGCTGTTTTGTTGGAGAAAGTTGTGCACCTTTAACCTTACTGGCTTGTGGCTGCTTTGCTGCACACCCTCACCGTGCTCTTAATGGAGTTTTCCTCTGAATCACACTGCACTGTAAATGCAACAGCCCTATCCTTGCTGTCTGTGCAAAATGGGAAATGAAATGGTGCCTGATTTTGATGCAGGGAAGTAGATTTATTTTCACACGTTCCATCATTCACTCCCCTTGGTTCGTGATGAATGCTCGAGTGGCTCCAATCTTGGTATTCCCGTGTCTAAATCACATTATAAATTTGTGTTTATAGGTTTACAGATGCCCTCTCCGGAGTACATAGTTGATGTGGAGTCCATGGACATTTTCCCTGTGGGCTGGTGTGAAGCGAATGCTTATAATCTGACTCCACCACACAAAGCTGTTTGTAAGTACATGGAGACTCCAAGCAGCCTGGATATTACATCACTGGATATATCAGGGAGTTTGTCTTCTGTCTATCATCCCACTTCTGAAACTTGTCAGCCTAACTAGCAGACTAATAACCAGGCTGTAAGTGTACTGTAATAAATAGTAATAAATCTAATCGGTGACCAGACTGGAATTAGCCAATTTGTACTTGCCTCTGTGATGAGTCCCTCCGAAAATGGGATTTTTTGGGAGGCTGGGGAAGGCTGTTACATGCTTTGGGATTGCACAGTCGGTTGTGGGTTTGCAGTGGGGTTGTCAGAGAGAAACCAGGTTTTGCAGTGCTGAGACAAGTTCACTTGGGCAGCTGAATGAGTTAGAGACAAAGACTCAAATTGGAAAAAAGCCTCATAAAATATAGGGTGAAATGAACATTAAGAGGCCATCCAGGTGCTCCTTTCCAAAACAGGATCTGTTCCATCTAAATTGAGAAATATTTGTTGCCCTTCTGTGACGGAGTTTCTGCCCCTTGCCAGGGTATCTGTCCCCTTATTTCACCACCCTTACAAGCTCAGAGGTTTTCCTAGTGTTTAATTTAAAATCTCTCCCAGCACAATTAAGCCCATAGTGTGTTTTCCTGCCTCCAGTGCGTATTAAGAAAAATTTCTTTCATTTCCATTTGCATTTGAAGGCAGTTCGTGAGAGCTCAGTGTCTTGGTGTTGCTCTCCTGTTCCAAACTATCCAACACAAATCTCAAGCCACCAGGTGAAAAATTAGCCTCACTGTTTATATTAATTAGCATCTGAAAGGCAGATTTTAAAACGTGTCAACCCTTGCAAAGAGTTAAATATGCTTAAGTTAAAAATCAGGCAGCCAGGGCCTAATTTGAGAGAATACTGCTATGGCAACATTATGCAGCCTTATCACAATTTATAGCAAGGGATAAATTATGCTGGAGGTAATCATGCTTGTAAAATGTAATCTTATCCATATGTGTTGCTGTATGAAAAAATATTTGTGTTTTTATTTTAATTTTTTCTTTTATACTGATCCCATAAAACACAATATTAGCATTCCAGAGGAAAGATTAAATGTATTATTACATCTTTAAAGTAGGTTTTAATGATGTAGTGACTTAGTTAAAAAATACCAAGGAAAGATGGTGATAGTAATTAAGTACCATTTCATTGTGTTGGAAGTCGTTTTATAGTCAGTGCATTTGCACAGCTTTTTATGCATTCTGGGTGCACTTTATAGGACAGAAGAGTACAAAATTATTTTTTTTCTTCCTTGCTTCATTTTTGCAGTGCGAAGGAAGAGAAGAATTGCAGTTGTGCAACCAGAAAAGCAGTAAGTTTTTGTTATTTAAGGTGGTATTTTTACAGGAATGCATCAGGTCTTCCAGTGGGGATAATACACAGCAGTTCTGTGGCTTTGCTAACTACTGTCCAGACACTGCAGCACAGTCGACAAGAGGATTCTTTAAAATCCAGTATATTTACTAGAAAGTCTCTGTAACAGAAATTGTTTTACTTGGTTGGGACTTTGCAGCCCCATGTCTAATGGCAGTAAGGGATTCTTGCAGAAGATGGACACGTACCAGGACGGCATTTCCCTGTCTATCCCTTGCAGTTTGTAGAAACTAGAATTTAAGGGGTTTAAGTGAGAATATTTGCAGCCTGCAGGGCTAAAACTGACAGACCAGAGTATATTTTTGGAGGAGAGGTGAATCTGGCTCCTTCTTCCGCAACACCCTGGCCCTGGGCTGTGATAATCCGTGTGGAAATGGGGTTGTGTTTGAAATATCTCCATTCCCTTGCGCCAGGCAGGTGCTGGTGTATCTTTTGGTCAATCCTGAAGGCTGGTTCTGGCCTTTTGTGCTGTCTGCCGCTATTAATGACACCAGAATTGCTCTTTGACAGGTTACCATCCACAGTGCCTGTTGAGAAAATACCTCATGACCTCTGCCCGGTTCCTCAGCCAGACACAACAGGTAAGGCCCTTATTTCAAGGACCCATTGCCTGCGTGGAGGGGGATGACCCCAGAAAGGGAGTGAGTTGTCATACGGGTGGGGAGATGGAACCACATCCTCGGGGGGTGTAAAGTGGTGTAAACCCACCAACGGTGCTTGATGAACAGCCGGTGAGGATCTGCTCCTCCACACGTGAGCACCGGGTCTTGCTGGGGCTGTCAGAGTTCCCCTGGAGCTTGCCCATTGCAGCGTAATGATGTTAGGGCCAGGCTCATGAAACCCTGGTGGAGATGGATGTGCCTTGTTAATTGGCATCAATGAAGTCGTGTACACCAGGCCTCAACGGGTCCCCGTGTTGGCATCAGCACTGTGTGGCGTGGCTGCTGCTTCTGCTGAAGGCAAAGTTTTCTCCCCTTTAGCAGTGGCAGGAGTGCAATATTCATCCAGTTAATGATGTAGACTCAGCAGGAGGGGCAGGATTTAACTCACTTTTTTTCAGCAGACTGTGGGACACACACTGGCATTGGAGCCAACATCCCAGGCCCTGTTAACAATCAAGTGGGATTGAAAGGGTCTTTTTGGGTATGATAGCCAAAAGAGTGGATAACCACTTGGAACGCACATGAACAACATCTAGAAGTACCCACTGCTCTCCATGGGCTATAAAGGAGCCAATTATAATTAGCCCAGACAAGGAAAACTGCTCTGTAGACTCATGCTGGGTCAGGGGAATGGCACTGCAGTGCTTACTGCATTGGACAGTAGCTGAAGAGGGGTTTCTAGGGCTTTCCACACGGATGTTCTCCCTGAGCTGATTCCCTGTCTTCGAGAGTCAGCTCATATGCCTGCTTTCAGGCAGGTTGCAACTGAGTTGCTCATGTCCACCTGCAACGAGAGTTATGAAAGAGCAATGGGTTGTGTCATGAATGAAATCCTTTCCCCATTCTCTTTTCAGCCAAATCAGTCACTATTAAAAACATTTGCTTTTCCTCTGTTGGACAGATTTGAGTAGCGGGGGCTTCCCTACCCTCTGTCCCAGGGAAGAATTCTGTGCCTCCTCTGCTCTTCTCTCCTCCTTCCCACATGTAGGAGGAGGAGGTGCTCTTGATTTATGACACAGAATTGCAACAGGCACATCAATGCTGCTTTCTCCTTGCAGGCACCATCAATGGGAGATACTGCTGCCCCCAGCTCTACATCAACCACCGCTGCTTCTCAGGTCCATATTTAAACAAAGGCAGGATCGCAGAACTACCTCAGTCTGTGGGGCCTGGCAAGTGTGTGCTGGTCCTCAAGGAGGTATGACTCAGCTGTCTTTTGGGGGGATCTCAGGGGAAAAGTATGGGCCGTGGCTTGCCAGGCCCAGAATTTGGAAACAATGCACCTAAAATTGCCCTGGAGCTCTGTAGTGGCTTCCGTAAGGCAAAACTGCAAGCTGGGAATACAGGGCAGGTACGTGCATTGTGGTTTTTGGTGGGAGAGGTGATGTTTCTGAAACTTGGGGAGTTCTGTTGGTTTGGGAGCAAGGTTTGTCTAACTGTGTGCAAGAGAATTCGGGTTCTGACCAAAGCTGTGCCCAAAGAGGGCTTCTGTGGTTGTTGCCATCAGCCCATTTCTCAGCATCCACGATGCTGTTGGGCAGCAGATTCAGTGTGGGTGACTGTGTGTATGTGACTGTGGTCCAGTGGGGCCCAAAACAGGCTGAGCAGGGACATGTGTGCTATGTGCTGATTTCATCCTGACCCAGTTAGGGCTTGCTCTGGGCCAAATCTGAAGTGCTGAGTGCTTGCTGTTGACCTCAGAGAAAAGCTGCCTGATTTGAAAAAAATTCTTAAGTATTTTTTACTAATATTGTAGTCCATGCAGAGATAAAAGGCAAGGTGACTGCAGGTGGCAGAGGACAAGATGGTACTGTTGGATAAACAGAATTCCATTGAGCACCGTTTCAGTTTGACTCAGGTCTTCCAGAAATCCAGATCTTCCAGCTTTCAGTTCTGTACCTAAATAAACCCCACTTGGTGTGGATGCAGCTCCCTCTGCCCTTGGTGGAAAAACATGGAAACTTCCGAGCATCTGTCTATCTGATGTATTTGAAAGACCCTCAGTGCCCAGCTCAGGGTGTTTGCAGTTGTCTGCAGTTAGATGAATCCAGCCCTTAACAGGAACACCTGAAATTTGATATTCCTCCCAAATAAACCCAAATAAACCTCCACTTTTGAAAACATCTAGTACTGTACGATGGTGTGACTCCCATGTCTCCACTCAGTTCCTCATCACCTGCACTAATTTATACCCAAAAGCCCAGAAATCCAGCGGCCTGTGCAGGTGGGACACTTGGCTCTCAGAGAAGCAAGTCAAAAAGAGCCCTCAGAAGAAAGCAGGATAAAGTGGTTGCAGAGCAAGAGTTGACAGCTGCCAAATTTGAAAGCAAATCCATCGTGGCTTGCTGATGGGGAGCATTAGCAATCTGCTGCTGCTTGAAAAACAGGCCGTGAAAAAGCAACATGGGGGAAAACATGAAGCATGCACAGTCAATGCTTATGCTAATGCTTCTTCCTCCTTTCCTCCTGGAATTTGGATTTTGAAAACATAAGCAGTGCAAAGCTTGTGCCAGGTCCTCCCTTGGTATTTCAGCCTTTGCTAACACCAAATTCTCCAAATTCCTCAAGAATGGGACTAAATGCCCACCGTGAAAACCAGCCTGAGCTTCCTACGGAACAGTCTATTTTCTTTTGCTCTGCCTCCTTGCAGAATTGTTTACTGAAGGAACAAATAGCAGTGTCATAGAGACATGGGAATCTTGTTTTTGGAGACACGAACAACTTCCCAAGGAACAGGACAATGGCAATGGCCCAGCATTGGTCAGTGTTATTGTGCAGATAAATTCAAGCTTAGTATGGCCTGAAACTCAAGCTCATTCTGGTCATGAGAACCCGTTCCAAATTCTGGAAAGGATGAAGAGAAGACATTCATGGTGTTGCTGTAGGGGAGATACACCTGACGCCTGTGAGCTGTTGCTGAGACAAGAGAGGTGCCAGAAGCTCGGAGAACCATGGGCAGTGGGGACAACGGGGTACCCAACACACAGAGCAGGCAAGAAATGGCAAAGAATACATCTCTGCATTGAGATGGAGATCTGTAACAGATGCCAGAGCCCCCATCAAGACTGTGGAGCTGAGTGGTGAGAGCAGTGCAGGAGGTACCTCCTCCAGCCCAGGGCTGTAGACACGAGGGTTTGCACAGCTGAAGAGCCCACAAAGGTCCCCATCCCTGCAGACACAGTCTTGGTGCTGAGCTTGATGCTTTGGTTTTTCTTTACACCTGCTGATGGTGTGTCCCAAAGACTGCAAATGCTTTATAATTATCTTTCTCTCTCATTATATAGGAAAATTGCAAGCTGTTGTAAATTATGCATCAGCGTAACTTGTCTGGAATAGATAAATTATAGATGGGCTTTGCTTTGGCAACACATGGGGGAGGGTGGGAAAGACGACTCAAAACACAGGTATGAAAGGAGAACTGAAGCAGTAGCAGCCTGATGAGAACTTCTTTAATCACCCTGGTCTCCAGCCACAACTCCCTGCCTTTAGAGCTACTCTAGTTAAAACCTGTGCTGTTTGCCAGCCAGTTCACTGTGGGCAGCAGTGTCTGTGATGGAGATAGAAACCCTGGACTAAAACCAGCTGAACGCCCAGCTCCTGCCCCATTCCCCATCCTGGATTACCTGAAGCAAGAAGAGAGCAGATGTCCTCTCTGGCATCAGTTGGTGGGAGACCTTGCTCCTTCCTGGGTGCTGAGGGAATAGCTCCCCATCCTCTGTCTTCCAACCACACTCAACCCTGAGGGCTGTATCCAGAAATTCAACACAGCTGTAGTTCATGGTGCTCCTCAGACCTCTTTTCTCACAAGATCTTGTTCTTACCTCCATCACTGATGCAGTGAAGCATCACCCTGTGTGTGTACTCTTGCACCCATGCAAAGCCTTAGGTGAGGAACAAGTAGCTCTTTTGTTGTTTAGTGCCAAATTTATTTTTAAAACCTAAGCTGTTCATTATTCCCAGTGCCAGCACGAGCTTCTTCTGGGACCAATGGTTTACTGTGGTTTCTTTCACTGTAAGAAGCAAGTGAGTTGGTAATGCCTGTTGTTTGACATCAGCTGCAAAGCTTTTCTCATTCCTGAGGTATTTTCTTGGAAAAGAAGTTGAAACTGGAGCCAAATACAGTGGAGACATCACCTATTGCCATCCAGCAATTGCACCTGGGCTGAAAAGTGGTGACTGTAAAGTAGCTGTGATATGTAATAAATGCTGACTTAAAGTTAAATTAAACACAGTGTCAGCTTTAGATTTAGTTCTTGGGTCAGAATATCTAAAAACCACTTATGAATGGTTCTTCCATCTATGGCAACAACTCCACAGCAACATTGTAAAATTGAATGAGGTGTCTTTTTAAGACTCCAGATGATCTATAACCCACCATATTTTAGAGAAATATGCTGTAAAGATTAATTAGCCTCATTTCTTACTGCTCTTACTATTTTTATGACACTTTTCGCTTTTTCTATTTAAAAAGAAAATGGACTTAAAGGTAATGTGACGGTCCAATTGATGCAAAGAGGAAAAACAGGCAGCATTTTTGAAGAAAGGCCATTGCACTCTGCAGTTTGGACTTTTTGTAGCACAGCATGACTTCTTAGGAGAAGTTTGCATAATTAAATCATGGTGCTCAGAAAATTAAATAGCTTGCACTGAGCCTTAGGTGTATGATTGAGCCAGGCTGAGAGAGTTATCATTACTGATCAGATATTGGAATGACAGAAACCTCTAAAGTCTGGAAAGGTGTAAACTGCATTTCTGCAAGAGGGTTCACTAACATCCTCCTCAAGACAGCTCTGTGGACTTCAGATTGTCTGTAATAGTTCCTCCAAGTTAGGATCTGACCATTTGTATCTTTGAATGTCATGGACTACCATAAGCATGTCAACCCTTCAGTGCTACAGCTTTGACTGTGACAGAAGATGGCTTTTAGGTCCTTGATCACCTAATGAAAGAATCCCAAATAGCTCATTTTCCTTTCTCTTTCTGTGCCCCATCAGTATTCCAAGTAAAATAAAATAAAGTTTACTATCCTGCCTTGAGCCTGGGACTTAGCATCCCACTTGTTAGGTAAATGTGGGCTTATATCTCAGATAGAGGAGGGAGATTGAGCTTCCCCTTATAAGGATGCTGATCATTGGAATCTTGAACAGGAGGAAAGGGGTGTGATGGCATTTCGAGCTGCACCTTGTCAGTGATAACTCCTGAGAAAACTTCATCCAGGATTGCGACCATTTAAAGCAGGGTGAAGATAGGAAATGTGTGAATACCAAAGAGATATAATGGGAAGAAAACTGCTGAACTTCCCAGTGGCATCAGGCATGTCTGGATGTGCTCAGAAAAGAGCCCTTGTGCACATGAAAATACGTGAACTGGAAAACTTTGTAGCTAAAATGTCAGGTGCTTGTAAGGTTGGGCAGAGGCGTGTGGTGGTGCTGAGTGATCCTGCTCACTGGTGTGACTCCGTCCTCTGAAAATCCGGAGTTCAGCAGTATCAAAATAAAACCTCATCGATGCATAGCAGCAAAGTGTTGCCTTATCCCCCACTCTGCTCCAAGGCCCAATTGGCTGCACCCAAACCATTCGTGATGGAGAGGGCTGAAAATAAACTACCAGAATCTCAGGCTGGTCACCGCTCCAGCCAAAGGGAATTTGACCGGTCTGATATGGTTGACGTAAGTAAGTCAGAAACTGGAAAGCTGGAAACTGATCCAGGTTTTGTCACTGTTTTTGTCTTAATCGCAGTTAATTTTTTCCAGGAATCTGTTTGTTTACATCCGTGTGTAAGATGAAACGATAATGTTGTTAGAAGGTAACTCTGTTGTAGGGTGGAATGCCAAAGCCGGTAACTTTCTTGAGATATAAGAAGAGTAAAAGCCAGAGGTTTTTGAAAAACATTTTCTTCTTCCCTGAAAGGGGAGTGGTTGTTCTTACAAAACACTCTTTTTTTAAACTGAGTTTAGAAGTTTACAGAGTTCTGCTGATGACAAGCCAGCTTCGAGAAAAGTCCTGGCATCGTGGGTCCCTTTGCAGGACTGGAATTGATTAGGGTCTGGGCTAATGCCCAGACATGGCCACAGT
Source organism: Cephalopterus ornatus (assembly GCA_013396775.1). Lineage (NCBI taxonomy): Eukaryota > Metazoa > Chordata > Aves > Passeriformes > Cotingidae > Cephalopterus > Cephalopterus ornatus. The sequence goes on from VZRE01006802.1 coordinate 404,093, forward strand.
GGTGCTGCAGAGTTGGGTTTTCTTTTCTTGCTCATTGCCTAACTATTCTGACAACTCATGCAGCCACCCTGGTAAAGGGGCAGGACAGCATTGTTTGCAGGAATTGGTCAGCAAGACGCTTTCTGCTTCTGGCTATCCCACCAGCAAACAGGGTGGGCGTAGAAGTGGGCTTAAGAAGAGCTTTCCCAACAAGCCCCTGTGTAGTTGTTAAATAACTCCACGGATTTGCTGATCAAGAGGGGAACACACCTGATGAGTTGTAAATGTGGGACCTATGTTTTGAAAACTCACCTTTGGCTTCTCTACATCAGGTCTCAGTGTCTGTGTGTCAGAGGCCAGTGCCCTGTCAGTTCTTTTGGTGAGAGACAGGCAAGAAAAGATGTGGATGAGCAACTGGATGGGCTTACTCAGGAGCTTCCTTTTCACAGAGTTCTAGAATGGTTTGTGTTGGAAGGGACCTGAAAGATCCTCTAGTTCTGACCCACCTGTCCATGGGCAGGGACACCTTCCACTAGACCAGGTTGCTCCAAGCCCTGTCCAACTTGGCCTTGAACACTTCCAGGGATGGGGCTTCCACAACTTCTCTGGACAGCCTGTTCCAGTGCCTCAGCACCTCACAGTAAAGAATTTCTTCTGATTCCTAATCTAAACATACCCTCTCTGTTTGAAGCCATTTTACCCCTTGTCCTGTCACTCCATACCCTCGTCAGAAGTCCCTCTCCAACTCTCTTGTAGCCCCTTCAAGGTACTGGAAGATACTATAAGGTCTGTCTGAAGCCTTCTCTTCTCCAGGCTGAGCACCCCCAGCTCTCTCTGCCTGTCTCCAGAGCAGAGGTGCTCCAGGCCTTGGAGCATCTTCCTGGCCTCCTCTGGATTTGCTCCAGCACATCCTTCATATGTTTGGGGTCCCAGAGCTGGAGGCAGCACTCCAAGTGGAGTTTGATGAGAGCAGAATCCCCTCCCTCACCTGCTGCCCGTGCTCCTGGGGATGCAGCCCAGGACACAGTTGGCTTCCAGGGCTTCCAGCTGACATTGCCAGGTCGTGTCAAGCTTCTCATCCTGCCACGAGCTTCCCATCAACCATTCTCTCAGAATCAGTGTGCCTTAGTAATTAGTGTAAAGGGTTGTGTGATGAAATAGGAACCAGCTGGAGAGCTGTAGGTAAATCTATGTCGTCGTTTCCCCATGTGTGAGGTAGGGACTGTGCTCCCGCCCCTCCTTATAGAGTGCTCTGAAATGCACAGATGATCAGAGCTGCGTAAGGTGTTGGTGCTGTTATTAGACATGACTTTTGGTGTCTCTGTTTGTACTTTGTTTTGGAGTGGTTTGAGTAATATTTCCTAGAGCCCAAGGGTAGATTAAATTTTGCTTCTAGTAAATAACCTATCCAAGCAATTCCAAGTAATGCCGTTTTACAGGGTACTGAGTAGCATTAAGTGAAGCCCTTACCTGGAAATGATTAATCCTACAGGGTTTTCAAAATGTTAGCAAATCCTAAGGTTGCTGAATTTAAAGAAAAAAAAAATCAACCCAGGGAAAAAAAAGAAAACCCAAACATAAACACATTGGCCTTTGCAGCATGACCTAGTTATTTTTTCATTTCAGATGAACTACGTTCAGGGGTGCTGGGGAAACTTTTAAGATGTTAATCATACTGAAATCATTTGCAGGCCCCCAAAGAATTAAGAACAGGCATTAGGTAAAGAGCTAAATTAGATGAAAACCAATCCAGACTCACTGTGGAGTCATTCATGTGCACACAATTCAGAGTGTTCAAACACACGGTCTGGTGCTGTTCAGAGATTTGTTTTTCTTGTGTTTATCTCCCTATGCCAAGTGTAGACTATTAAAGCTTGGATTCCCTGAGCCAATAGAAGGAATCGTTTTTATTCTCGGTGACTTTGGATTAAATGGATTGGCACATGTGTTTTGTTGTACAGAGTGGACACACACTGGGTTTCAGGCACACCTCCTGCAAACTCTTTTTGTGTAGACTTCATTAATATTCTGCTAATACAGTCAAGGCACACAGCACTCGGGCATTTAAGTGTATTGCTGACCTCAAGTGTGTGAATTTCCCCGTCAGTGTTCAGTGTGGGGTGGTGGACATGACACTGTACCTGGTTGTGCCTTCAGAACTATTTTCAGGTTTTTTTATTAAATTGAGCCACTGTAGATGCAGCAAATGGAATCTACTCTGGGAGAGAGTGTCTGTCTCCAAGACAAAAATTACCGATGAGCAGGAGGTTCTTGGGGTTAGCTGGCAGCATTTAATGCACTTACCATATCAGTCTCAGGTGTCCTCTACAATACACATTGATCCACTCTGGGACCTTTACTCATTGCATCCAGCACTTGCCCCATGCAGTTTTGGACATAGATAGGGACCTGTAAGCTTCTCCTGCCTAATGCAGCACCTGGGACCATGTTCAGTGTGGTCAGGGACTGCTTTTAGACCCATCAGTGTTGTTGGTTTTGTCTCTCAATAGGTTCTCAGCATGGTGATCAATGCAGCTTACAAGCCAGGGAGTGTTTTACGAGAACTGCAGCTAGTGGAAGACCCTCAGTGGAATTTCCAAGAGGAAACACTTAAAGCAAAGTAAGTCTTCAGTGTGTGTTCTTTTATTTGGGAGGTTTCAAAAACGGAACCGACTAAGAAGAAAAGGAGAGAAGAAAAGATTTTCTTTTTTCTATTGTGAGAGTTTTACTTTTCTAATTATCTTTTTGCTTCATTGAATTATTTGATTCTTTCTATAGCAACTTCAGAAATGAAATATTCACCTGAACGGTTCATTTCTATTGTCTTTCTCCAAGCAGCCGTCCAGTTTTTGATGAAGTGGAGTCCTGAGTTTTATGATAAGCTGTTCTTATAAGCTTGGCTATTACTGAATTAACTCAATTCCTGGCTTTCTAAATGTAGGACTATTGCTGCTTTTAATATAGAGCCTGTCAGGCTAATGCAGAAAAAAACTGGTGAGAATAAATGGTACAAAAAAAAAGTTCAGACAAATTAGCAAGGACACGTTTTTTAGCAGGAGAGTGATTAGGGCAAAATAGTAGCAAATTGGAGATTCAGGTCAAGATTTGATGCCTTTCTGAAATACGTGTCTTGTAAATACTCAATTTCTCCTTCCAATTTTAAAATCTACCCACTTATGTCTTCTTTAGTTAATGGATATACTTAGGATGTATTTCACCAACCATTGCCTCTCTGAAAGAGGGGAGTCTCACCTAAGCTCTCTCCAGGGTCCCTCTGAAGAGCAAGTCTTCCCACTTCAAGATGGATGTCAACAAACAGTTCTTTGAAGACAACTCTCTTCCTTGACTAATGGTCACCTTTCTGAGTACCGAAGTTAAATGCAGTGACTCTCACCCTTTGTACTGAACTCTGTTACTCCTTTTCAAAGAAAAGCAATTTTCTTTCGTTTATTAGAAATGATTGCTGCTAAATACAGCACTATTGATTGCTATTGTATTTGATCTTGGCCCATGCAGATACTCTAGAAAGTTCATGTATTCTCTGACCAAGGGAGAGAATTGAGAACCTTTTATTCTGCTTTTGTGAAGGAGGAGTGCAAATAGAAATGAAAAGCTACTAGAAAATCTCGTTTTTAATTTGCTGCTTTCGCCCACCTGGAAACTCATGCTTTTGTGTTTGTCAGTTAAAATGTTGTTGATGGAAATCTGAAAGCCAACCTTGCTCATGCAGATTTTCAAAAAAAAAAAAGTCACTGTCCATGACCTGGTTTCCCCTGACTCCAGGCTCCCACACCTTGTACTGCCAGACTTCAGATAATGCACCCTACAGGTACACAGGACAGGTACTTACACACCTACAGCCGTGAGATCAGGTTGTAATGCCCCATCTTAATATCCTGTCCTGCAAAGAGCTGAGCTCATGGGCAGTTTTCCTATTAGCAGTGTCCGAAGTAGGATTTACCTTGCGCAAAAGCAGAAGTATCTATTTCTTAAGTCTGCTGCAATCCATATTTCTAATGGGAGACAGCCTGGAAAATGTGTGACTGACAATCCTTGATAGTCAGCTATGTCTGCAGCTCAATCCACTGTAACCCCCAGCAGCCTGCTGATTCCAGCTGTGCTTAGACTAGGAAGACCAACTTAGCTGGGAATACATGGGCCACTAGAGATTGTCATCACTCCTTTGTGTCACATTAACCACGTACCCTCCTTTGCTGATACCTGATGTGCTAATCATAGTCTTGAGCACCTCCGTCTCTTACTTTCTTCCATCATGCTTTTGCCCATCCTTTCCTGTTTCCTGTCTGTTTCCTCCTCCCATCTATTCAGCAGGACAGGCAGGCTGCTGGGATACATCTTATGTTGAATAAAAGCAGCAAGAAGATCTGGTGTTTTATGTTGGCCAGCCAGTCACAGGCTGTGAATGTGTTGCTGTGTGCTGGCTACCCCAGGAAGCAGCAACCTCAGCTCTTCAGTGAGTCAGGCAGCATCTTTCAACTTTATTAAGCCACAGAACGGATCGTTGCAGGTTCAGAGCTGTGACAGCAAGTTTTGAAGTGACTTCTGAGAGTAGCAATGTATTCCCATCCAGTGTGGCTCCTGAGGAGACAGAGCTCATGGGGCTGGACAGCACCTTGTTCCTGTGGCTGTCTGGCTTCTGTGGCTGGAGTTCTCACAGAACAGTGCTTGGTGGCCATGCCAGCTTGCCCATGGGTACTTCTAGGAGTGGATGACAGAGAGTTGATATGCTCCAAGACTGTCTGGCTGCCCTAGGACTTCCTGAGTTTGCTTGAGCTGCTTCATCCAGAAGTTCTATTTGCGTTTGCTTGTTCAGGAGCAGAAAAGAAAACATGGTCATGAAATCAGACTCTGTGGAACATGCAAAGGGCACATGGCACGTTGCATCAGATGTGACAGTCAGCTGTGCTCCAGAAAGTTAAACAGAGGCCTGTAATGAGCCTTTGTATCCCAGCTTCCAGCTACGCGGGCTTCTGGTGGTGCCTCGCTGCTGATGATGACAGTTGTGCAGCTGGAGCAGCGCTGCTGTCATGTGACATTTCATGTCACCACGTTCCTTCTGATGGGAACTGGCACCTCCTTGGATCTCGGCGATGTTGTTGTTTGTTTGCGGTGACGGTGCAGTGGGGTAGAGCAAAGCGGAGGGAGGAGGGTGGTGAGGAGAAGAGCAGGCTGTTTTTCCCACTGGCCGAAATGCCAAATGATGCCCTGCCGAGAATGCATTTTATGTCAGTCCTGGGGCAGCCTGTGTTTAGTTTGCTCCGCTGTCTTCAGTGACCAGAGCAGAATCAATTACGCTCACCTTGCAAAGAAGATAAACAATTTAGATTGTCCAAAGGGATGTGTCTGCAATGTGTGAGGGCAGTCATTTCCCATCAGCGCTGCTGGCCCTCCGTGAAAACAGTCAAACCTGATTTATTGGTGATGATGAGTTAGAAATGTCAGGCTTGATCCTCTGAATTCCCAGGAGGGCCAGCCGAAGCTGTAGGCATTCAGCTCTCATAGTTTTGGTGCTTTAAGTTCAGTGCCTACATGTAGATTTGCCTTCCCAATTTTACATGAAATGCTTGAGGGACTTTTTGCTTTCTAAGGGTTTTAATTTCTAAAGGCTATAGGTGGGGCTGTTTGGACTTACATATTTTTGAAGGACTTTGGATATAAACAGTACCAGTGTGTGTGTCCTGGGTCTTGTATGAAGCCCAGTTGATCAAAATAAGATATATGAGTATTCCTGGACACCTTCACTAAATGAAATTTTGATTGCTGCTCAAATCCAGTAGCCAAACTCTAGGAATATTTACCCCTGTCCCAGACATCATTGCTTATTTATGGGGCTGCATTTCAAAGAAAGTCTCTTCACCGCAGATGTTTTAGAAGACTGCCTTTCTCTTGTGATAGGTGATGCTGAGGTATTTAAAGTCTTCTTTTTCTCAGCCTTTGCTAGTAAGGGTTGCTCTCAAGCCTCCCAGGTCCCTGATCCTGTTTGAGGGAGTCAGATGTTACCCACAGTAAATGGGAAAAGTAGTTAAATACACTGGAAACTGCAAAGTGGATGTGCACAAGTGCATGGAACTAGTTGGGGTGCAGCCAGCTCTGCCTGAGAGTAATGTCATTGCAAGGCTACTCACTGCCATGTTTGGAAGGATGAGGGAAGTTTTTTGACATCTGGGAAAAGGCAATCATCACATCCCTTTTTGGGAAGGGCAAGAAGGAGAATCCAAGTCAGTACAGGCTGTCAGCCTAACATTCCTGGGAAGATTATTAGGCAAATACTCTTGAAAGCCATTTCCAAGAACATGCAGGACCAGTAGGTGACTGGCAAGAACCAAAGGGTGAGTTGTGGCTGATGTGATGACTGGTTTGATGGTTGAGGAAAAAACAGTGGAAATTAATTTATGTTCATTTTAGCAAGGCTTTCCACACACTCTCCCACAGTGTGCTTAGAGCCAAGCTGTGGAGATAAAAGATGTGTGTGATGAGTGGAAAGCTAACTGGACACCATCATTGATGTGAAGTCCAGGTGGCAGCCAGTTAGTGATGGGTCTCCTCAAAGGTCAGTACAGAGCCACAGCTTGTGTGATTTGGTTTCTCTTCCACACCAGCTCTGCCACTGAAGCACTGCAAGGAGGAATTAATGTGACCAGGTGGCCTTCTGTGCCAAATACTAGAGATAGAAGTCATTAGGACTAGTGGAATGACTTAAACCCTTTATTTCAGGAGGAGACTTACGAAACATGCCCTTACAACCAGAGCATTCCAGTTCTCTTTCTGAATCCTGTCTTCAGGAGTTCAGAGTGTCACTGGGTGATTAAATAGCTCTGAAGGAAGTTTAACTTCTTATGTCTGGCAGACTTTACGGTAGTAAGACAAAATGGAAATTTCTTGCAAAAGAATAGACAGGAGGTTTTGGTCCCCCCAAAAGAATTTGAGACTTTTAGCTCCTGAGTTGTTCAAATTAGTTTCAAGAACTGTCAGAACTCCTTAGAATGGGACTCTTGAAAATGAGGGTAATCTCAGTGTTCTTGCTGTTTGAAGTGTCTTCAGCACTAGACTTTTTGTGCCATCACACAATAGTTCTGAAGTGGAGCTCCTAGAAGATACTATGTTCCCATGAACCTCTGATCTATTTTAGCACCAAAGGAAACTTCAATAGAAGAATGATGTTGCAGAAAAAATGCTGTTTGTTTAATAATTTCACTTGTAGGTCAGCAAAGATCCCAAGTGTATTTTTCATGGAAATAGTTTCAGCCATAAGGTTTTCTCCAATTCTGGGATCTGAGGGCAGAGAAGGAGGGAAGGAAGATTTCTTTCGTTTTAGCTGAAAAATAATTTTTTAAAAGAAAGTGATTTCTAAGAAAATTGAAAATACTATGCTTGACACAGCAGTTTTCCAAGTCTCCATTGCTGCCATGCTGTGCATGCAGATTACTTGCTGCTTACAAGTGGTTGGGATGATAGGAGTCCTGGTATAAAAACATCCATAGGAGTATCAGAAGTTGGTAATTTTTTCAGAGATGCTGATGGAAAAGGGTTTTCTGATTACGTCCAAATGAGCTCCTTCCACGTGGCTGTCCTAGAAACAGCTCACGTTACATTTGGTGGTGCTTGTGTTTAAAAATCTTTAGTGCGTGAGGAATATGGAAAATATTAGTAGAACCTGCTTTACAGTTGAAAGAGGCGCTGCCAAGGCCAAAATGATGTAAAAAATATTACTGTGGCCAGTACTAACACCTTGGGTTATTGAGACTGATTGCTGCAGTCATGGTGATCTCCATTTACCATCCGTTCTGTTAATTAACATGTGTGTTGCATTCAAAGCAGGCTATGAAATCGGTCAGTTGTTCATTTTCCTAGTTTCATCTTTTCCCTTCAGCGGGCTCTGTAGTACAATGGGTCCTTTCTGGGCAGGCAAACACAATAGGAAGCACACAGTTAGAAAAAGTCAGCCATCCTTGAATAATACCCATCAGGCAGCTTTCTTAGCTTGTAAGAAAGAAGATCAAGAGGCAATTTGATTATAGTGCATTTGCAAGGAAACAAAACCAGATGCAGCCTTTTCATCCGAGTGGTGAAAGTCAGAACAAGGACAAATAAATGTAAGTTTAGTTCAGACGCATCCAGACCTAAAACGAGCTGTAGGCACATGAGTTATAGGTACAGGTGCTCCCTCTGCCAGGTTTCTTCCAGTGTGGAAGCCTTTGAGGGGAGGCTGCTGCTTTTCTGGGAGTGATGGTTTAGTCTAACCAAAAATATTGGGATTCAGGTGAAGGTATTACAGTGAAATCCTTCAGCCTGTCACAAGAGTCAGACTTCCTGACCCAGTGCTCTGGACTGTTGTTAAACCTAAGGACTCCTGGAGAAGTAATAGGGGAAGGAGTCTCTTCTAACACATTGGAAAGAAATATAAAACATTTTTAAGTAGATAAATGCCTGTGGCAATTTGATCTTTTGATATCAAGTATTGCCAAACTTTCTTTGGCCAGCCTGCCTGTGCAGCTGTTTCATAGGGAAGCTGGGATTACAGTGCTCTTCTACCTGGAAGGAACACTTTTCCATTTTACAGCATCTGTCCAAGTCTCTGAAGGTGTGTGAAAAGTTGGCTCATGAAATCATTCATTCATTCATTCATGAGAATGAATCCAGGATTGTCTCCGTGGCTTGAGGGGTCCTTGGTCAGGCACTAAATGGCATATCAGAGCCTGATATCCTCATGGAAATGCTCATTTGGATTATGGAAGAGTTTTGTGTTGAGGTGATAGTTTGGACTGAGTCTTTTGTGTTCTCAGACCCAAGTTTCATTTGGGTTCTCCTTTGTAACACTTTCTGTACCATGGTTTCAAACCCTTTTCCCATGGCCCAGTGTTTCCAGAAGGAGCTGTTGGAGGGAGCACAGCAAAAGGTGGTGTTCCAGTTGCTTTGTGTGACCCAGTGAAACCTTCAGAGAGGGAATGGAGTGTGGGCACACGCTACCTGTTTTAACTCTCTAGCCACAACATTGTTTCACCACCGCCTCCTCTTCCTCTTCCTTATCTGACTATCACCAGCTGATTCCCTGCTAGGAATTTATGGATCTTAACACACTCCAAAATGCTTTGTCTCATTTTTCCTGATGACTTTGTCTTTCCTTGCCTTCCATCCAGTAATCTTTCTTTCACTGTCTCTCCCTCTTTTTCTTTTGTGTGTGTTACTTTTCTCTTCCCTGGGCACATTTATAATGCCGTAGCACCAGGCACTCGCACGATTGTCTCTTGTCTTGCATTCCCCAGGACGTGTAAGAGATGTTTTAAAAACCTTATCTCACTGTTTACGATAGCGTGGTGCTGCTGTTTAATAAATTATGGGGATAATTGGTTTTTCAGAGTTCACATATACAGTGTAGTACAGCAGGGGTGTAACTGTATCTTTCTTAGTGATTTATCGCTCAGAAACACTTTGTATAAAACACCAAAATAAATGTTTTAGTAGCATAACAAATTTAAGACAAACCTTTCATTGTAGGTTTCTGTTCCAGGCATTCCCTGTAGGAGTCAGTTTTTAGGGCCTGTTGCTGCAGCCCCATTACACAACTTCAGAGATTCCTGGTGAGGTCCTCAGGTTTTGTGTTGTCCATACCTCAGAGTGCTGAAATCATCTGGTCCCTGTGTGGCAGAGAGAACCATTTCACTCAGATACTTCCTCGCAGTGTCCCAGTAGCCACAGATGGCACAGTGAATCTTCAGGATTGCTGGGAGCTGGAATGTCGTATGGGAGCAAGAAAGATGGCAGTGAAGAGAAAAGTGCACTGGAGGCTTACAGAGACCATCTCCAGTGCAGCCCAAACACAGGGTGCTGACCAGAAAGCTCTGCAAGGGGTATAAGCATCTCGTCATGGGTTAGTGTATAAGAGAGATGCATCCTCTCCCAAAAACTTTGCATCACTTCATAATATGGGCTTGCTGTCCTGTGTAGTATCCTCACCGAGCCTACTGAGATTTTCTTCTGTCTTTTGCCATATCTGCAGACTTACTTTGCACATGCATTCCTTCCCAAATCACGTCCACACCTCTGATTTATTTCCCCCTTTACTTCTTCAGATCCATCTGAAATGGAGCCACTGAAACAAAGAGACCTTTTATGGCTGCCTTCCCAAGGGAGACACTCTCCCAAGGAAGGTCACTCCCCTAACAGAGGAGAGTCTGGTCTGGAGCATAAGAGGATGTTGCTTGACTGGTAACATGGGTTTTTCACTCTTCTCTAGGTACAGAGGGAAGACTTACAGGGCAACTGTTAAGATTGTGCGGACATCGGATCAGGTGGCGGATTTCTGCAGGAGGGTCTGTGCCAAGCTGGAGTGCTGCCCTAACCTGTTCAGCCCTGTGCTGGTGGCCGAAGTCTGCCCCGAGAACTGCTCCATTCACACTAAAACCAAGTACAGTGAGTACTGGCCAAAATGCCTCTTGCTGCCAGCTAGCAGTCAGAGCAGTGTGTGATGAAGAACAGGAGTTGTGTAATACTGTTAATACTGATTTGTATTAATTACATCTCATCTAAGAGCAGTTATTTAATCCTGACCAGGCCACCACATGTTCCTTTAGTATTCTGTACAGAGAAACAGGCATCTCCAGGAAACCATCCATCTCACTCCATCCTAATGGATCTGTATGAAAGTCCCTTGTTTTTGGAAGTCTTGACTTTTCTTCATGTATGAAGTTAACATGAAGAGAGCACATAAAAGGAATCTGCCATTAGTAAGATGAGATTTAAACTGATATATCTGAGGCAGCTTCGTTAGGTGAGATGAATCCTGTCCAACTCAGTGAAGAGTTTTTGGCATTTGCACCAGCACAGGCCAGTATCACGATGCTGAGGTGGTGGAAGGAGTTTGGCAGCATTAACTCTCTCTGCTCAGGGTGTTTAATATTTAAACATGTTCCTGCCCATGCAGGAAGGCTGTTGTTAGGCATGTGTTCAGCACTTTTTGTTGTCAATGTTACTGGTATTATTGGCTCTTTAAACAGGTCGGGAAATTGGAAGTGAGTGCTGTCTTTCTTCCACAAAGGCTGCAAAAAGCTATATGATTGATTTAAAGCAATTATCCTCTGGTTGGTAGCAGAGTAGAAGGAGAAACGGGCTCAGGGAGATACTCAGATCACTTAGGATGGGTTTCTGTGGAAGTCTAGACCTGAGCTAGACTCCTGCTGGTAGGAAATGGAGAGCTGGAGGAGTGCAGCTGGGGGAGCTCCAGCTGAGATGGTCTCATCTCAGAGCTGATGGTGGTATGTGGCTGGATGAATTGTTCCTCAAAACTCCAGTGATTTGATGCACAACTCCTTCAGTTCTGAACTTTTACGTGGGTGCCAAGTGCCGTTTTAGCTGTCTTGGGATACCCTGGCTGGTCAAGGGCAGAGTGTCTTTCACCCCCAGAGCATGTCAAAATGCATTTAACACAAGCACGCAATGTAAGGTCAGAGGACTCTCACATTCTAAATTTCAACTTGGGCCACAAAATAGTTGAAGGCAATAAAAACCTGTTCCTTGGTGTGTGATTGAGGATTGCTGGCCCTGTCCACTTCCTGCTGAAAACATTAGCAAGTGAAAGTGTTTCTAAGGCTGTTAAATCACAAAGAATTGCATTGTTATCGGATCTGAAACACGCTGGCCTCTCTCCCTCCAAATCACTGCTCAGCTTAGTGGAATCTTTGCCTAAACATATATTGTTAAATTCTGAATTCTTCACTCATCACCAATAAATCTGGATACGTAAGAGCTGTAACACTCTGTGCTGGTCCAACATGACATCTTGTATTTACACTGGACATTTTTTCCATATCAATGTATTTTAAAGTTTAAAGTGCACCTGGAGTGCAGTCCTGAACCTATAGCAAGAAGCAAGCCAAGGTTTCCTTCCTTTGGTGGTTGAAGTTTTTTATGGGCATTCATTTCTCCAGCTTATTACTATGGGAAGAGGAAAAAAATCATTAAGCCACCAATTGGGGAAAATAACAACATGAAAAGTGGCCATGTCAAGCCAGCCAGACGCAGGAAAAGGCGGAAATCCATCTTTGTGCAGAAGAAAAGGAGGTCATCAGCTGTTGATTCGAATGCTGCAGGCTCTGCAGAGGTATGTGTTGCGCTGGGATAAATCAGCAGAAGCCCCTTAGTGCTTTTCTTGTCCCCCATTCTGTGTTTTCCTTTTGTGGGGTTTCTCAGAACACTCAAACACTTCCAATTTTCTTAATTTTCTATTTTGAATCCTTCCTTGCAACTCTGTTCTTCTAACATCAGACTGGTTTTACTGGGACACTTTGGGGGTTTTTACCTTATCCATTTTAGAGTTAGCAAACAGATTTTTTGCCCCCACCTTCCTAATGCTCAATAACTGGCATGCTGCCTAATATTATATCTTTGTTTTCTTTTGCTTCCTTGTAAGCAGGCAGATGAGCTTGTTAGATGCTTTTCACAGCATTAACCAGAGTGAAGGAGTTCTGTGATTCATGTCTAGGATCTCCAAATTTTATAGTAAATTAAAAAAACCTCATGAGCCATTGTGGTTTCAAGGAATTTTATTTTTTCATTAACTATTGGTAATATTTTTTGGCTCATAACATCAAGCGATAGTAGCTCTAGAAGCTTTAGAATACAAGCAAATGGCCTGTGACCCAAATACAGGGTATTTGAGGCTTCAGTGTGCTATGTGATACAATAGAGTCTCTGCTTCAGCAGTGATTCGTGTCCAGATACAATGTGGAGCAGAATTAATTCTGTGTGGATTGTTTCTGGGTGGTTTTCCCATGATAGGAATAACAAAGTTCTTGTGTGGTTTCCCTTCCTCAGCTGAGTACCAGTGATTGCAGCTTTGTGCAATGTGAAATAGAACTGATTTGCCTCAATTCCCTCCACTTGGGCTGGAGGGGGTGGTTTTACTCAGCTTTCAGTTGGTTGCTTGCATCTTCATGGCTTGGTCCTCATTTAGATGTAGTTCTGCTTCATTTCCTCAGATTATACCTGCTTCAGAAGAATTTAAACTTAAGGCTAAAATTTAAACTTTTCAACCTTTCAGCTGATACAGCTATCTTTGTCTAAAACTCCTCTTTCACTCAAGACCTGAGCATATGGCTTTGGATGCATGCTCACACTTTGATCAGAGCTAAGCTGTCGAAGCCATTTGGGCAGCTTATGTATATATAAAGTTGAGAATGCACAGTTTCCATCAGTTGGTGTGTGCTCGCAAGCTCTGTGTGACAGAAATAACCAGAAGCTGGTATAATATCCTTTAAATGGAAATTTGTGCTTCCCCTTCAGCAGATAGGTGTTGGGCTCAAATCTGGGGAAATCTGGGTGAATTCTTCTCCCCTGGGTTTTACAGAAATGTCAGCTAAGAAATCAAATACTTGATTTAGTACTTGTACTCTAGATATTTTTAAAAGGCATCAAAATTTCCTTCCTTTCAATATCAATAACACCCACGACAATTTGAAGCAATGTGAAGGTATAAATTCCAGCCTATTTCTGATCTTATTTCATCTCAAGCAATCTGAGTTTCATTTTATCCCCTCAGAATTTTCCATTTCCCCTCCTCCTCCTCATCTGCAGTGCCACAGGTTTTGAGGTACCAGCCCAACAGAGGAACATTTCATGCCAGATGAGTTGTTGCTGTTGACCTTTAGCTGAAAGGAGAAAAAGGATTTTCCGTCGTGTATTTTATTTCCTTCTACATTTCGCAACAAATCTAAGTCGAGGGCTAATTTACTTAGCACTGTAATGAAAATTAGGTAATTGGGTTACAGTAAATGTTACCCTGGACCAGCGTGGTCACGGGCATGCAGTTTGACCCAGTGCCTTTTGGTTTGCTGCTGGATTAATCTCCGAGCCTGGGTGCTGTTTCTCTGGCGCAGGAGAGCGAGGATGATGAGCCGGACGCGATGGAGGATGAGACGGGAAGTGAGGAGACCAGCTCGGAGCTCCGGGATGACCAGACGGACACGTCCTCGGCCGAGGTGCCCTCAGCCAGGCCCCGGCGAGCCGTCACCCTGCGGAGCAGCACCGAGTCGGACAGACCCCCCGCCACAGAGAGGGCCCGGCGGAGCCGGAGACCACAGCCCCACTCCTACAGCGAGGCAGAGAAGTGCTCACAGGTCAAGGAAGTGAGTGTGTCCATAGGCTTCATCCCCAATTAATAGCAGTATTCTTCCTAAATTAACCGTCACAGAATATGCTGAGTTGGAAGGGATCCACATCGAATCCAACCCTTAGCCCACACAGGACCAACCCCAAGAGTCACCCCATGTGCCCCAGAGGATCATCCAAATGCTTCCTGAGCTCTGTCAGCCTTGGTGCTGTGCCCACTGCCCTGGGGAGCCTGTTCAGTGCCCAACCACCCTCTGGGGGAAGAACGGTTTTCTGACATCCAACCTAACCCTGCCCTGACACAAATTCAGGCTGTTCCCTCAAGTCCTGTCCCTGGTCCTCACAGAGCAGAGATCAGTGCCTGCCCCTCTTCTTCCCCTCACAAGGGAGTTGTAACTGCAGTGAGGTCTCCCCTCAGTCTCCTCTTCTCCAGCCGAACACACCAGGTGCCCCCAGCCACTCCTCACACAGCTTCCCCTCAAGGCCCTTCACCATCCTCGTTGCCCTCCTTTGGACACTCTCTAAGAGCTTAATACCTTTCTTAATATTGCAAACTGCCACAGTATTCAAGGTGAGGCCGCACCAGTGCAGTGCCAAACCTTCCTCATCTGAGGAGGTCAGCCCCGCCCTGATTCTCCACACAAAGTAGTTTGCTTTATGAAAGCTTTTGGGGTTTTTTGTTTGTAGGAAATTAAGCAAGAAGAGGAAGAGAAGCTTGTCCTGGACAGTAACCCATTGGAGTGGACTGTGACAGATGTTGTGAGGTTTATTAAACTCACCGACTGCGCACCCCTTGCCAAAATATTTCAGGAGCAGGTAGAAGTCTTTATGTAACTTGTCTTTTTGTGTCTGTGGTGTCTGTTCAAATCACAACACATACCACCTTGATACCTGGGCCTGGTGCTTTGATAAAGATGTTACGACCAAACTTTAGATCTCTTCAGGCCAAGTTACAGCACAGATTTTGGCAAGGCGTGAAAACCCTTAGAAACTTGAGTCAGGTCCTTGCCAGATCCTGAGAGAGACCAGAAACTCAATAGCCTGAGTCCTGAGCAGGTTTAGACTTTTCATGCCAAGGTCCACAGTGTCATTGTGGTATCACATAGGTAAGCATCTCAGTGTAAAACAGGTAGTGGTTATCTGGTACATAGTAAGCTTTCTCCTGGCCACGTGGGTTCTACCCTGTTTTAAAGTATTTACCTGGGAAGCAGAAAAATGCTGCTTGAACCCAAAACTGGCCTGAATTTTTTCATCAACACCTAGATACCTTGAGTATGTAGACACCTAATTGCTCACTACATTCCTCTGAAGATTTTCCAGTCAGGCCCTTGGGTGACCTGATTTTAGGAGATGCCAGTCATCTCCCCATTAAGCAGAAAGGTTTTCAGGAGCAGAAGCCAATACTCTTCATCTCAAGCCAGTGTGAATGGGTAAAATTTATATGGAAAGAGCCATTCCTTGGCTAGTGAATAGCAGCCACTGCTGAAAATGAAGGGCAGCGCTAACAAATCATAGTTAGGAAGAAGCAAGTGTGGCTAATTAGGCCATGGCTGATGGCAGTCAGTGGTATGGCCAACTGCTCATTGAACTGTCTCTGACTCTTCACCAGGAATAACTCTCTACCTGAGGCAGCTGCTTTGACTGGGAGAGGGTGAAGTGTGAGTCTAGAGCAAGGCTGAAACTCTCCATAGCAGGATGGTGTAGTCACTGTGTCACAGTGTGCTCCAACCATTTGTTAATAACCCTGGATTAACACCAGGGCTTGAAAACCAACTCTGCCTCTCCTTTGCCAGGGAGTTTTATAAGGGCTTTAATCAAACACACATGGCTGGAGCTTTTCCTTGTGAAGATCTGGTGCAATGGGCCATGCCATGAAGCTTGAGTAGAAGAAGAACCTTAGCCATGGACAGTCCTGATCAAAGCAGGACTTAAAGTGTCCAAATCCTCCTTGTGTGTGATGCTTACTAATCAGGGCTGTCCTGGGGAGTTTGCGTTGCCTGTGAGTTGCTGTGCTTAGACTCTGATCCTCCCTAAGGAGTAAAAAGGAGTTTTGTAGTCTGCTTTGTCTGCTTCTCAGTCCTTTAAAGAATAAAGAGGACTTGAGCTTCTTAATTAAGAAGGGGATCTTAAAGCCAGGAGTAGTCCCCAATAAATTGCTCGTGTGGGGTGCTAGCTCATGGAGTTTGGTGCATAGGGGAAGACATGACCTCTAGAAGTCCCTTCCAGTCTACAGCATCCTGGGACATTGGAGGTTGCAAGGGCTCCAGGTGGTCCAGGCCCCTCTGTCTTGGTCATTCAGCAGCTGAAGTGGAACAAGGCAGGTCCTGGGTGGATCAGGGGACATGGCATGGAGAAAATCAGAAAGGAACCTGTGCTGAGCAAATCATGGGCCAGAGGAGTTGGGGGAAGGGTCTGACTTGGCAGAGGGACAATCATCAGTTTCTCCATTCAGCTCCCTCCTGTGTCTCCTGGTGTGCTCTCTGCAGCTTCCCACTTGTTTCAGTTCCTCAGGAATAAAATGGGACTGATCAGGTCTTTGTGGACCCTACAGGGTTTCTTTAGAAGGTGATCCCTCATTTCAGCAGCTGCCAGGCTTTTCCCAAACTGGAAGCTGAAAGAGCCCATGGAGACACACTAGACAACTTCTGCAAAAGCATGATGTATCCCAGAGAAAGGAGATGGGCAGCACCACAGTGGGAGAAAAGGGCAGAGGGCAGCCTTTAATTTTTGGGGCAAACTTCCGTTCTTGCTTCTCCAAACTTGGTTATACTTTCTGCCTCAAGAGTCCATTAAAAAAAAAAAAACCACCACATTTTCCCTGTGTTTTCTTTCCCAGGACATTGATGGCCAAGCCCTTCTGTTGCTGACATTGCCCACGGTGCAGGAGTGCATGGAGCTGAAGCTCGGTCCAGCCATCAAACTGTGCCACCAGATCGAGCGAGTAAAAGTTGCTTTCTATGCACAGTATGCCAACTGACTGCACTTCTCCACTTCTTTCTGTCCTCCTTCTTGCTCCCTCTCTTCTTTAACGTTTCAGCCTGTTCAAGGGCTGTTTTTTTCCCATATCCCTTTTCTCTTCCAAGAACACGCGGAATTAATCTGAAGGGGGCGAGGAAAACAAACAGAAAGGAAAACTAGCAACAAATGGAACTAATTTTTCTGTCCTTGTAAAGCACACCGAGAGACTGCTGGCACCTCTCCTCAGGAGCCTCACCGACCTGTCACCCAGTGGTGCAGGGCCAGCACGGATCAGATGGTTTGTCGTCCTTAAAACAAACCTGCTCGTGGCAGACACATTCCCAAGGAGAAGGGTCAGACACTTCCAGATGGTGATGGTTTGTCTAAGCCAATTCCTGAACATGAACATTTATTTTGGCCAACTCTTGGCACGTTTCTTTCATATTGAAATGTAAGTGATCGTTTGTAGAATTTCCTGGGGTTTACTGCAAATCTGATCTTGGTGATCAATGGGCTTTTTTTTTTTTTTCCCTCCTGCCTGTCCAGTTTTACAGAAGAAACAAGTGTTACACCAGTCGTAAGCTGTGTTATTCCTGAGTGATTTGTGAAAGAGGACTCAACCCATGTTCTCTACAGTATCAGACAAAGACACAGCAAACTGGCAGGGGTGACACAAGACCTGGTGTGCACTGGCACATCCTGAGCCACACTGGCTCTGCACAAAAAGCTGAATGTCTCTGCGATGAGATCTGTGCAATACTCCATTCTTGTACAGGAACGTGAAAGCTTTCACAGTCAAGCCCATCCTCTTAAATCCAAGTCAATTCAAAGACCTGACTTTGAGCCCCACAGAGTGAAAAAAAAAGAAATGGTTGTTCAGATTTAATGATGAGACTGTTGAGGGAATGCTGGTTTCGTTTGCATCTCCATGAACCTGGTTGCTGGGTGGGAATAAAAAGCATCATCTTTTCATGCTGTGTAACCACAGTGTTTAGGATTCAATCAAACATGGTCTGTATTTAATGAGTGGTACTTAGTGCTGTGTTTTAGTTGATGAGGTGGTGATCACTCAGAGGTTGGACTCAATAATCCTGAAGGTATTTTCCAACCTTAATGGTTCTGTGTTTCTTTATAAAGCCCCCAGAGTGTCTCAGTGCCACCCTGGGTAGTGAAACTGGGGGCTTGCTTCATGCCAAACAGGGTAAAACACCAGAGAGAGTGAGGAAATGGGTTGGACACCCTGGGTTTGCCTCAGTTGTGTTTCTGTTTTTATCCCGTTTACTTTGCAGGGCTATATGACCCCATTAGTCACACCTGTTGAGCTTGAATTTTCTGTAACTCAGCAGAGGTTGCTGGCATCGCAATGTGAGAAGTTCTCCCAAAAAACCAAACTGGGATCATGACAGAATTTTGCTCTAACTTGAAGATGCAAATGAATCCCACCCTCCAAAATTGGTTCATGCTGAGTTTTAGCCTGTTTTCATAGGAAAGCACTGTCACTGGCAGACTTGTTCTCATGCCATAAACAGACCCCTGTTCCCTGGCCTCAGGCAAATCAGCTTGGAAATTATACACAGCTCTGTTACAGTGCCCTAATGCCAAGGCTCACTCAGTGAAAACCTCTTCAGAAAGAAATGTCACTTCTAGCCCTAAATCTGAAGCCAGTGCTTATGGCCACATAACCCTCACCTCAAGCACTCACCCATGTGGTGACAGCAGACTTGGGTCAGAGAGTCCTGCTGACCGTCCTGTGCTCAGAAGAACCTACTGACCAACACGAGGCTGAAGCTGCTGAGTTGTCCCTAATCAGTTTTCTTTCTTAAATTCTTTGGAGTGAAGGAGGAACCTTCAGAAATAAATGTTCTGGACTACATTGGATTCTGCCCCAGAGGGTATGTTAAGAAGTATTGACTCTGTTTGCCGTGCATCTGAGTTTCCTGATTTGCCACTGAGGAATGTGATGGGTGCAACTGCTGCAGGCTGGGCCATGTCCTGTCAACTCCTGAGACTTCATCAGAAATTTTTTTACATGGCAGGATCTGGATCTGTTCTCAGCTTTTGCTTTGTACTGAAGTTCAAGTTTTAGCCAACTCCAGGGAGTAGCAGTTGCCTCAAATAGTTGGTTTTTTGTTTCTCAGAAATCCAGGAATAAGGTTCTGTAGTGGGGCAGACATCAGAAAACTGGGTTTCAGACTGCATTTCCTACTGACAGTAGCAGAGAAAATGTGTCAGTGCAACTGGTTTGATAAGCACTTTGGATCCCTCTCAGGATTTCCTGAAAATGTTGCTCCTTGTTTCGTCTGTGAAGGCAGAAGGATTGGACACAGCAAAATGAGAGCACAGCTTTGAAGATCAGGGAGGGTGCTTCTCCCAGCTCCTCCTTCCTGCAGCCGAGTCCTGGTGTTACATCTGTCAGCAGGAGAGAATTCTGTCAGGAGAACTGGCGTGTGAGGACATTTCGAGGAAGGGAAAGCAGAATGGCTGTTTGTTAAACAGCATCCCAGCACCGATCCTTTACTTGCCACATCCGCCTTCTGCTGAGCATCCTTTGCTGCTCCGATGTTCTTGGAGTTTCTTGCCTCTGGGATTTGTCAAGAGACATTTAATGCTTTCTGGGACACGTTGCAAAAATGTCATTTTTTTTTCTCCATCAGCCTTGTAACTGTAGATATTCCTATGGCAGCTAATTACTCATGGAGGCAAAATTGGGGAGCAGACGGACACAGACTCTGAGAGCAACCAGCCCTGATGTTGGCTGAGTAGGGAATGGGTGAAGCATTGAGCTGAGAACATGCAAATCTTTACCAATTGTTCAGGGAAGCTAAATCATATTTAAAACTGGCCTATTAAACAACAACAAAACAAAGAGTTTTAATTTTATCTTGCGCCGGCTCTTCTATTTCCTCAGGTTTCTTTGTCCTCACAATTTGTCTTTCAGTGTCACCTCATTTATCATTCTCTCTCCTTTCAGAGAAGCTGATAACCTGAAATCTTTATGATATAGTTACCTTGGGTAGTAAATGCTTTATTATTTCTTCTTAGACTGGAGGTTGGGAAGAAATATGGGGTTGGGGTACTGTTGTCTGTTGCGCTGATTGCTTTCCAGAAAACCTGGAGCTAAATTTCTTGGGCAGTTTCTTACACAAGTGGAAAATGGATGGTGTGTAGTTTAATGCTTGGATCAAGCAGAGATCAGAAGGAAATAATTACTCTTGCCTGGACTTCATTTCAATTCTGGAACATTAGTAAGTCTTTGGAGTAGTGTATTTCAAAGGAAATGATGGAAACCTGATCCTCCTAGGGTAAAATATCACTTTACTTTGCATTGTAGAAGTAAAACCACTGGAAGCGTGGGTTTTTTTGGTCCAGACCTGGTCCTAAGTTAAATTCAGAGCTGGTGCAACTTCCCAGATGCACTAATATTAGACAGTGGTGAAGCCACATCTTCTCCCCTCCCTGTTCTGAATTTGGCATCCAGGCCTGAAGTTTATTGTGTTACCTGCTGCTAGAGGCCACAGCTGTGAAGTGCTGAACTGAGGATTATCCAAGGCCATGGCCCAGGGCTGAGGAGCAACCCTGCTGTTCTTCTTGGACTGCAGGATGCTGA
Source organism: Cephalopterus ornatus (assembly GCA_013396775.1). Lineage (NCBI taxonomy): Eukaryota > Metazoa > Chordata > Aves > Passeriformes > Cotingidae > Cephalopterus > Cephalopterus ornatus. Next base: position 424,761 of record VZRE01006802.1, read on the forward strand.
ACTTCAGCACATCCACACACGCCACTTTGCTCCCACAAGAAGGGTGTGCAGGCACCTGTTACTGGTCTCTCTTCAGGCACAGGACAAAGGATGGTCATTTCTGGCAGAAGAGCAGGGCTTTGAAGAGCGTGTGGTACCTGCCCATCCTCATCTGCACTGGCTCCTTTTGAGCTTGCACTCAGTCAGATCTGTGGGCAGGTAGGTCCCTGCTCCGTTCCCAGTCCTCTCAGCACTTAACTTGACAGAATTGGCCAGTTCCCAGTTTTCAGGCCCAAAGCACTCGTCTCTGAAATTGGATTAAAGCATTAATTTAGGGAATGTCCATGATTCCCTGGCTGGCTGTCCTGCCTTCGTCCTGCTGTCATGGATGCTCCTCTCCTACCTTGAGGAAAAATGCTGTCTTTGGTTTCAGGGCACTATTTTCCTTTTTCAACCCCAAAACACAGCTCCCATCCACACTCCCATTTTTTCCTCAGTGCCAGGAAGACCAAACCGTGGCTTTTTCTACCTCTGAGAGGCATGATGGCCTCTCAGCTCTGAGAAGGATTTCAGGGTCTCCATCTCCATCGTGTTTACCACATGCCATAACCCTTGATGGTTTGGTCCTTTGGGGTGCAGAAACCTCCTAAAAGTGCTGCGTTCCCTCAGGAAACACCAAAACCCAGGCTGATGGTTGCACACCCTGTCCTTAGTGAAGCATCTTGCAGATGCTCAGTCCTAGCTGAGATGGCCTGACCCACTGCCAGAGGTATTTGGATGTCTGTTAGGATTTGCAAAGTTTCTCAGTAAGTTAGACACCTAAAGCCCCTTTAATATTTCACTCTGGGCAAACAGCTAATTTGCCTTAAGCTGGAGAGTCACCATTCTTTGGCTTTAACTTTCAACCTGTTGCAGTCCCCAGTTGAGTGATGTGGAGCAAAGACTATTTCACCTCTTTGAAGGCAAACCAGGCAATGCTGGGCTGCCATAATCGTCATTTAGTCACCTGAAAAGCCTGCCTTGGTCTTTGCAGGGCACGAAATTGAATTTGGCAGAGCTGCTGTGCCACCTCAGTGTTTCAGAAGCTCTGTACAATCAGGCCACTTCAAGTACTTCTTGGTTTTCTGGTGCAGTGCGTCTGGAAAACGATGAACTCAGGCTGTTCCTCTCATTTCCAAATTCAAGTGCCAAAAGAGAAGAACACGCTGCAACTGAACACTATTAAAACCAGCTTTATTGCACGTGGATAAATTTAGTCTCAAGGGCTCCATTTTGGTGCTAAGATATGTCACGCTGTATTTTCCATTGCTTGGGATTACAAAGCTGATTCGCTTCTCCAGGAAATACTCTTCTGTAATCTGCAGTGTCTTGAACATTAGGATTATTTTTTTTTTTACTTGTGACTGTACACTTTTTAACTCAGATATACCCCCCCACTCCTAATCCTCTGAGTTTTGGAGATGTTTTATACAGTGTATTTATGTAAAAACTCTCAAAATGTGGATGCATGTTTATTTTCCCCTCAGTAATATTCTTCATCACATCAGCTGACCCAGAACTAAAGGAATTTGATCCAGAAATAACTGAGGTTAGTGTTAGGGCCCTCAGAAAAGGGGGGCCATTTTTTTCACCAATTCTTCACCATTTTTTTTTGCAATTAAAAGTCAAAAAGCCTGCACTTAATTACCAGAAAATTTAAATGCCTCCTGCTCCTAGGAGACAGAAATCCAGCTGCAATCTGCCAGACTTAACAAGAGAGTGCTTGTGTCCTTAGGTGCTCGTGAACTCTCAATAAAGGAGCAGAAGTTTTTAATGTTCTCATTTATGCTTTGATACAATACCCCAGCAAGAAGTATAAATGATCTTAATGGCTGCCTATAGAATATGAGCCAGTCATCAAAGATGAGGGGTTTACAGCCCAGCAGTCCTTTAAATGTCAGCTGTCTTGCAGAAGAAGAGTGGTTCTGCAGTGGTTTGGTGCCATGCACGGGAATTCTCTCGCAGGGGACACGTGAACTGCACAAACCCAACATGGGTCATAGTTTTAAATACTTGTGGCCTTTCTTTCTTTTAGTCTTGTATGTTTATTTTTGCAATGGAAAAAGGTTAAGTCTTGATGACTGCCAGGGATGTGGGAGAGGGGAGGGTGGGATTTAGGAAGGAGAGAGGTTTCTTTGTGGAGAGGGACCTCTCACAACAGAGAAGCACAGCTGGGGCTCATGAGCATCATTCCTGGAAGCTTTTCTGAGTCTTTTTCACAGCAGAGATATTTTGAGTCCCTAGAGGGGCCAGGTGAGAGGAAGGAAAGAAGCTGGCTGTAGACTCAGAGCTACAATGCTGAAAGGTTCGTATTTTGTTTTCCCAGTGGAGTTGCAGAAATTTGTTTCAGATGTCTCCAGGCCCCTTGGCTGGGTAGTATGGGAAATCAGTCTTGCTTCCTGAGTGTCTTCTGGGTTGTGGGGGCTGAAGAACCTCCTCTTGCACCTTTCAGACCTCCATAGGAAATAGTGGGCTAACACTTGAACTCTGTCCCATAGGAAAGGGTGACAGTGCCCTGAGTTCAGGTTGTGGGTCTACAAAATACTCTGTGTTACGACTTAACAGGATGAAAATGCTCATTCCCAAGGCACTCTACCTTCTTGTTGTTGCTCCAGTCTCACTGGGGATTATGGACATGTAAATGTCCATAATTTATACATTATAAATAAATGTATGCATCAAATTTCCCAATCCCTGTTCTGCCAAACATGGTCAGGATGTGCCGACACGTGCAGTTACTCCAGCAGCCTTCACCTGTGTGGTCCAACAGAGGTGAAAGTCTCAAGTGCAGGCTTTGAGGGTAGTTGAGTCTTTTCATGGTAGGACAAGGCAAGCACTTAAACCTCCCTGTCTCTTACGGAGTGGCAGAAATTTGCTCCACAACCAGCAGTTTATGGTCCTTTCGTGGTGATGCACGTTGGAAACCCTTGAATTGTTTTGAATTCCAGTTTGTACTGAAAGTTTGACTTACAATTTGTGTACATAAATCCCTTTGGTGTGTTACGAATACGTATGTGTGTATATATATATGTATATATTTGTGTGTGTGTGTATATGTATGTGTATATATATATACATATAAATCAATCAATGCTGGTGTTTTTACTTTTTAAAGTTCACAGGGCGAAGGGCATGTTAGTTTGCTGTAAGATTCTATTCTGTATATATGTTTTCATGTAAATAAGTGAAAATCTATATTCAGAGTTATATTTTAATTTTTATTCAGAATTAAATAAATCCCCTTTCTACTTGAAACAGTTGTAAGCTACGTTGTTAATAAAGTAAGAATAAATCATCTATCTCTCCAGCGTAGTTTTTTTGTTTGACTGGGCTGTATTTTGATGTGTCTGTGTGCTCAGCGGGGTCCACACAGAGCCCTGATGAATGTGCTCAAGCTTCCTGGACAAGGGTCTTGCCCTCACTAAAGCCCCAAACCTCCAGGGAGGTACAGCACAGACTCCCTGGCTCAGCACTCCATAAATGCCAGGCCTCAGGGTTTGGGTTTATGTGCCTGCAAGTTCTTCCCAGAAGTAGGGGAGAACATGAAACAAGAACGACACAAGAATATCAAAAGACCTTTTAGGATAGCGATGGGGATCAGGGTGAAAGACAGGAGTGAAGGTGATGCAACGAGCAACAGGCAGAGAAGGGTTTAGGGACAGAGGAGCTGATGGTGGCAGTACAGGAATTACAGCAGGGCCACAGCACGTGGAGTAGAGACACAAAATACAACTTCTCTGGGTACACAGCAGCCATTGAAGGTGGATGAAGCCATCCTGCAGTGGTGGAAAAGAGTGGTTTGTGTATTCCAAAGGCTGAGCTGCAGAGATGTTGACATGCTTTGCGAAACAAAACCCTGTGCTTCTTACATGTCTCATAAAATGTTTTCTCTGCAGTTACAGGATGTGTTGAGGAGCTTAAGTTCCAGCTTTGCAAGTCATATCTCAGACCTCTCAGTGGCATCCTGAGTCCTTCTGTGAAGGTCCCTGTTGGGCCAGCTTGGCTACCAAGCGTTTTTCATTGATCTCATCATTCCCACCCCCATCCCCCAGTGAAAGCGGGGTGGTGCACACCCCAACACGTCCATTGGTGGGTGCATGGGATAAAGTGAGCACAGAATTTAGATGACAAGAACTTGGATGACCCTTGTTTTGTTTTGGTTTTGCTCCGTCAATCCCATTCTTGTGGATAGAGCAGAAGGGGAGAAACAAAATTGCTCCTATCTTCCATTATTTTTCTTATTTCATCAAGACTGGCCAGTTTTTATCAGGCAAAAATACAACAGTGGGCAAGCAAGTGGGTTTAGGGGGATTTACAAAAGGACCAAGCCACTGAAAAGATTGTTTTTACAACGTTAAATAAAGTCTTGTGATGAATATCCTTTGTTCTTACTCGTGGCGCTTGTAGCACAGCCCGTGCTTTGGGAGGGGCAGAAGTGCAGGTGGTCAGTGAAGTGACCTGTCCAAACAGCCTGGAGAGTAAAGCATCAGAGCAATGGGTAGTGATGTGTGTTGACAAATGGCTTGCTAGATCACAGAAGACCTCACTGAAAAGTGATGTAGAAAATGGGAAGGATTTATAAAAGGAAATAATTCTGAGATAAATCTGATGGCGACATAAAACTAAAAGAGCAAAAGCTTGAATGGTTTATGATATTCTTCAGCATCCAGAGGTGACGATAAATCCATGTATCTACCTGCAGCTTATTACGTAGTCATCTAAAAGTAATGCAAAGGTCAGACACTGGTGTTTAAATTTCTGCCCCAGCTCAGGGAAGACACGCTCAGAGCTCTGCAAAGAGCTAATTTTTGAAGAATGTAACGTGAAGTGATTTTAAGTAAAAAGCTGGCAAGATACTCCAACTGAGCTCCTTGAAATTAATGACCAACACATGGAATATGGTTGCCATCTATAATTTCCTCAGGGGAAAAAAAAAAAAAAATCTAGCAGCCAGTCTTGCTCCTGACATAACAGGCCAAGATTTTGAAGACGCCTCCATTTTTAGTGTTTGTTTTTTTTCATGTGCAATTAATTTGTGAAGGATTTCTAGATCCTTGTTTTGATGACACAATCAAGCACTCATGGAAGTGGCAGTATGAACACCAATATGTTGTCAACTACTCCATAAAAAAAACCCTGCAAAAATGAAGTTGGGTTTTCAGGTCTCTGAGGAAAACACCATATTTCTTTTCTGCGTGCAGAATAAACAAAACAAACAGTTATATTTCATTGCTAAGGTTTCTAGACAGACTTCCAAGGCAAATAATTATTGTTTTTAATAACCGTGCTGTTGCTGTTACTGCTGCTTTTGATAGCATTTTTATTGCTTTTTTAATTTCAAGATTCATGCCTTTCTGTGAAATTTAATGGTTCTCAAAGTCCCTCTACTACTGCAATATTTACTTAAGTATGATACACCTCTTGCTATAGTGTCTGTACTCAATTACTGTAAGTTGATTTTATAACTACATTTCAGCTGAAGCTGTAATTATGCTGTCTTCTCTAATAAGTCATAAAATCTTAAAACCAGAGAAAAAATAGTGCTGCAGGACACCTTGAGGTGTCAGGTTGACTTTCCCCTCTGCAAGGCAGGGCCAATTAGACAAATCTTATTCCTATTTGGCATTTGTTTAACCTGACCTTCAGATGGGTGTCAAAATAAGACCTCCAGCAACAAGCCATTCCCCAGCACTTCCACGGCATGTGGGGAAAAAAAAAAAAAAAGTGATGGCATTTGGATGATGAAGTGTAACATTCCCAGGCAAAACCACTGAGCTGATGTTGCCACTGAAGGGCCACTTCATTTTGAAAAGCTCGATATGACTAGTGATTAATGCAGCAATTAATAAAAGTAAGAGCAGAAAATTCATAGTTAAGATGGATTAGATTTCAAGTGAACAAGTGTGGTAATCACTTCCATCATGAGTCCTGAGCTCGTTATTGTGCCCACAGGTCTCAAAGAAGGTTCTCACCGGGAGGTTCAGATGCAGAATGACCAAAGCTTGGGATGCTGGTGATGGAGGGGTCAGGTCCATACCTACTGAAGACAGTCTTTCCTTTGACTTAAAAGTAGCTGGGAGCCAGGATGCCTGGTGCCTGATGGGATAGGCAGTAGGACAGTAGGAAGGAGAGAAGATGGAAAATGGAGAAGAGGCTGGGAATTTAATTGCAGACTGCAGACTGATGCACCCAGTTTGGGGAGATGTTTTCTGCCACAATTCTTCTGAAACCCAATCCAACATTTTCAGAAATGTGTTTCCAGGTTTTATGTCTCTTCTGGGAATGAGTTGCTGTTTGAGGTTGCTCTTTGGGGCCTTTCTCTCTTTTTATTTTTTCCCCCCTATTTAATTCCTCTAATAAGAAACAACTTTTCTGTTTCCTTTTACCATTGTTGAGCTGTGGTATCTGTGTGTGTGTGTCTGTGTGTGAGAGTCTTCGGCCCATTGTGGAACACAAACCAGAATATCCAGTCTTTGCACTTCCTTAGATCGTGTTTTTATCTGATATTGAATTAAGTAAAGGGCTTAATGTTCAAAGTGGTGTTTTGGGAGTTACTTGCACAAATTCTGTTATTGCTGTTAATGGGATTTGTGCAGATTGCTTTGAAGATGAGTCCCTTCATGTAGAATAGGAAAAGACACTCTAAATTATAACTTATTTCAGACAAATCTATCTTTAATTTTTACTGATAGAGCATTAGAGATGTGAGGCAAAGAAGAATTTGCTGCGTTTTTTTGTAAGTATTATTGACAGGCATGTGAAGGCAGGTTTGGTTCAGATAACCTAGTGGATACTTGGCTGAATTTTTAGAAGTGGAAAGAAAGGGACTCTGAATTTTGAAATAGTGATGAAATTTGGAGACATTTCAGAGAATACAGAGTTGGAAAGAAATGGTCATAAAACATTTCCTAGACACCATCTTACAATGCAGACTACGTACTGATGGAAATCTTAGTTTTCGAAGTGAACATCTTGGTTGTACCTTCCTTAGGTATTGCTCCAAGTGAGGACACCTGTGGAAGGTGTCCCTGTCCGTGGCAGGGGATTGGAACGAGATGACCTTTAAGATCCATTCCAACCCAAACCATTCTGTGATTCTATGACCACCCTGGTTTTAAGATGTGAGTAAGAGCAGAAAAGAGCAGGCAAGGGGAAGCCTGGCTGATGGCATTGTAGAGAAAAAGGCTTGAGGATCCAGCATCATGCATTTTCTGGAGGAATCTCATCCCTTCTGACTCCAGACATGTCAGATTAGTCTTGTCTTATAAGAGCAGAGGACAGGAAATTCTGGGTTGTTCAGGCAACCTATGGGCTGAGGCTCTCAATCACTAAGGGCAGAGCAGGACAGCACCAGGATAAGTGTTATTTAATTTTCAGGTGCCTTGGCAGAGAGCTTCTCACCTGAGTCTAGCCAAGGCTGGAGCTCGTGATCACCCCAGGGCATCCAAGACATGGACGGGATGGCAAATCCAAGGAAAAGTCACACCCTCTTGAAGCATTAGCAGAAGTGGCATTTCGGGGTCCCTCACATAGTGGTAAACAACCATTTTGTGTCAACTCACTCAAGTCCCACCTGGATTTCTGCTACTACAGGTCTGAGTACGATCCTGACTGTGCCAGGTACGATCATAGACACCCACACTTGGGCTTCCATTAGCCTTATTGAGACACCCAAATCCACACTTTCTTTGTTTCCATCTCTGAAGGAATACCTCAGGTGATAACCACACTGGTCCAGGCAGCTGCTCCGAGATGGATGAGCAGTTTAATGCTCACTAACTTTTCGCAAGTGCTGAGCTTGCAGTGAAGATTTGTGGGCTGTTTCCTTCTCAGATCCTCGCAGCCCCTATCTTTTATCCTCTGATCTGGATAGCAAAGCTGGCAGAAGCTGTATAAATTACAGTCTTTGGGGTATTAATGGCCTGTTTCCAAATGATTAATTACAGAATATCTCTTGGATTCACCGATCAGGATTAGTGGGTCACGCAATATTATTCGACAATATCTCTTCCTCACTCAGCCTGTTCCGGATGGAAACAGGTTGGTAGGTTCTGAGCACAGAGGTGTGAAAAAGTTACAGGAGACAAAAAGCTAGTATGAACTTTTGTTCTTCATCTACTTGTAATAACTACCCAAATACAGGTTTGTGGTCCGTAGTAAACATGGAGCAATTTGATGCATTTAACCCACAAGCCAAGGTTACACTGTCACCTTAGTGTTAGTGCTTCCTGCTTCAGTGAGTGGTCCCATCCTCTCCCTGTGTCACTCCTGCTTTTTCACTCATGGTGGCATCAATGTTTGGCAGCTGGGAAATTCATCTGGATAAAGACTAACTCATTTTATATGGGTTTTATAAAGTTTATATAAATTTACACACATATTTTATATTTTATCTCTCAGCTGGCTCATTTTCCCAGTCTATCTGCCTGGATGCACGAGCTCTTCCGTCAGTATTTTGGGATGGAGAGAAGCAATCACTTATGAGGGAAAGGAGGAAAGGAAGAAAGGATCATCTTTTTCGGGTGCACATGGATTTACACTGGAATCGGGTACAGGAGTTGCCATAGCCCAAGGGACAAGGGCAGACACTTCTTCATGCCACATGCAGGGCAGGAGAGTTGTTGTGTCTCACACAGCTCATTCTCTTGACATACTGAGAGTTCCTCCATAAAAGCTGACCAGTCTTTCCCTACTGACCCCACTTCAGTTTTGCTGCCAGTTATCCATGCTTTTCAGTTAGATGAAAGCTTGACTTTGCTCCATTTAAAAAAAACCCAAAAACTTAAAAATTTGTAATGCCATTTCCCTCTTTCCCTCCCAAAGCACCTGAGAAGGAAGTACTCAGCTACATCTTCAGACATCTCTAAAAATTTGGCCCTGAGGCATTGACTATTTACCACAAGCAAAAGCAGGTAGTTTGCTAAATAAAATGATTCCCTGATAACATAATTCCCAAGGTAGAGAGGGACAAGAGCAGGGACAGGATAAGAGACTTTAATTGTCTCTCTTTTCCAGCAGGAAGCAAGCAGAAGGAATAATTGTTAATTGCTGTTAATTGTTAATTGCTGCCTCCTCCATCTGCAGAGCTTTCATTAGGAATTAATGAAACCTTAAAAGGGCTTGAACAGATATATTGTTCTCTGGCTCTACAACTTTTTTTCCTCTATAGCAGAAAAGGGGTAAATTTTCCGTTGAGGTTTGTTTAGGAGGATGCTCAGAGCCTCTGGCCCTGCCATGTGTTTTTAGACATGCCGGAGGATCACATCACAGTGAAGAGTTTAGTGGCTTCCAAAACAGGATGAGTATTTCCCAATTATTTTCATAGAATCGCAGAATGGTTTGGGTTGGAAGGGACCTTAAAAATCCCCTAGTTCCAACCCTCTGCCATGGGCAGGGAAATCTTCCACTATCCCAGGTTGCTCCAAGCCCTGTCCAACCTGGCCTTGAACACTTCCAGGAATAGGGCATCCACAGCCTTTCTAGACAACCTGGTCCAGTGTCTCACCACCCTCACAGTCAAACTTCTTCCTAACAGTTTTGCCTCCTATCCCCTCTGCTTATCTCATGAGAGAGACACGTGACCTCTAGCAGTGCATACTTCAGCGTTTTCTTCAGTGAAAAGTATTTTGGCAGCAGCACTGGAGCCTGACTCAAGAAATGTGTCTCAAGACCCGTTTCTGCTGTGTCCCTCCTAGAAAGCCCCTGCTCCCCGGAGAGTGGCTTTGTCAGGTTACCTTGGGACCATCTGATGTGCAGGAAACCTCTGCACCTTGCACAGTGGATAATGAAAGTGATTTCATTTGTTACCCCACACTGAGGACACTCAGATCAGTCTCAGTTTGTTGAGAACTGGAGAACCATGGTCAACACACCAGAACAGGACTTCAGGACACCCATCGCTGCTTTTCCGTTCCCCAACAGCAGGTTCTTGTGCAAATAAATTTAAGGGCAATTCGTTTGGAGCAACTATTGACACTGAGACTTGAAAAAGGAACTGACAAATCCACTTTTAATTCCCACTATTAATTATTGTGAAAAAGCATTCACATGTGTCTCTCTGTTGACAAGCTTTGTATCTCCTGTTATTAAGCCTTTTACCCCATCCAGTCTTATTATTTCATTCTCATTTTAATCAAATCTGGAGGCACTGGGCTGTGCATGGGATAGGAAGATGGCAGATCAGTACCAAGAGCTGTACTTAAGGAGCTCCTGCCTGCCACCACATCTATTTTGTGTATTTTTCCATCTCCCTGTCTGTAAAATGTGCAAAGTACTGCTTACTGCACTTCAGAAATCTTGTGAGTTCCTTAGCTGTGGATAACTAAATATTATGACATATAAAAGCACAGGGTATAGATATATCGTAGACTTCACACTTGCATTTCACACTCTCTATTAATGTGGCAATCCATGGTGACATGTTATTTACCAAAGACTTCCTGGAAGCAGATTTGAAATTTTATTTATTTTTTTTTCTAGGCTAAAAACTGTTAAACTCAGTGTTTATCTGCAATGGCAAGGGAAGGTGTTCAATGAATGGTAATGATAGGTTTCTAGTCCTAAAAATAGCCTTTCCTGTGCTGAGGAAAGAAAAAGAAAGAAAATACCCTGTGAGGGTTTTTTTCTGGCATTAGGGCAGTCAAATTGTCTTTTTTAAAAGTGTGAAAATTGACAGATTATAAAAAATTGAGAGAACAATCAATGGAGAGTGTACGATAATCTGGCAATATGGAAATTATAAATTCTAATATTTCCCCCAGAGTCAGTGAAATATGCAAAGGAACAACTGCATAATACAGCAGGCTCTGTGTAATCCCTGGGCAGCCAGAGTTAGCAAGATATTCTATCCCAGCTGGGTTTTTTTTCTTGGTTAATAATGAATCCACCAAATTACTTCAATGGTGAAGGACAGAAAAATCTTCTCTGAAGTTCAATTGTTGCACAAAGCCGCTCCATTAAATACCCAGATTTAATGATGCTCTGGTAGTTTCGGATCTTGCTGAATTCTTACTGCAACATGAAAAGTCAGTTGTTCTAAATTTGTGCAGCCGCCATCAGCATTCAGTTGCCATAATGGATTTTCTTGGTGATCCATCAAACCCCGTTTTTTCTCCAGCAGAAACGAGCGAGCCATCCGGAACTGTGGGGAGGTCTGTTCCCAGAGCCACGCTCACCAGCTTGTGACTGGTTTCCTTTTTAAATCAAAACATTTTTCTTGAAAAAATTTGGAAGAAATCTGAATAGAGACCACATTCAGGATGCCTGCCTCTTCGGCAAGAAAGCTACAGAGTAAAAAGATCAATTTGTTCTTGAAAGAGTACAAAATATTTTGTTAACTAACGTGACTCACAAAATGACAAGGGTGTTGTGTTCTTTTGCTAAACAAACAGCAGCATCAAACACACCAAGCAGGGTCTGTAAAATGTGACTTTTGCTGAGGAGTTTCTTTTTCCAAAAGCTTTTGTTTCATTTCAATGCCTTAGCTGCGCTTGGAATAATGGATTGCAGTAATTTCAACATACAGCAGAAAACCCGGCCCAAGCTTGCCCAGGCTACTGATTCAGAAGAGCCCTTCAACATGTGCTTAATTTAAGCATATACTTAAGGGTCTGGAGGGCTGAACAACACACTTATGCCCCTCTAATTGGAGATTACTCAGATCATGCTGCAATAAAGGCCAGCAACAAAAGATGACTGAACACAGCTTCCCCTAAAGCAGAGCCAGTAGCAACTCCAGTCGATGGAAAATCTACTTCTAATAAAAAATACAAGGGATTTATCTATACTTGGAGCTACACAGGAATATTCTGTACTAAACTAAACAGGGAGCTACTGGCAGGATTGTCCATAGAGCTGTGAATAAAGTTGAATAAATCCTTAAAATCAGACTGTTTTATTCAATTCCCCTCCATTTATCATGGAAGGAAGTTGCTCTGTGAAATGATACATGCTTTGCCTGGAGAGATGATGTTGACAGCTCATGGTTGACCCACCTGAAATTCAAGTGGCTCCAAATATGAGTGAAGGATTTTACAGTGTGCTGGGACTCCAGGCAGGGACAAACATACCAACTAGTGCAGAGGGGGAAGCAAGCTCCAAACATGGGCAAACCTCAGTGAGCTGAGGTCTGATGAGGGTTTTGCACAAAGGATCTGACCCTCTTAGCTCTGGTCCAGCTTTGCAAAGCTCAGGGGAGACTTCACCGAGACTTAGCACTGTGCTACTCCTGGACAGGCAGTTTTCATCAGAGGCAGGGTTCAAGCGTGCCGGTTAGATTTTGTCATTCAAAGTTTCCATCGAAAAACTTCCTGTTTCCAGCGGTTCTGACTGGAATTCTCCCAAATACAGCTGCTTCAGATAGAAAACCCTCCTCATAAATTTTCCCTTTTAACAGCTAAACCAACCTGCCTTGCAGGTGGGCTTAGAAGATTTCAGTAGCAGTTTTGGTGCAGGTTCATCATCTCCCTTCCTTCTCTTTTCAAACCACGCTTTTTTTTTTTTTTTTGTTCAGTGTGACAGTTGCCCCTGGATCAACAAGCTAGAACAAATATAATCCTCCAGTTAACAAGAGGAGCAGCCCTTTTTCAGGGGGAGCAATCAATCCCCCACAGCGACACGTGCCTAATGGATCTGTCTCTTTCATTAGCTCTGGGCTCCTAATAACCACTGTCTTTGCCAAATGAGGGATGTGTTATGTCGGCCTCCTCTCCCGTCTTCTCCTCCCTTCCCTGCCTTGTCAGCAGCATGCTAATTTATGTAATCAATTCATAGTACTGCCTAATGAATAGCTTTGAAGTCGTTAGATTCATCTGCTGGCAGAGGGGCTGATTGGTCAGCCCCTGAATCGGTTCCATTTTCTGAAGCTCGAAGTGTCAGCCAACATAATTGCTTTAGAAACACCCTTGGGAGACACTTGGGAAGTAGCTGTACAATCCCCCCTTTATACTGAAGTGGAAGACAAAGTGGAACAATAATAATACTTAGCATTTTTACCACACTTCATGTCATTAAAACGTCTCCCAAACATTAAGTAATTCTTGCAGTGTGCCCGAAAGGTGAATCATTACTTCATTTATGCCGGGGAGAGTCAGTAGTAAAGACACTAGATCTCAAGCTTCTTGGATCTTGCAGCTGGTGGGTACTTTGGTGCTCAGGAAGGTGGTAAACCCAGATTCGCAATGTCCCTTCAGTACTCAGTGCCTATGGAAATCCCTGGGGAATGTGAACACACAAGAGGCAGAAATCTCCATTGGCTTGTAAAAGGCACAGGGTGGGATTCTTGGGGTGGTCCTGTGCAGGGCCATGTGCTGGACTTGATGTACCTTGTGGGTCCCTTCCAACTCAGGATATTCTATGATTTCTATGAAATACTGGGAACACATTCAAAGATGTTACTGGCCTTTTCTTCTTGGGAATGTGGTCCTGATGGAGGCACACAAGTAGCCACTGACAACTTACTGTGCTTCGGGTCAACAAGATTTTTGACCTTGATTGGCAGCTCTGTGGATGCCTCTCTTCTCACCATCCAAGAACTCTTCTGTCTTCACATTTGAGTCCTGACCTGATGGACGTGGTGGTGTGCAGGTGAGCTCATCTCTCCCGGATGGCGTGGTGCAACACATCAGCTGACATAAGGAAAGGAACTGCGGAAAGGGCGAAAATGCTTGTTGAATTCCCACCCCAATGCACAGTATGGATCCTAGTGTGGATCCATTTGCTGCTTGGGCCAGACACTCAGATGTGTGCTCAGCCACCCTACCCACATGCAGGCTGGGACAGCAACCACCATGTGCTGATTTAGCTGGGATGTGGTAAAGCAGAAGGTGAGATTTCCTTCCAGCTTGACTGTCTGCTACCAACAGAGCTGAGTACTTCTTTAATTACTTGAAAACTTTCAAACACAGACCATTTTTCTGTGCTTTATAATGTTTATTCAGACTCCACAGCGAGCTGTGATGCTGAGTGCCCTCTGGCCACACCATCTCAGTAATGACTCTGGCATTTCTGACAGAGACTAATAGCAGAAATTGTTATCAACATTTTTAGCAAAATACTGCAAGCTAGAAATTGGATTTCCCCCCTCTTCCGCATCCTCCTTCACTCGTTAATGAGCTACTTCTTCAAGGTGCCAATGGTAAAGCTGTAAAGTGAGATGGGCAATTTATTTTCTGGGCTTTGAGACCCTTAGACACAGAAACACACAGTTATTTATTTTAATGCAGCATTCACATAAAATTACATGATGCTTTACAGGTGTAGCAGGAAGACAAGTTTCCTTGTCCCAGGGACTTGTAGGGAGATATTGATGAGATGCCAGAGGAAGACAAACATGAGATGAAGGAATCTCACACTTCCAGGTGTAGGTGAGGGTGGTGAGAATTGTTTTTGCTCTGCATTACCACTTAGACTTTGAGAATTTTGGAGTGAAACGGGACATTTCTTTCTTGGAAAGGATATTTGGACTTTTTAAATCGCTAGAGAGATGCAGCCTTTCCAATAGAATGATTTCTCCTGCTCTAGTTCAGATGTTTAAGATCACTGAGATAATAATGCTCTATTTCCAATTCCCTGTTTCCCATGGTAGCTGATGGCACATCAATTAATGTGTGTGGGTTGCTCAAGTAATTCAAGAACCATCCAGTGGTGCACAGGACACTAAAGTAGTGGAGCATCCCCCTGGATGAGTAGTTCCAGTGTAGGTGTTTCCATCTACAGTCACAGACATTTCTGGGCTGATGCTGCCTGAGTAGTAAAACTGCTTTTCTCCATGCTTTCTTCCACATTTTCCTCCCCTTCCAGAGCCCCCTAATTTTTTATGGTTGTTTTTCAGTCTGTAGATATATCTCATATTGGATGGATGAGCTTTGCTCTGTGGAAAGTCAGGCATGCATCATCTGCGAGAAGCTATTTTATAAACATATTAATATTTTTATTAAGGTAGGAATATATTAATATTTATGGGTATATGAACATTTTTATTAATATTTTAGAGAAAATACAGAAACCAGAATATTCAAGTGTGTAAGCATGTGCCAATCACTATCAGCGCTGTTCCACTGTATCCTGCCTCACCTCTAATTACTGCCCCAAAAATGAACCTCTCCCATTGGTCCTCTGCCCCATCAGCACCGTGGGGGTCATCTCAGATGTCCCAGGAGGACACATCCAATACTAGAGGTCTCTGTGTGAGCAACAGCCTTGTGCCCAGACTGAGTTGTGGAGCACAGCAAAGAGAAACAGGCACTGAAGGAGTTGGGAGAGGTTAACCAAGAAGCTCGATGGAGGATGAGCCTACCCAGAGGTTATGAAGCATCTGGGAGAGTAGATTTTGGCGTTTGAATGGAAATTCTCTTTAAGCCTTCAGGAAACAGTCACTCCAATCTGCTGGATTCTGCACATTGACAGGGGATATCAGGGAAGGACCATGACAAGGTCGTGATTCTTTACTCCATGTGGTCAGGGACGGAGGCAAATACATTCCAGAGTAGCAACAATTCAGATATGGGCTTTCTGCAGGCAGGGACATGGATTCTAAATGGCGGGTTTTTTTTTTTTTTCCTACTTCTTTTTTCTCTTAGTGTTTTCCCTTTGATTGCTCAGAAGGCACTTGTCACTTTTTCCTTTTGACTGCTAAGGAGGCACTTGGCTGCCCTCCCCATTTTTGCTTCCAGGGGAACGGAAACAGAAAAAAAGGGGGATGTGGCCTTCCCGTGGTGCTTGCATACAGGGCTCTGCAAGCAGGTCACACAGGAGCAACATCTGGTTTTCCAGGGTGAGGTTGCAGTGCCAGCCCGCAGGTGAGGGGTGCACCTGCTCACAGGGACCCCCAGTGTATGTATATCCCAAAAGATACACACTTGTGCCAGTCAGACCCACAAAGTCACCACGAGTTCTTGTGCAGGGAAGAGCCAGTGGCACAGTGTGAAGTTTCCCCCTGAGAGGGAGCACAAGGGGAAACCAGAATGGACAAGTGCCATGCTCCCCACAGCAGGGACAGCCTGGGTGGGTCCTGGACATCACTTTGTTCCTTCTGCTTCCAGGGGAGTCAAACTCCACTTGTCTACTTGTGGTCTCCAGCCCATGTACTCCACATGTTCACACTTCACCATTCCTTCTGCATTGTTCATCCAGCCTCAGTTTTAATCACCCGAGAAGTTTAAACAAGAAAACCACGAGCAGCAACTGAAAAGCGTTGCCTTCGCCATGAAAAGATTTTAATTTCTTGACAGAATACCAAAGCAATCCCTTCACCTGCAGTATCTCATGTAATTACTGACAGCATTGACAGGGAAAACCTTGTCCTTGCTGCTCAAGAATGTCCAAGGGACCCTAATGCACTGTTATTATTTTGCAAGAACTCCTTTCGTGCATGATTTATTTGACTTAATTTGATTTATAAAGGGAGACAGCAAAGCAGTTGTCACCTTTTCTTCCCATGCAGGCATCAGGTCTAAGCAGACACAAGAGGTGAGCGGTGCTCAGTGACAGGTTATTGCCAAGGTTGAGATATAGGGCCTTTTTGTTTTATTCTCCATCTAAATTAGTTACTGCAAAGAAATTTCCCTGGTGGGAAATGAGTTTCAATATTTATTTCCTACCTGACACTTTATTATTCTTTTATTGAGTGGAATGTGTGCTTTCTCTTTCAGAGTAGGTTTTCGTGCAGGGCTCACTGTAACCTGCCTCCAGTGCTTGGGTTTATAAACTCATGCCAGCTGCATCTTCCTGTTGGCTGTGAAAAATGAGTCACTGTTTGGGGGCTGACCCCTTGTCCACCCTCAAAATTAAAGACAATACAAACATCCAGTTTGACTTGACTCAAGATGGAAATAATTTTTTTTTCATATTAAAAAAAAAAAAGGGTTGTGGGGCAACTGACACAAATTTCCTATGAATTGTCAGAATGCTTCATTCATATTTATAATTTAGGAATTTGTGACAATTGGAAAGCTGGACTGAGGTGTCCTTCTGGGGATTGGGGAAAGGGGCAGCTCAGTGTAAATATGCTCAGTTTTTGGAGTCTTGGGTGTTGTCCACTGCCTCTCTCTGCCTGGGAGGATGCAAATCATGGAATCATTAGAATCATTGAGTTTGGAAAAGACCTCTAAGATTATTGAGTCCAACCATTAACCCAGGACCACAAATGATTGGTAATACCCTGCATCTGCATCATGGGGGTTGGACTAGATGACCTGTAACGGTCCCTTCCAACCCAAACCATTCCATGATCCTATGGTCTGATTTTTTCAGTCTCTCCTGCATCTCTCTCCGCTTTGCATAAAACGTTCAAACATGCATTGGAGAGGGGATGGAGACACGGCCTAGAGGGCAGGGACTCCTGAGCACAGGGGACAGTATACCTTCTCCAGGAGCTCCCTCCCACATGTTTTTCCACCATCTGGCTTTGCCTGGTAGGGGCATGTAAGTATTGCTGGAGCACAAGACTTTCTTTGCATGGTGGTCTGGGGCTCCGGAAAAAATATTTAGCAGCCTCTGTGATTTTTATCTTTGCTTCCCTTGAGCAAATTTAGAGTGAAGCAATTCAGATACATGGTGTGGCTCCAAGAAAAAAAGAGTAACACTCTTCCCTGTGTTACATCTCAGACTTCCCAATAGGACAGGATAATTCAGATGATTTCAGATTCCTGCAGGTCAAGAAAATTGAATCCTGGTCTTCCACCTCAGTGCTGGATTACAAAAAGAAACATGTAATTGTTGCAGGGGACTCTGGACTGAAACCACATTTCAGCTGAAACAATGGAATCATGGAATGGTTTGGGTTCGAGGGGACCTTAAAGACCATCCAGTTCCAACCCTCTGCCATGGGCAGGGACACCTTCCACTAGACCAGGTTGCTCCAATACCTGCCCAGCCTGGCCTTGGACACTTCCAGGGATGGGGCAGCCACAACTTCTCTGGGCAGCCTGTGCCTCACCACACTCACAGGGAAGAAAGATGGTTCAGCTATTTCTGCTGTTACCTTCAGTGACATTCAGTTTGCAGCTCATACCTCGCCTTGTTCCTGCTGTGGCCCTTGGAGGCACCTGTGGGCAGAGCTTCTGTCCAGCTGAAGTGAGCACTGGACTCCAAGAGACCTGTTGTCTACTCCTGACACTGTCCGGTTTAGGGCAAATAATTTCATATCTACATGTTCACTTTTCCCGCTTTTCAACAGTTACAGCGTTAACGCCACAGAATATTTGGAAACCCAAGTACAAAAGTAAGACTAATAATTTGATAGTGCTACAGGCTCGCTATTAGGACGTGAGTGATTTAAATAACACTTGGGAAGCCAAAAGTGCTGCGCTTTCTTAATTCTGTGACTTCGGCAGAATTTCGGTAATTCGGCTGTCCTGGGGTCCCCTTTACCAAAATATGTGGCAAACACATAAAAGTCACCCCTCAAATATGATGGAGAATGAGCAACTCTCAGGGTACTTTTCCCCAAAATACATCGAAGTGCTAACCAAATCTGAGTTGCAAATAGGTGTTAGGTATTTATAGCGTACAGCAGAAAAGATTTAGCAAGAGAATATTTATAATAGAGCTTTCTTGCAAAATAACTATATGCAGGACAATATAATATTACAGAGCATGTCAGACCTCTACATTAAGAATGTAATCTATTTTTATAATGGAAATATAAGAGTTTCTGCTGATGTTTTGGAGTCTGAAATGTGTTTTCGTCCTCTCTGAGCTGATTATTTTTTCTCAATTTGGCATCTTACTCATATTGTTTCTTCTTACACAATTTTATTGTGACATCTGGCTGCAAATAAAACTGTAGCCTACAGGAATACTTAGAATTGTGCTCCTTACTGTGCATCAGTCAGACAATAAAATAGCCATCACCACAAAAGCGTGTTTACAAGAGCTATGCTTTGTAAATAGAAAGTTTTCTTCTGGCCTTGCATCCAAAGGAATGCATGGGGACAACATTTCAGATGGTGTAAGCTGGATTCAGGATGGCTCTACCAATTTTTCCTTCCTATCACTTCTGAGAGCATTGGAAAATGCAGCTCTTTTGGGTGAGTATGGGGTTGGGTTTATTTGGGTGGTTGTTTTTTGTGTGTGTGAGGGTTGCCTTTCATTGTGTTCATCCCACTGCTCCTTCTCAGCCTGTGACCAACTCCACTGACCATCTCATGGTCTTCTCAGTGATGTGTCTGCCCAGATTTAAGCAACCATTTCTGAAAGTAATAGTAATTTGGGCTTCGACATCCATCTTTGAAAAGTACAAATAATACTACTCAGAGGTCAGTGGGAGAGTTAATACTGGATTAGAAGCAACTCCAAGATTGTTATCACAAAGGGTTAATACATTTATCTGCTGCAGGCTTAGGAAAAGAAGCAAAGCAGCATGATTGCCTTCTTGCAAATTGATTATATCCATGCAAACACTGCAGAGGAAAATGCAGGCAGATCAAAGCACAGTTTTGAAAACAGACTTGCTAAACAAGTTATTTTACCAACTCCTTATGAGGCGAAAGAGGAAAGGCTTCACTGTAGGAAGAAGACCTTGCAGAGAAGATGAATTGGTTTGAGAAGAGGTTGTTTGGAGCTGGTATCCCTGCTCTGTTCACCTGATTGTGCTAGAAATGGATTGTTCTACTGTAGCACCATGCACTGAACTAGAACATGAATGTACAGATGAAATGGCACCTCCTTGGAGCCTGCCATTACAGGCAATGGAAGGAAAGAAATACTTCTCACAGATGAACTATTTGGAATGGTCAGCTTAGGGTGAAATGAGGTGTGCACCACATCTGTCTGCCTCCACTGATTCAGAAAAGAGGATAGGTGACTAGTCCAGGTGAAGAAACCTCCATTATAGTTCTTTCAGTGGAAACCAATCTAGACAGAATTTCAGGAACAGCTGACACTGGCCATTTTCAAGGAGAAATGATAAGAAAAAACCTAAACCTGTGGTTTAACTCCCATGTGCTTCTGGTAAAAATAGAATCACAGAATCATGGTTTAGGTTCAAAGGTACCTTAAAGATCATCTTGTTTCAACCCCCATGTCACGGGCAGGGACACTTTCCACCAGACCAGGTTGCTCAGAGCTCCATCCAACCTGGCCTTGGACACTTCCAGGGATGGAGCATCCACAACTTACAGAGAGAACAAATGAAGAGAGAACAAATGAAGAGAGAACAAATAAACACAAATAAGGAGAGAAAGGGCCAGTCCCTTTCAGCTACTTTAACAACAAGGTGTAGAAGTCAGTTACCTCAAAGGAAATGGGGTGAGGTCTGCTCTGAATTCCTACACACATCCTTACATCTCTGGAGGGAGATGCTGTAGGAGGTAACCATGGTCATGCCAGACATGACCTGTGATGAGAGGGGACCTGTTCCCTTTCAGAGCAGCAACCAGAGACTTGGCAGGACATTCTGACTGGGCTCAAGTGGCACTTGCTTCCTCTGCTTAGGCAATTCGGTTGGGTCCCTAACTCTGAGTAGCACTGGTGATGGTTTCAACCTGTGGGATGAGTATCTGGGGTCCTGTTAGAGCCAGAGGAGTCCCCATCATTAAGAGTCTCCACAATTATTTATCTTTTGCACCAAAGGAAAGGATCAGCCTTGCTGCTGCTGTTCATCTATTGACTCTGCTGAGTTAATGATAATTTATAGACAGCTCACATGGCTTTAACTGTGTTGGGAGTAGGATGTAGACAAATAAAGTATAACCAAAGAAGTATTTTTATGTCATTTGAAGATGGTTTTTTGCTTACCAAGAAACTTCATGACTTCATGACATTTAGAGTGACTTTGAGGGCCCCACAGTAAAGCCACAGGTACTCTGCCAGGTGAGATCTGGGAAGATCATTCCAACCTATTTTGTCTGTAGGCATCTGTAGCCCATCTCAACTCATCTTGTCAAGGTTATGCTTTTTTTTCTGAATCATAACACATAGTAATGTTCCTTATGACCACAGCTCAAACAAGTCCACGTAATTAAATTTTCTGCCAGTAATTGTCTGCTCATCTGACTCAGATTGTGTAACCAGGGCAATTGCACTAATGTTGTCAAAGTTACACAAGCCTAATCAGAGTGTCTCTTAGCTAAGATAACCTACCAAACATGTGTTTATTGACCTCTCTTACTCAGTTCACCCTTGCACAAAGCTGAGATGATGGATCAACTCTACTGGGTTGAATGCAAGCAAACTGATTTAAAAAGTCCTTTCCTTCCTAACTCATGATCTTGCTGAAGATTTTAGTCAGGAAAAACTTCTGTCTTCAGAAGAAAATACGACTGCATGGCCCAAGGGACAGTGTAAAGAAAGAAGAGCTGGAGACAAGAGGTGGGGATGGCAGAAGCAATGAGGATAAATTATTCTGGAGGTTTTCAACCATCCAGCTTCTTAAGCTTTTTTTTGAGTTGCATTTCAAAAGCCTTTGGTGATTCTGTCAGTACAGATGCAGGAATCTGATGCATGAGAGCCAGAGTATGCAAAAGAGACAAGCACTAAGATAACTCACCACTTTCTTCTATTGCTTTTCTACTTCCAGATCTAACCCTCCAAGGTAACAACCTGTGGTTGCATCAGCAGGTGGTGACTTGATTATCCGTGAAGAGTCCATCCTTTTCCAGTGGCCATAGGTGGCACAGGTTTGAATTTAGCTGATGAGATATACAAGCCACCTGAGTTAGATGAATTCCACTCATACAAGGGACAGCTGTTAACCCTCAGCTCCCAGGTGGGCCAATGGAGAAAAACAGACATTTTTAGAATTTGTGTGACCTATTTTAGACAATTATTTTAGAGTGACATGGATAATTTTTTCTAAAATTATTCTAAATTTTTCTGAAAGTGTTTATTTCCTCCACTGACTATAAAAGTAGTCTAGACAACCACTTTGCCTGAATATACTGGAAGCATTTTGGTCAAGACAGGTGTGTCCGCTTCAGGCTGATCACATATTCAACTTAACCTTCAATCCTTTCCAGATCAACAAACAGACATTTAATTAATTTTAAATGTATAACAAAGGTGCAAACAAACACTAGAAAGTTTACAAAGATGAGATTTTGAGAGTACACACTCAAATACATGGATTTTTTTACTTTATAAAGTACTTAGACTTATGTTGCCATTATTTCATAATCAAGAACCAGTATCTCTCTGCAAGATGAGATGTAGTTTAGCACAGCTTGTTGATCTGGCACAGGGATAACTGTAAAAATCACATATACCTGAAAGTAAATATCTATATATATATTGATATTTATAAATTAAGTGATCTTGCCTTTTCTATGGTGCAGTCTTAGCATTTAATTCAGAGACTAGTACTAAAGGAAAATCTTTTCCCAATGAGTTAAACTAACACTGTGTAATTTAATTAACCAGTTGATATAAATATAGAGCAGTGTAGTCTTGGACTGTAAAATTTTTGATGTGAGCAGAAATACTCTGTGGATTTTTCGGTGTTCTATTTGCTGACATTTTTCTTAATAAACTTAGTGAGTGAAGCTCATTGAAACACACGATCTCAAGGGACTTTCCCATTTAGTTTTACCGTGGATTTGGATTTTTCCATTTAAGGCCATTTGAAATCCCAAATGGTCTCCTTCAAAGCGACTTTCACTTAAAAGTAAGTTGCTGCAGCTTCCTGAGCTCCCTTAGAAATCAACTTATCCAAATCATGGCATTAAGTGGGGCAACGGTATTTAATTTCAGACAGTCGGGAAATTGACTGTTACACAGCTTTGGTGGTACAAAGCTGGCTGGTAATTTCTAATTTTAAAGGTCTTTTTGAGGATCCACAAAGCCCTTGAGACTACTGCAAAGGAACAATACTGTTTTCTGCTGCTAACGAAATAAAGTGTCTGAGAGATTAGGCAGAGGGAAATCTTGCATTAGGACAGGTTGACAAGATAGACGAAACATTAACAATTCATCCAGCTCATCAACAAAGAACTGACTAGATCTTAAACAGAAGAAACCTATGCAAACCACACTCTGATGCCTCTAAATCTGAATCTGATACACCAGTCTCACATCATTCTCTTTTTCCCAACAAAGCAGTGTAACAGCTTCCTGAGCTCTGTCAGGCTTGGTGCTGTGACCCCTGCCCTGGGGAACCTGTTCCAGTGCCCAACCACCCTCTTGGTGAAGAACTTTTTTCTAATATCCAACCTAAACCTTTACTGACACAACTTCAGGCCACTCACAGCTTCCCCTCAAGGCCCTTCACCGTCTTCACTGCCCTCCTTCGGACACTCGAAGAGCTTAATGTCTTTCTTGTATTGCAGTGCCCAAAACCACGGCGATATTCGAGGAGAGGCCGCCCCAGCGCAGAGCAGAGAGGGACAAAGCAGATGCATCTCTGCCGCAGAGAAACCACCCTGTAGATCACAGGAACTGAAAGCTTCATGTCTTATGATGATAACGTGCATCACTCATGCCTGGGAGGGCTGCTGAGCTGCAGGACACCGCGGGCTCAGCTGAGTGCATTCCTGATTCATGCTTCCTCCTCCAGCACGGAATGCATCGCAATCACACGGAGCCGGCGCACGGCGGTACTTGAGACACATTTGTCCGACTAATAGTTTGACTTCATCTGAAATGTTTCTCTGGGTCACTGACCTATTAATTGCGGGCAGAGCGCGGAAGATAATATATAGTCAATACGCTCCTGAGTCAGACTCCCTTTTTCCACAGTTACCAGGCAACCTCCTCCAGCTCTCCACAGCACTGCTGATACTTCTCCTCTCTTCCCGCTGCAAACTTAGCGATGGAGAGCATGTGTTCGTGGGAGCATCGGAGGGTAAGGGATGAGGCAGAGCACATTTAAGTTAGATGGCTTTTTACAAGCATTAAGCAATGCACCCCTGTAATAAACAGCTATGCCAGAGCTAATACTCAATAAACAGTGTGCTTTATAAGCAATTAGGGACTCACATTGTGGAACAGCCATTTCAGTGGAAGATACACTACCCTAACAATGCTTAGCAAGATAAGTGGCTTGTTAAAAGCATCATAATTCTCCTTTAAAAATCAATTAACAGTTTGGTGCATTTCTTTTAGTCTAAGGACTGCTGGGTGTCTTATTCAAATGACAGTGAATCCAGGGTACTGCTTCTCATGTTCTATTCAGTGGCTGCTGTTTAACCCCAAAAAGTGCAACTGGAAGCCAACTTGCAAAATAAATAAATAAAATTATTTACCCATAGTCAAGTTAAGTTGTTTTTCAGCCCAAGAGGCAGCTAAAGATGCTCAGATGAGTCAGATAAACACATTTTCTCCGGGCAAAGGAGAAACCAGAGCACATTATAAAACCATTTCCTTTGTGTTTCTTTTTCTTTTATTATTATTTTAATTAAATTCATTAATAATCTATTCCCCAAATCACATTGCATTAGACAGCAGAGGTTTAATTTAGAGTCGTTTTATTGTGCTTTCTACACAAACAGGCTGTACATAGTCCTTTTCCTGAAGTTACAGAATATGTCTTGCTTCTCTTCTAAAGAAACCTGCTCTATGGGATTCTCAGGAAAGAACAGTCTCCCAGGGTACCAATCACAGAAAAGAGGGTGAGAAAATCATGGGAAAGGAATCCTTACCATGCCTTCTCCATGACCAGCAGGCAGAGCACTAGAAAAACAAATATCCTTCTTTTCTCACCTCACAAAGCCAGAGAAGTTTTTCAGCCACTTCTGCTTGCAAAGGTAAAAAAGCCAGACCCCCTTTCTAAGTGAGACTGAATATTTTCAACCTCTCTAAATATTCTCAGGATTATTTTTCTCAGTCCAACCTGATGCACTCCTTATTTCTCCCAGAGCAGCGACATGCACTCCCTGCCATTGATTTCCTATCAGCCCTTTTTCAATGCCTTCAATCTTCCCCCACTGATTAATTATTAAACTGTTAAATCAATTGCTGCATCCAAGAGTTTGCAGATCAAAACACAACCTCCACCTGCAAAGGCAAATAATTGCAAAAGAGTTTTGACAGACTTTATAATTCTGCTGGACTGTGCTGGACTCATGGATGAATGTACTTTTAGACTGCAGAGCCTCAGAGGTGATAAAAAAGCAAATTATGCTGTTGTTGATGGGACACAAAAATGGAAAAGTAAAGGATTTCAGAATCCAGCTTCAGTAGGATGGTGTGACATGGGCTGCTCAGAGAAGTGTCATGCTTGGGTTAAACTAGATACAGAAGTGCTTTTCTCTCATCTACTGTGGAAAGCTCTGTGCTTCTGGGAAATAGATTAAAAAAGTTAACACTTTGGCTGTCTAAAAGTCAAATTTTCAATCCCCTCCATTTCCAGGGTTGCAGAGCCAGTTGGCTTTTCCCTGCTTTCCTCTCTATCCCCCAGGCTGCCCTAGAGGAAGAACTGTGGGGCTGGTTGAAGTTCCTTTGCTTTACAGAGCCACTTCTCTCAAACTTCTGTTTTAAACTCTGTGCTGTAAACTCTGACAGCAACTGAACAGACTGAAAACTGGGAAGTGGTGCCATCCAAACTGGCTTCCAACAGCTGCTCCAGCTACAGAAAAGTGTTTCTTGAAAGTGTGAGTATATGTCAAAGTATATACTTTTCCAATCCAGAAAATTTCTCTTGTCCATTTAAAGAATTTTTCCTTCTGAGTAAAGAGCATCTTCCACTAAAAAATAGAATGAATGGCTCTGCTAAAGACAAACCTGTTCATACACACCCAAATGAATATATGAATATCTACCCAATAGGCAATGTAAAATTCAACAGAGAAATCTGACTCTTACCTTAAGGTTTATATAACAACAAAGGTTTTCCAGATCCCACCTAAAAAATAAACCCAAATTACTCCATCTCTTGATGTTTTTTTTTTTTTTCTCATTTGCCTTTTTTTTAAAGTTATGTTTTATTTAAATCGACTTTGTATGGGCTTATTGGCAGGTCAGAGAGGAACTTGTAGCATTTCTCAGGTGAAATGATCTTGAACAGTCCAGGGGCCAAAACTGGACCAAGTGTGTCCAGACCATTGCAATATTCACAGAACCATACAATGATAGAATGGTTTGGGTTGGAAGGGACTTCCAAGATTATCTTGTTCCAATCCCCTGCCATGGCCAGGGACACCTTCCACTAGGCCAGGTTGTTCCAAGCCTCATCCAGCCTGGCCTTGAACACTTCCAGGGATGGGGCAGCCACAACTTCTCTGGACAACCTGTGCCAGGGCCTCACCACCCTCACAGTAAAGAATTTCTTTCCAATACCCCATTTAGCCCTGCCTTCTGGCAGTCTGAAGCCATTCCTCCTTGTCCTGTCCCTCCAGGCCCTTGTCCAAAGTCCCTCTCCAGTTCTGTTGGAACCCCTTTAGGCACTGGAAGGGGCTCTAAGGTCTCCCTGGAGTCTTCTCTTCTCCAGGCTGAACAACCCCTGCTTTCCCACTCTGCCTCCAGAGCACCTCCGTGGCTTCCTCTGGACTGGCTCCAACAGCTCCATGTCCTTCCTATGTTGAAGCTCCACAGCTGAATACAGCTCTGCAGGTGTGATCTCCACCTGAACAGGGCAGAGAAGCAGAACCCCTGGTGACCCGCTGGTCAGGCTTCTTTTGATTCAGCCCAGGCCATGTTTGTCTTTCTGGACACATTTAGCTGAAGAGAGCTGTCCTCTGGCTGTCTGCTGCCTGACTCCTCTCTGCTGTGAATCTTTTGCTGGTGCTTCTGTTTCAGACAAGGGAGGGAGACAGAGAGAGAGAAATGTCACAGAGGCAATGCAAAATGGACAGATGTAATACTTTGCGGGGCATTCTCATTAAAAGCTCAGTGGGCATATTTTGTCTGGGCCAGAGAGACTGAACCAAGTTTCATGATCCCTCAGCTTTTACTTCAGGCAGGTCAGGTGCTGTTCAGGAGGAATTAAAAGGTTGTTTGGGATTTTGTGAGTGAAAAGGTAAGATTTTCATTAACTTCAGAGAACTTTGGAGTACTCTTTCACCTCTTTGCTGAGGTAGTAAAACAAGAATAAGGCGTGTTAGCCTCTGCAAGGATATTTATACTTACTGCCTATGAAAAATTTGCATTTACAAAACAAAAGTACAGAGTTTTTTAAAATTTTGCTACGTTTCTAGCTATGGCAAGAATTAAGCTGTCAAGTCTCCCAGCTTCTTTCCTTATCAGCTCCTAGTGCCTTTTTAGCCTTTTTTTTAATTTAAAAAAAAAAAAAAAAAAAGAAAAAAAAGGCATGTGACTGAAATCCTGGCCTTTTTTCCCCCTCCATGAATCTTGTATATTTAGAGGAGCTAAAATAAGCAAGCTGAAATGCTATCCCTGGCCTCCATACCACTGTTATCCTCAGCCCATTGTTGTTGGAACACTTCAACTGTCAGTGAAGTGGGAGTTCCCAGGCATTGCACATGGAAGCACCTCACCAACACTGAAGAGATTCCACTTCTTTCAAGGCCAGACTCTTAGGAATGAATACATGAGCATCCCTTAGTCATAACTCATCTACACACCTCTCAGTTAATGTCATAATCATCTCCAGCATTTCCAGCCTGGAAACATGTCCTTGCCTCCAGGCTTCCTGGCTCCAGAAGAGCCTGGGAAGAAGCATCGTCATTGAAGAGCATCCAAAAAATGCGTAAATTTTCTATATAAGGCCTCCCTGGGAAGTTGTCAGTGAGCATCCTTTTGGGAGCAATCAAGTCTGGATTCATCCCAGATAACCCTGGAGCACTGAATGGAGGCACAGCTAATTATCCTGGGCACCTTGTCAAGCAGGAGCTTGCCACATCCAAGCCTTTCCAGTGAACCCAAAAGATAACTAAGGAAAGTCAGCCTGTAGTCAACAGATGGAAATTTGCTCCTCAGGGTCTTCATCTCCAATACAAAGTGTCTACAGGGTCTGAAACTTGAAGGAAGGTTTGAAATCCCTACTGTCAGATGACCAGAGAGAAACATGATCCCTTGGGCTTGATTTGGATTTCAGGGGATTACACTGTGCACCTCAGAGTGCCTGCCCTCTAGTGACTCAAGAGGAGCAGACGGTGACTGAGTTTTTCATGTAACACCTCTGTTAATTGTCCAAATAATCTGACTTGCATGTATCTAGGAGCTCACAGAGGTTCAACTTGCTTTTTAAATCAATAATTATCAGAGAGGATGACAGCAAAAGTGCTCTGCTCTGCATGTCTGACATGATCTTGCCAACTCCCAGGAGTACATTGCAGTGCCATAGTATTTGGTGAAGGTTTTTGTTGATAAGCTTTGCTGCAATCGTAAGAGAGTGGCCTTCTGGCCTTTTTGTCCTCTCTTCTTTCTATCTTCCTTGTCTTCTTTCTTGTTACAGGAAAAAAGCTGGAAAATGGGAACCTCAGGCATCTTGCTGCAAAGGTGCAGGAACAACACCTTGCGTTTCAACAGTTTTAAATCACATAATATTTGACCCCGAATTTTATTGCAGGAACTGACTGGTGTTTTTTATGGTTTTAGTCTTGTTGGTGCTGTGAGTCATGGAAACCACCTCTGAAATAATCTCAGGGGAGGGGTCTGAAACTAAAGAGCAAGCTCATGTTCTCTTTAACCTGGTTTATAGCCTGTTGCATGGAAAATATACTGCTTTGTTCCGTGGTCAAGGAGTAGGCAAATAGGATCATATCTTTTTCATTCTGTGAACAATCACTGCAACAGTAAAACACTGCAAACCCTGCTCTGTAAAGCACAAGATTAAAGGCTCTGCCATATGCTGCCCGTGTTGACCCAGGGATATGTAGCAACTGCTCATGAAGTCTGTTATGATACCTGAAAAGCCTACACTGAGAAAATCTAAAATGAATCATAGACAAAACCAAACCCCATTTTCTCCAAAAGTGTTTGAGTGTGTGGGGGCTGTCAAGGCAAGATGCACATTCATAGAATCATAGAACCCAGAATTGTTTGGGTTGGAAGAGATCCTAAGGATCATGTATTTCCAACCGCTAGACACCCTCCACTACACCAGGTTGCCCAGAGCTTCATCCAGCTTGGCCTTGGACACTTCCAGGGATGAGGCAGGCACAGTTTCTCTGGGCAACCTGTGCCAGGGCCTCACCACCCTCACAGGGAAGAATTTCTTCCCAATATCCCATCCAACTCTGTCCTCTACCAATTTGAAGTCATTCTCCCTTATCCTGTCACTCCATGTCCTTGTCTGAAGTCCCTCTCCAGTTCTCTTGGAACTCCTTTAGGCCCTGGAAGGGGCTCTCAGGTCTCCCTGCAGCCTTCTCTTCTTCAGGTGAACACCCCCAGCTCTCTCAACCTGGCTCCAGAGCAGAGGGGCTCCAGCCCTTGGAGCATCTTTGTGGCTGCCTGTGGACTCCACTCCAGCAGCTCCACGTCCTTTTGATGCTGGTTCCCCAGAGCTGGAGGCAGCTCTCAGCAGAGCAGAGCAGAGCAGAGGGGCAAAATCCCCTCCCTCAACCTTAAGCTCACATTAGTGAGTCACTTAACTGAAAGTGACTTCAGAGAGCAACTCATAAATGACCATTAATAGCCCCCTGACATCCTGGCAGTGCCTGTCTTGGTGTTTATCTAACAGCAGGCCACGGTTATATCATGACAAGTTTCACTACTCCAGACAGCTCTAAAATACCTGTAGGCTCTCTGAAGCATTTGACAAGGGAAGAGTGTGCCACTTTCCCTTCTCCACTCAGTGAAGTTTGTTATCACATTTAATCCAGCATGAATACTGCCTCGTTTAGCATGACAACTATAACTGCAGATATGTTAGCTCAACCCACTTTTGATTCCAGTGTGAAATTATTCCTTTCCTCCTTGAAAATGGATGACACAGACTGGAAAATATCTCATGCCGAAATCCGTATTTTACATACAGCATGCATTCAAGTTGCACAAGATGTTGCTTCCTCGGGCCGTTTTTGTCTTCTGAGGCTATTCCAGCAATTCTCAAGCTTTCCCCAGTGGGTTGGGAGCAGCTGCGTGTTCTCTAGGCATGAAAAACAGCAGGACGAGCTCTCAAAGTCTCCTGCAAGGACACACCTTGAGCTCCAAAGACTGCTGATACTTGAACAGTATAGACATAAAACAGCTTCCACCACATGGCCTGGGGACCGTGGTCTGTTTCTTGGACAAATCCCAAACACCGTATAGATGAAGCCTATATAATCCTGGCAATCACTTATCTCCCCAAGGACAAAGACCCCATCTGCAAAATGTATGGAATAAACATACCAGCCTTGCAAAGATTTAATTCAGCTCATGGCTGCAACTCTTCTAATAATGACATATGACAGCTCCGTAAAAATGTTTTTAGCTGCCAAGACAAGCATTGGAAAAGGAAGGCCAGATTATGTTTGAGAATACAACTTGAATTAGCTCCCCTTTTCTTCACCTGTGCAGGTGGAATACATTTAGAGGCAAAGGGGATTTGTCTTGAGCATGAGATAGGGCTTAAATATCTCCTGTAATGATGTAAATCCAGAAGATTAAGGAAGAACAAAAAGTGCCTGGCTGTTAAAGAGAAAAAAGGGAGAAACAAGGAAGTGCTGATAATTCAGTTTGACTCCAACTTCCTTTCCACAGCAGAGCAAGCCAACAGTTATACAATACAGGGTTAACAAGCTGAGCATATATATGCTCATGCTGTTTCAAACAGTGTGGAGGTGTCAGCTGGGCAATAGCCTGCAAGACAATGGAAGCCATTCTCCAGTCTGTCCCAAGTGGCCTCCCATGTCTGGTTTCGATATCAGACTTCAAGAAAGATGGTTGGGCCAGTAGTGTGATGTAAATGTTGCGTAGGAACTAGTGGAAGAGCTTAGCCAAAGCAGAAAGAATTAAGGGGAAGCTATAAGCAAGCTGTTATAAAGATAAACTTTTCTTTGTGCCCACAGGAGACAGAACAAGAAATGATGGACCTAAATTTCATCAGGAAATGAAGAGGTTTTGTGATTCTCCCACCATCAGTTCAAGCACAAGGTGGGGGGATGCTCAGTGTGCCTCCCATCCTAATTCCTTTTAACAGAGCTGCAGGCTGGAATATAGAAGTTCATGGCTACTAGATATGTCACTGCAACACCTCCTACCACAGCCATAAAAAACTTCAATTTGCCTACGAGAACATCAAAGCATCTTCTTAGTAGCTGCTGCCCCGCAAGTGGCCTTGCTCCGAAGCAGGTAAGACACATGTGTAGCATGAATATCAGACAATCAAACATCACCTGGCTGCCTCTCCTCCCCAGAGGTTTCTCCAAGTTTTCTTCAATAGCACATATTTTTTTTCTCCCTTTGAAGCTTTCTTAGTTGAGCCTGGAGTCCCCCACATCACTCTGCTCTAAAGTCCTCCAAAGCTCCTACTGCTGCAAGAATCTGACCTCCAAACAACACGACTACTGACACCTCCAAATTTATTTCCCAAGAGGGTTTTGCTAAAGCTTGGAAAGGAATTTGGGATCCTCTAGCCTACCATATACGAAGGAATAATAATTTTCCACTGCTCCCAGGAAAGTGAAAGTACACAAGAACATCAGATACACCTGGAGTTATATTTACAGTCCGTTGAGGGGAAAGGGGCATTAGATCCCAGAGATTTAGCTTCAGGAGTCCTGCCTGTATCAGGGTTTGAGGCAGTCTTTGATGTTAGTGAAATAAAAGAGAGAAATATTTCCCTCAGGGAGTGAGAAAAAAAATATCCAAAATCTTAAGCCTGAGGGTTTTGTATCGCTGTTCCAGCTACTGTCTCCAGAACTCATTAAAATAAGCAAATACTCATACATCATTGGTTTAATATGACAACTATGATGCTTAATAAGGCTGGAAGAAACATCACTGTGACTCTATTTGAGCCTCCTAAACAATCAGTTATTGCTGAGAAGGTTACACCAATTTTTATAGCTCGGGAGCTGATTTGCAATTTGTATTCATCTTTCATTTTGACTAGACCAATTGTGTGTTCTATCTGCATTATCAGCTCCATAAAAATTCATTCCTATCCATAAAAATAGAAGATTTCTAATAATGCCTCTCCTACTTTGTATGGGTGTGTTTGGTTTTATTTAGGAGAGAAAGGCAGTTAATCTGGTAACTGGGTTGTCTTTCTGTCCAGTTTCACTGCAGGACCTAATCCATCTACTCTAAACCCATCCAGTCAGATTTAAACTGAATTGTTTTTATGATGAGATGGGGGCAATTTGTCTTTGCACAGCGTATGAATTTTGAGTAACTGTGAAATTGTTGCCTATCCAATGTCTCTCTGTACAGAGTCGCTCTGGGCAGATGGGGCTCCTGATGGGTATGGTCCACGTGGCCTGAAAGGTGGTAAAGAACCAAAACAATTACCATAATGTTTGCAGCCTGATGCCACAGAGTCTTCTGAGCTCCAGATACCAGGTCTGTCTCCAGAGAACTGGAAAGTCTCAGTGAAGGGGCAAAAATGAGAGGATAGTGAATTAAAATGATGAAGAAGTAGTGAATAAGAGAAGTAACAACAAATGTATTTAAGCACTGACAATAACTTCAGTGCCAAAACCAGCCCCAGGAGCCTCAGGCACCTGCGATCTCAATGATTTCCGGGTGAGTCTGTGCAAGTTGTCAACAAGAGGAGTAACAACAAATGTATTTAAGCACTGACAATAACTTCAGTGCCAAAACCAGCCCCAGGAGCCTCAGGCACCTGTGATTTCTACGACTTCCAGGTGAGTCTGTGCCTATAAGTACACTGGGAGACCAGAGCCAGTGCCGGATTGCCAAGGGAAGGACAGGAGAACACGTAATTCTCACAAGGAGCTACAAATGCACAAACCCAACTGTATGTCCAGTGGGTATCACTGGGGCCTCATCATTTCTCGCCATTGATTGTCTTGGATATTTGGCTGGCACTCGCTAAGCAAAGAGCCATGACAGCATCAGCTCCTCCCAGATGCTTGCTGTCTCCTTCTCAGCACAGGTCACGCTCCTGCAGCAGAGGCAGCTGGAGAAAACATATGCTCATATCCCAGCAGTGCTTGTTCACGTCCAGCGTCCTGAGAGAAACTCACCTTCACGGGAAGTTGGAGGCCATGCATGAAGTGGAGCAGCTGAGGTGGGGCAGGTGTTTGGTTGGAGGCAGTGCCCACCAGCAAAGCTTGGGACAGACAGGTGGCATCTCCAAAAGTGGCAGAGGGAGATGGGCAAGAGCCCCTTGTATAGTAGTGAACTGGCTTCCAGCTACTTAAGCACAAAGAGGACTTCTACAACCGTCTCTTCTTCCCATCCTCCCTTTATTTCTCACTTCCTCCTTCCTTCCTCCTCTCCTTTTCTCTTTTTGTTGCTCTTTCTTCCTCCTCTAACATGTTAAATCACCTGTGCCATGGATGGGTTTTATTTTGTGATTATTGCATGGTGCAATACTGCTCACATTATGTGCAGGCAGCTAAAAAACAGAGTTTGTCACTTTTTCGCATTTGGTGTTATGTGCTGGTCAAAGTGCGGGTGAGTTGATGTTCCCAGCTGCTAGATCTCAATAAACTGACTAAATATATTTTTTTAATACTTCTTTTAAATTATTATTAAGTTGCTGTTGTTGACTGTCGTGATATAACAGATCCAGAGTCTGCACGGTCTTTAGCAGGAACAAAACCATATTTTAATTAAGAAGATAGAAGGGTGTAAATCCAGGCTGGCAGGTTAAAGAGGCAGAGAAGCCTCTGTCTGGTCTCTGTGCGTGAAAAGGAAAAAAGAATTTGTCTTTGGGCAAGAGCACTTCCAGGGGAATCCCAGACAGATCTCTCTGGCCTTGCGATCTTCCATGTTCTTATCATTCCTGAAATCTCTGTGAAACCCAGAGATGGCTGTATCCATTCTACCTGCAATACATATGCAAAAAGCTCTCAAGTTTTGTCTATGTCTTCCTACCCAGAGACCGAGGTTCTGGCAGATCCCTGGGGGAACAATCCCAGGAGTTTATTCCAATTTTGCGGTGAGATACCACAGCAGTTGTGAGGACTGACTTGGGCGTTTGTTGCCTAAGGCATGAAATTTAGCCACTAGTGGCTTGTACAGGGCTGGAAATAAATGTCATCAGTACAAAGAGAAAAAAGGGGATGGGGAATTGGAGAAGTGACAGCTCTGGATGGCTCATTGACCCAGAAAAGTGATAGGTAATACCTAAATGATCTTTCCCCTCGGGTCCTTCCTGTATGAAACTGGGAAGTAAGCATTAATTTCTCACCACTGTAATCAATTTATGTCCTAAATTCTTTATTAATCAATATATTTTTGGGCTCCAACAGTGGCTGAGCCCTTCTCCTTACTTCTTTATCCCCACCTGCCTCAGCATCCTCCTCCCAATCCACCCCCCACTGCTCCCCACTAAGGTTTTCCCTTCGCACCCACAAACATCCCACTGTGGCATTGCTGACCTTCCTAGAAGACAGTTCCTCAGCTGGGAAGGCAAAGTGGGATCTGTGGTGGGGTGGAAACAAAGTCATAGGCAGTTCTTTACTAAGAAGGCCCTGGAGTCATGCTAGTCCCCCCAGTGGGCCAACATGGAGGTTGCCCAAAGCTTCAAAAAGGCCTTTTCACATTAATAAAAGGCACTTTCAGAGTCAATAAGTTGTGCTGAGTTTTAACTTGCAAAAATTTCCCAAGCCACCACCGCCTGAGTCTGAGAGGCTGCGGTTTTACATGCCCAGATTTTAACGCATCCTGAAGCAACCTCTGACCACAACCTCCACTCTGAGTAAAGGAGTTTCTGGGGACCGTTCAGTCCATTCCCTGCAACCTGGAAAAGTGGGACACGAACACCAAATTTACTGTTGGCTTCTGCTGGTTACGTTACATTTACCACAAGCTGTAAAATAGCTTTAAATATTTGAAGCAGCAAATGTAAGCACCTCAGCAAACCGGACATAGATAAAGTACTTCATCTTCCAGGAAAATGCCCTTAATATTTAGGTAAATAAAAGAAACTGGAAGTAGAGAAAGACTTACTAGGGCCACAAGGCATGTCAGGACATGATTATCCTGTTTCACACCATCAGGAGACTGTGAGATACAGTAGCTGGAAACAACCAATACTTAATCAATCTGAAAAACCTGAAGTGAGTGAATTTTAAATGGATAATTTTCCAAACAGCCCATTTCACCAGTTTAATGAGGACAATGATCAAACGAATGAATTAGAATAGGATCAGGCAGTACCAAGTGTGGTACATATATCTCTCCAAAGCAGCTTGTGCACGTGCTTTACCACAACATATATCCTATATGTGTGGGAGAATATACCCCAGTGAGAGAAAAATTCACGTTTTCCCTCCTTATCACTTACCCTTTATATCCTAAGCCAGTACAGATTGGCACCTTGACTTAAAGTGTATCAACTTTCCTAAGGAACGGACTTTATAGCAGAAAAGCACTGCCAAAACCACCCAGTTACAGCTATTTCTCCAGAAGACACTGTAGGAATTAGTGGATTATAAATCTGGACCAACCTGCAAAGGTCTGGAATTTAGTTTTTCCATAGTACAAGCAAGAAGTGGTGGTTTACAGCCTCAGGTTCCCCGTATATTAAATTAAGATCACAATATCTCTTTAAACAGTGCTAGGGGAATCCACTCACATAAATGAACTACAGAAAGTCAGGATTATTATTATTATTATTACTGCTATTATTATTACTATTATTGCTGTTGTTAATAATAATGCAGTATTCAGCCAGTGCACTAAATGACAAAGTGTGGATAATGGGGACAGAATATTTGCCTGATGCTCTCAGTGCTATTAAACACAAAATATGACACCAGACTTAGGAACCTCCTCCACGGTGGATGACAACATACATCAAGTAGATGAAGAAAAACAGCTTCCACCCCCGTGAATCAACATTCCAGAACAAATAATGGCAACTGGTGAAAAATGCCTTTGGCTGGGAACAGTGGAGGTGTGACTTTGTCCAGTTGCCACTGCGAGGACGGTGTGCACTTCTCTCCTCTGTTCCCTCACCTCCCTCATAGTACTATTCTTAGTTTGAAAAAATACCTCTAGAAACAAGCATGGGGAGGAGGTGAAGGTGTGTCATGGGCAGCGGGGAAAAGTCAGCATTTTTTGCCTCAGCTGGATAAACGATATTAACGGATCTGGAATAGCAGGAAGAAAATCAGCATTACTGGGGAGGCTCTGCTGGTTTTAGGAATAGGAAGCAGCTCCGGAGAAGATGTATGAAGCAATAAGAGATGATTTACTCCCACGGCTTTTATTGTTTGAATACTTACACACACCCCATCTATTTTCGTTTGCCCCAGCATGCGTGGCAGTCCTCCCTGTCGGGGGGTGACATCGCTGCATTTGTCGGCGTCCCCTCCAATATATCATCAGGAATAGCTGCTCCTGGGCCCGGATGGTGGAAAGCAGTCCCCTCCCTGTGCTAGCCCCGGTAATGGGAGCTCTCCATCATGCTGCCATCCCACGGGGCGGGTACAAGGAGCTCGCGGGAGCTCGTCGGAAGCGGCCTTGCGACTGTCGTCACGAAGCCCCATAAAGCAAACACTTCCCACGTAACTCCACGTGTGCTCTCCGAGCGTGGCACTGACAGTGAGCGGCCTTATTCTGAGCAAAAGGAGAGAAAGAAAGAGACACAGGATCTGTGATGAGCACTGGGGTTGACAAGGCTTTAATAACGGACAACTCGGAGTGTGAGGATGTGACACTCATTTTCTGAGGTGGATCTTTCATTGCCAAGCCTGGCTTGTTACTTACTGGGCCAGGGGTTAACTTTAGGTTGCTCTTACTCAGGTAAGTGCTGGGGTGAAGAGGATCCAGATGTGGCTGATGGCTTTAATGGAGAGAGCCTGAGATCCTTAATTAGTGGCTTTAGAGGGTACATTTAGAATAGATATTAGTAAGAAATTCTTTACTGTGGGGGTGGTGAGGCACTGGTACAGTTTTCCCAGAAAAGCTGCGGCTGCCCCATCCGTGGAAGAGTTCAAGGACGGGTTGGACAGGGCTTGGAGCAAACTGGTCTAGTGGAAGGTGTCCCTGCCCATGGCAGGGGGGTTTGGACAAAATGATCTTAAAAGTCCTTTGCAACACAAACCATTCTATGATTATATGACTGCATTTTAAGACATAAATCAAAGTAGGGAAGTGTTCGTATGACTGAGGAGGACTCTGGTTGTGGGTAACTGAGGACAGTAAGGTGAGGTGGAGGAATGCAGGGAGCTGGTATCAGACACGGGGGCTGGATGAATCTGGGGGCCAGGGTGTCAGATAAGGGTATAAATCAATCTTCTTAAAAACAAAATACATAACCCACAAGAGTTTCTGTATGTTTTCTTTGGGATTTTGCAATATTTCAGGCTTGAACTCTTCCTAGGAACATAACACTGAATTAAGCCCCACAAAAGGCCTTTGAATCTCATTTGAAGTCCCATTACAATGACTTTGGATGAGGATCGTCATGTTTTTGTTACATGATTTTACCTCCTTAGTACAAATGGGCTCTGGAACAAGAAGTATTGCAGGCTATAAGGGTGTAACTGATGGGTTTATTTTTCCAGTCGTTTCATTGCCTTCCCCTAGAGGTATGTTTATATACATTAAAATTTGAGGAGTACTAAGTTATATCTATCTCCGTTAGAAAACATCTCAGTAATAATCACAAAGGCAAGTCGTGTAAAGAGAGGAAATAGCAGGAATTAGGAACATAATGGAACAGCCAAGTGGCTGTTGGACAAGTTATGCCTTTCCCTGCAATCCAAACCAACAAACACTCTGCACAGCTTTGGGGTTTAATTAGTTAATTATTATTTTAAATTGTTTAAATTAGTATTTAACTTTAAAAAGTTACATAGCTTTTAACTCATTACTGAACATGTGCAGAGGTTTCCTTCCTTTGGTTTGGAACTGTTTAGCCCATTCCATTGCTCTGACAAGTTGCCACATAACACGATTCACTTTGAAAATGGTGAACCTCATCTGCTCGAGTCTGCAGAAGGTCTCAGAGGGAATTATCCTGAGGACTATTCAGATAAACATGATAAGGATTCTGATGGTAACATTATTAACTGCTTCAGAGCTTAAAATATGCAGGCAAAATATCCTGTGTTGGAGATCTACACCAGTATTTTGTAGAAAGGAGAAAGGACTCCCCAGAGGCAAAGAGAAGGTGTGACTGCTCTCCCTGACACATTATTCCCTTCTAAGAATTTTTTAATGGCTCTTCTCTCTATCATTTGTTGGCCAAATCTGTGAACAGTCTGATATGTCTTTGGAGATGTGTTTTGTTTTGCCAGAGTGATAATGTGGTCGCATCATCTTGCCTAGGGTTTGAAGCACCCTATTAGCATCACGTTCAGCACAAGGCATTACCATCATGTCTGCAAGACAGCGTCTCTGCTTTCAGTAAAGCTACATGTGGCTGCAGTTGCATTCTCTTTAGAAGATCCACAAACTTTCCAAACACCCATTAAGCTATGCAGAAGTCCTTCCAGAAGATTAGTCTCTCAGATGTTTAAAGCATATATCCGGCAAGGAGATGCCCTAAATCTGCAATCAAGACAAAGTTCTCTGTCCATCCTGGCCAAAAGCCTGAAAGAGTCACCCTGGCTATGACCAGAGATTGTCTTTGGAGCCTCCCAAGGGACATTTGACAAAGATTTCACAAACTGCTTTCAGGGGTGTCAAGAAGAGGTAGTAAAGTCACAGACCATGACATGCTGACAGAACTTCTTGCAGCCACACCTTGGCATTTAGATGGCTGTGGATAACGAGGGTCTGTTCTTTACTGATGAATTGAAAAGGGTTCATTCTTCTCAGGCTGACAAAGAAAAGGATGATTCATCAGCAGTTCATTTTTCCACCCAATTTGTTACTTGTTATTTTTAATGAGCTTTCGAAAGCAAGCAAAAACATCAAGAGGAGATTAATTTCTGTATAATAAGAAAACACAACAAAACTCCAAGCACAAGACCTGGAAGTTTACAGCTTTTAGTAGCTGACACAATAAAGAGAATGAAGAAAGACTGAATCATCCTAAAAGGCAGTAGAAGGAAATTGGTTTCCTTTTGTTTTGGAAATGCAGCAGTCCACTTGAAATGGTTACAGCTGAGGTTCCGAAAGGATAAAATTACTTTACCTCACCTCTGCTCAAGGCTGCACACTCGTAAACTCTTCCAGCAGATGCCTTGTGCTGTTCTGCACAGGTTTGTCCTTGCAACTCTTCTTCATGACAAGTTGACAGCTCCAACTGCTGCTCAGAATGGCTTAGAAAGAGTTGTCACACAGAGAAACCTTCCCTGGACTCCAGGAAAAAACCTGCTCCTGGCTTCAACATTCCCTTCATTTAGCTCAATATTCAAGAAGGCCACCTGATTCCACCAAAATCAGCATGATTTTTTCATGGATTTCCAGGTTTGGGAAGAAGTACCAGTGCTGGAAATCCCCAGTGGGCAGCAGTCTGAAGGCACATTTTTTTTTTGTCTGGACTTTCTCCATTATTATAAAATTAGAGGCTTATAGCCAATTGAAAGGTTTCTGTCATGTTGAGATGTATTTCTCTTTCCTTCCTTTGTGTCCTACACCTTCCTTGGTGTTTCTAGCTTTCAGATATAGATCTTCTACCCCCTTATGCTCTAATCAGTTTTTCAGTACACATGAACAATTCAAGTCCTCTAAAAGACAAAGCACCCCAAAACAATAATTGATAGTTGTCTGAGTATCAAAATGGAGACATGGGAGTAAGTTTATATTGGATATTTGAAAGAAATTCTTTACTGTGAGGGTGGTGAGGCCCTGGCACAGGTTGCCCAGAGAAGCTGTGGATACCCCATCCCTGGAAGTGTCCAAGGCCAGGTTGGATGAGGCTTGGAGCAACCTGGGATAGTGGAAGGTGTCCCTGCCCATGGCAGGGGGTTGGAATGAGACCATCTTCAATGACCCTTCCAAGGCAAACCATTCCATGGCTGTAGGAAATCACAGCCAACCTGGAAGGATCTGACTGACAAATATGGGCAGGGTGATTCCTTCCAGAATGTCAGTATTATTCTTGGAAGTAAACACAAGTGTACTGTAGGCATGCAAAACTCCGTGGAATGAAGGAACGGGAGGAAAAGTTGTGTTTGCCTATCTTAAATTTTGGGGGGTTTCGGTGGTATTAACGCATTTGGTTTGTATGAAAGCAAAGATAATGTTAGTAACATCAATAATAATGTGGTGAGTGAATATGGGAATCTGAGGCCACACCATAACGCATGTATTCATACAAAAAACTGAAAAGAAATTATGCCATTCAATCACTCCAGCCCACAGGAATCATGATGAGAGAAGGTGACTTTGATAAGCCTGTACCAAATTTAGTGCAAACCACCATAGTTACTTCAGTTTATGTGAAAATTTTACGCCATTGGCAACGTAATTCAGAGTGTAAACCCTAATTCCCAAGAATCAAGGCATCCAACAGGATTTTCCTCACCATGTCAGGATCTAGACAACAAGTAAGACTGGATGAGACTTGTGAGACTCGACTGCTCACTTGCAAAGGATGAACTGTAACAGTCAGGTAATTACAGACAATTGTGCAGCATCTTATTCTTCTGGTTGTTAATATGAAAGAAAAGCTGCTAGAAAAAGGCAATATATTTGAATTTTTCTTTTCAGTGAGTGTCATCTCTCGTCTGCCTCACTCCAGTCCTTTCCTTTCCAAGAAAAGAGTAATTTATAGGATCATAACAACACAGAAAATTACTAACTGGAAAGATTCTGCTGTAAATTAGTAGGTGAGCCTTAGAAGGTGTGTGTGTGCTCACACCATCACATCCTCACTCAACTGTCATATGTTGTTACCTTTAGCTGTTTATTCTATATATACCATTAATAAATCTATAAATAAACTCTATATGTGTCCAATGACTTGTCTTTTCCCCAGTTCTTGCACATTTATTTCCCCTTCTGCTTAGTTTTTTTATTTGCCCTGCCTTATTAAATATCCATCTGCCCTTTGGAGAGCACCAGCTCAACCAGCTCTATTCTGGACACGGTTTTATATTCCCTCTGTGTCTCACGTTAACTCATGCAGCCTCTTATTTTGATGTTTTCACAAGTG
The DNA here is from genome assembly GCA_013396775.1 of Cephalopterus ornatus. NCBI lineage: Eukaryota > Metazoa > Chordata > Aves > Passeriformes > Cotingidae > Cephalopterus > Cephalopterus ornatus. Next base: position 465,784 of record VZRE01006802.1, read on the forward strand.
GATTGAAGTAGTGTAACAGCACGTGGTTTTTGCAAAGGGAAAGGAAGGTGAGAAGAACAGAAACAATGAGGATGGAAGAGGGAAAAGGGAGCTATCCTTGTTGGCAGCAAGGTTAGCTCAGCTCCTTACGGGACTTCATTCTATGTCTTTGACTCCAGTTTTCCATTTGCCTTTCTTAAATTCCCTGGAAGGAGCATTTCTCTCACACTGGGTCCAGAAGCACTTGAGTGCTTAGTGGCCAGAAGCACTGTAGGGATCCCATTGCTTCCCAATCTGGGACCTGAAATCTTGATGCTAACTGTATTTATCCATTCACCATCTTCCACCCAGAAGACCTTAAAGCAGGGCAAGAATGTCCCTAGGAGAGGGTGAGAAATGAGTTTCTATATAACAAAACTCCAAGCACAAGAGCTGAAAGTTTAGAGCTTTTAATAGCTGACAGTATAAATAGAATGAAGAAAGACTGAATCATCCTAAAAGGCAGTGGAAGCAAACTGTTTGTTTGGGGAGGTTTTGGGTTTTTTTGTTTTTGTTTTTGTTTTTTTTTTTTTTCTTTTTTTGGTTTTGTTTTGGAAAAGCAACAATCTACTTGAAACGGTTACAGCCAAGGCTCTGAAACGATAAAATTACTTTACCTTACCTCTGCTCAAGTCTGTGCACTCATAACCTCTTCCAGCACATGCCTTGCGCTGTTCTGCACTTGCAACCCTTCTGTTCGAGTTTCTTGGGTAATAACTCTATTTCCAAGTGGTGTTTGGAAATCAAGGGGCATTTTCTGGGCATCTGAGCCCTGCTAGGGGTCTGAGTGTTCTGGGGGCACCGTGCCAAAGACACTGGCTTGGGGAATACCCGGTCATGATGCCTACCTGGCTTCTTTATCCTTTGTGTACCACCCTCATTCCAGGCATGTGAAAAGACACAGAATTGAGGGCAGGAAAAGCAAAATCATAGATGGAGGCACCTCAGGAGTTCATGTGCCTTTGAGGCCCTGTTTCAGCTCAGACAATGTTTCCAGGGTAGGTCAGTGCCAAAGCTGGAGGATCTAACCCTAGACCCTAGTTCGGGTTCTTTGATCCTAACTAAAGGATTTTATCCCTGGATGGTGTCCCTGATGCTAGAGAGCTTTGGTACGAATTGTGCTTGCAAATAAAATCCCCCTCCTCTCCTCTCAGCTGCACAGTCTGTCCTCAAAATATCCAGTGAGCACCTTTGCTGGTGCAGAGTGGTTGTTGCCTTCCACCCCAATAACTGCTGAAGGATCTCTTTATTCACAGCTTAAGAAGCGCCTGGGATTTTGTGAGGATGACTGACACCACACGAATGTACATTGTAATTGTTGTCATTCAGACTGGGATCAGCTCTGCAGTGTTTTATGGTGTTTTTTGTTTTTTTTTTTTTTTAATATAATTTTTCTGTGTAGGAGGGCTGTTAAATAAAAGAATATACTCCATTATGTGGCAAAGTTAAAATTTTATTTTTTTTTTCCTTTTTATTCTTTGTGTTCTGTCACTGGTAAAACACTTTTCTCCTGCAGAAACTAACACTTACTCTACATGTCATTTGTGAGGGCTGTGGCTCACCAGGATGGGGCACATCATTTCTAATTACAGATGAACAAGACCTTTCCAGCCTAAAAACTTTTCTATATGTGCATAAATTTTTAAGGAAAAATTTTGGGAGATTCATGAAATACTTATATTTTCCTCCTGGGCTGCTCAGAATGTGCTTCTTTTGGAAACGGCTTAGCAAAATATTAAACTTCATTTTCCTGATGCTGTACAGCCGAATGGGACCGGTAGTTTTAGGCCCATTTTCACCAATAAAATAATCTCCTCAGAGGATTGTGTTTCCACCAAGGCACCGTGATGACTTTCCACCAGCCAAGAAATGTGTTGTGTCGTGGACATTACATTAACTTGTAATTAGCATGTGATTATTACGAGCAGGAAGCCTGGCCTAGGAGAGTGGGGGAAATGTGAACGTTTCTGTTTTAACTACAGTTCCCACAAGAACACGTGCTGCTGTGAGAAAACAAAACTGAACGTTGACATGACTCAAAACAAAACCTTTCAGCAACCCAAATGGAAAGGTTTTGATTTCAGGCATGTCGAAACATTTCTCTTCAGCTGAAAATGTCAAAAAGAGCATTTGACATCTGTTGTGTTTTGACCTTTCCAAATTGAATTTCTTTGTCGCTCCCTCGTCCATTCTGTAGAAAGAAAAACACACGTTTCTTTTGTCCTCATGTTGGGGGAAAACACAAAATAGAAATATCCAGAGGATTTGCCATGAAGGGACATTTTTCAGTTTCACTTAGCTCTTTAAAAGGAAGCTTAGGCTGAAATAAAATACCCCTTTCTCCTTCAGGACTCGTTCTGAGCTGAGCCCTGAAGACTGGAGCAGAGGATAAAGCAGCAAGTGTGATCCCAGGGGAATGCAAATCTTTCCTGGGTACCCCGAGCTCCTTCATAAATAACTCTGCTCCCACCCTGTATGTTCCTGCAGCACCTGTACAGATCATATATATTCCTTCTTTTCAGTCTTTTCCTTGCTGCTATCTCCCGTGACACGTTGTCTGGTTTGTTCTTTGTATATCTGGTATGAAATCGAATAAATGTCCTATAAGTTACTTTCATCTCAGCATCTTCATTATTTTCGTGTCAGAAGTGTCTCAGCAAGGGAAATTCAAGTTTGGGTGAGCTCACAGACATTTCTTTTCACTCACAAGACATGAGCAAACCATCTGGCACAGTTAAGCCACTCAGCATGATCCCTAAAACAAAGACAAATGCTGCCGCTGTTGTTTCATTGTTTAAAATAGACGTTTTTGGAGCACAGATTATTTCAGTTCAAACCTTCCAGCTCTTTTCTGTTAAACCCATACATACTGATAAATGCCCCTGGATGACTCCACATAGCCCTAAGAAATTGTCTCTTTATAAATGATACACATTAAATATATATAGCAACTATTCCTGTGGCGTGTATCTTAATTCTAAAATCCATTTAAAATAGCAGTGAAATTAAATTAAATCTCAGCACCCAGTGGTTTTCTACTGTATACTCAAATAAGATGTGTCATAGAAACATGAAATGGTCCTTTAGGATCATCAAGTTCCAAACCCCTGGCGATTGGCAGGGACACCTTCCACTAGACCAGGTTGCTCCAAGCCCTATCCAACCCGGCCTTGAACACTTCCAGGGATGAGGTGTCACCATTCCTACATCTTATCGAGTTGAACACAACTGTTTGAGACCTTGTCCACGAGCAATAAAGGTGCCCATGGCAGGACAGAGGTCTGAACCATCCCGTGGAAGAAACAGTTAAAGCACGAATGGTTTGAGGAGAAGCTTGAGCTCAGTTTTCCCTTGGACTTTTTTAACACATCAATTTTCAATGATACTTCATGTTCTCCAGTCAAACTAAATCCCAGAGGTGGGAGGTTGGGTGGGATGTGACGAACAGTCCTTCTTCGTAGCAGCCTGGGAAGGGGAAGTGTCCTCTTTTTGTGTTTCATTCAGCCAATTACTCTGTCCTTAATGGGGATTTGCAAGAAAGGATGATCCCAGGGAAACAATGGAAACAAGCTGGAGCTGAAGTTGCATGGATGTGTATTTTCCAGTGAAAAAAACTTCTTATTTATGAGCCAAATGTGGATTTCAGAAGGGTTGAAACCCACCACTCCAGGCTGTAACCTACCTTACCAGAACTGATGATGAGGAAAATGATCTCTAAATACAGAAAGTCCATTTGCTGATTGCACCTAGGTTTCCTCCCTGTTTTTCTGAAACAACTGGAACTGATCACTGGGTGGAAAAAATTTGCTTATCTAGACTGATAATCCCTTGTGGTGTGCAGTCACATTGATGGAGCAGACTGACTGTTGCCGGTGGAACCATTTCCATGAATCAGAGATTTTACCATCAGGCCACAACATTACTTTCCAAGAACTAAAGGAACATCTTTCCTCTGTACCTCTAAGTCTAACGAAATATATGGTGTCACTAAAAAGCACTGGTACCTTTTCACATGTGATCCACAACTGCGTAATAATCACAGCAATTTCCTTTTTAATACCAAGTGGTGGTAATATGGCTTTGAAAACCAAAGGGATTATGTGGATTTACTGGTTCCCACACACCCACCACAGGCTCATCATTCAACAAATTCTGCCTTTTAAATATGGCCACTGTTTGCAATTAATAACACAAAAAAATTCAATTCCATTTTCCTCCTCTTCTCTTGGAAAATATACTAAGGAGAAGGATTTTATCATCTGCACTGTGCATAATATCATGTATTGGATGTGACTGTCCAAGTGGTTCATCCCTACTACCAAACTACCAGCCATCTACCACTATCATTATCTCCCATAAAAGATCCGTAAGGAATAGAAAATGTATTCAAGATAAGAACATGTTCTAAAACTCTGATCAATTTTTGTTGGTTTGCAAAACTCCAGGGATCCTGGATGGAGGCAGTTATGAAAAAAGGACTCAGTTATTGCCATGCAGCCTCTGCAAAGCCAAAGGTAGTTGTACATGCCAAGAGCTAAATGGGAATTTGAAGCTTTTCTTCTGATGCTCCTCTGGGGAAATTGTTTGTGCCCATAATTTGTTGAGCGGATTCCTTCTTCCTTAGTGCCAAGGCTGGTCTGAGGCTTTGCATACAGCAAAGACTGGTACTTCCTGCAAGCAGAGATTGCACAAAGCCTTCATGGATGAATGAAGGGCTCCAATAAAACTCAAACATTTAAAAAAAGAGTGTATAAGAGGTGGAAGCAGGGCCAGGTCAGGTCGCCCAAGATAAAGACGTGGTAAAGCTTTCCAAATGTCATCCCTACATGCTCACTAGTCAGCATGGGTCCATGAAGATGAAACTGTGTCTGACCAAAGTTTTCTGCAAGGAAATGACCAGCTCAGTGGGTGAGAGAGGAGCAGTGATTGTTTTCATAATTTAACAAGGCTTTTGACACCATTTGCCACGACATCCTCATTTTCAAGCTGATGAAATACAGGTTAGACAAGCAGACAGTGAGTTGGATTGAAAACTAACTGAATTGCTGGACTGGAAGGGTCACAGTTGGTGGGATGAAGTCCAGCCGGAGATCAGGCACAAGTGGTGAGCACCAGAGGCCAGTACTGAGACCAACGAAGTAACACCATCATCAGTGACCTGGTTGAGGGGACAGGGCACTCTTTCAGCAAGTTTGCAGCTGATGCAAAACTCTGAGGAGTGGTTGATACCCAAAATGCTTGCGTTGCTTTCAGAATTATGTTGATAGGTTGGACAAATGGTCAGAGGGGACAGTTGTGAGTTCAACAGAGATGAAGGAAAAGTCCTTCATCTGGGAAGCAACAGCCATAGAGTCACTGAAGGCCAGGCAGGTGATTAAGAGATTGCAGATGATTAAGAGGTTGCATGTAAGAAACTGAAAGACCTGTGACTGTTCAGCCTGGAGGAGACAAAGTTCTAGGGGGATCTTAGCAGTGTCTGTAAATATGTGATGGGGGAACGAAGAAGTGGAAGCTCAGTTTTTCTCAGGGTTTCCCAGTGACTGGACAGGAGACAAGGGACACAAACTGAAGCACGTCAAATTGTTTAAACAGAAGAAAAGCTTTTTACTCTCAGGATAATTGAACACTGAAACAGGTTGTCCAGAGAGGTTGAGTCTCCATCTCTGGAGATATTTGAAGAACTACTGGACCTAGTGTTGGGCAAACCTATGGTGGCTGCCTCTGCTCTGAACAGTGGAGGTGGAATGGATGCTCTCTAGAGATCTCTTCCAACCTCAATAGTTCTGTGATTATGAGGGTTGCAGAGTTTATCTCAAATGGACTGCGCTGTTACCAAAATATTTTCTGGTATTGATGGAAGAGTTTTCCTGCAGCATAGAAAAGTTGCCTTCAATAATACTGTCTCTCAGGGGACACAGAAGAAAGTTTTGGCCATTTAAATTGTGCTTACAGGAAATGGAGCAGTGCTTAAGGATTCTGTTACCATCAGCTTGGCTGTGTGCAGCAGTTCCACTTGCCTTCTCCAGGCATCTGCTCCTGTGTGATTGCATTTTTATTCTTTCTCAAAAGGGCAGATGGTATTTTTTTTCCCTGTGTGCATAATTAAACAAACACAAAACAAACTCATCTAAAGATACTAATTAATTCCTTTTCCTAATAGATTGCAGGCAGTCTATTAATATTACTGACTCCTGGGACTAAGAGTCTGTCAGCAGAGCTTCCTTGTCTTGCTGCTTTTCCTTCTCCCATGGTGAGACTAGTGAAGTGATCCACCACTTCCCTTTAAACACAGTCATAGTGGAAGTAGCTGTAGCTAGTCCTGGGCTGGTTTAGGTGTTAGGATGCCCATCCTTTACTTAATTTGTCAAATACTTTTTAAATTGGGTTCCCTCATCATCCTTTCTAGCTTTGATAATCAGTATCTGACTGGCCATGAAGCTTCTTGGGTGAGGTAATGGCTGAGGACTGGGTCATTCCTGGCTCTACACACATTTACATCCAGTCTGGGCTCTCTGGTATTCTTGGAAAGGGTGTGACAAAGGAAAAGAAGTATAATTGTTCTGCTTTTAATATATATCTACATATACACATCGGGGAAAAAAAAAAAGGTGAGATCAAAAATGCACCAAGTGATTGTCAGCTCCATTATAATTACCCAATTAAAGAGGTGATAATGAACCCAGACTTGAAATGCTGGAGGGAGAAAAGGAGGGTGTCACCGGGAACTCAACATTTGTTTTATCCTAAATCTTTATTGTAAAGTAATCACCTGTCAGGAAGTCTGCTGAGGAGGGAACAGCTATGCAGTGCAGTGCTGTGATCACAGAAACAGGGTGGGAACAGAAGCAGCAGTGACAGATTCAGGTAAGGCAGTCTCCAACCCTGGAAACCTCAGCAGCCCAAGTGCTTTTTAAGGAACCAACCTGGAGACAAGAAAGTGCTCAGCCTCAGCTGAGGACATTAAGTGGAAGCTGTGCTCTCTCCAGATATAAATTTGTTTTAGTGCTTAGAAGATGGGTCATATTTTCATTGTGCTGGATAAAAAAAATAATCCATGAGCTGGATGTTCACACATTCTGCCATAGCAGCTCTGCTGGAAAGAACATGGGGTAGGTGCTTACCTGTGACCATCTACCATTAGTTCTGAAGAGAACCTGGGGTAGATGGTCACCTCAGCAGCCGGAGGTGTTAAGAGGATGCTGGTTTGAACTGGTATAAATGCAGCCAGAAGGTCACGAGAAATCACCTCCTCTTTTTACTTGGCATTTCCTAGACCAAATGTGGATTCATGGACCTGTTGGAGTGAGTCCAGATGAGGGCCATGAAGATGCTCCAAGGGCTGGAGCCCCTCTGCTCTGGAGCCAGGCTGGGAGAGCTGGGAGTGTTCAGCCTGGAGAAGAGAAGGCTCCAGGGAGACCTGAGAGCCCCTTTCAGGGCCTAAAGGGGCTCCAGGAGAGCCGGGGAAGAGCATGGAGTGACAGGACAAGGGGGAATGGCTTCCAATTGACGGAGGGAAGGTTGAGATTAGATATTAGGAAGAAATTCTTCCCTGTGAAGGTGGTGAGGCCCTGGCACAGGTTGCCCAGAGAAGCTGCAGCTGCCCCATCCCTGGAAATGTGGAAGGCCAGGTTGGATGGGGCTCTGAATGACCTGGGATAGTGGGAGGTGACCCTGCCCATGGCAGGCGGGTTGGATCTAAATGATGTTTTGGATCACTTCCACCCCAAACTATTCTATGATTCTGTGATTACATTTTAAGACACATGGATGATCTTTAAGATGCCTTTCAACCCAAACCCAGGATTTGTTCCTCTTTCAGTATTTCAGCATCTCTAAACCCAACCTCAAAAGTAGCCAGTCCTTAATCCTTCCCCAGACCAATATTTCTCCACATTTGTTTCTGTGAGGACATTTCACTTTTGGAACTACAAATCCCATCAGTCTTCATTGCCGCCCCAATAGGGAGTGTGGTTGTGCTGGACTTCGAAGGCCCACATGAACAGCCAGACAAACCAGATGAGAAGGAGCATTCTCCCTTCTGAGAGACAGGGAGGAAAGCTTCTTATTAAATTCTTTCAGCTTTTAATGCGTGCAAAAATGCGTTTCTTTTCATATGATCCTCATTGCTGGATTTCAGTCGTGTTCAAAGATGATAAAATGAAAAAGATCAAATGATAAATCAAAACAACAGTAACACAAAAGCCTGAGGGATACAGAGCTGACAACAGATGATCACAGAAGAAAGTGATAAAATTCTTGCTTATTCCAGAAAAGCCATCCTTAACTAAGAAATATTTCCTAGATATATGTGTAAATGACAGAAAAATTTTAGATTGATCATTTCTACTGGATACTATAGGACCAAAAATTCAGTTTATTAGAATTCTAACCAGCCTGTTCATCATTTTCAAGGCTGATTAGTCCTAATGTACATATATAAATATTTTAAAATGCGTTGAACAGGGCGAAGACCCATCAACTAACAAATCAATTTCTTATTAGGTTACACCAGAAAATAGAGTGTCCAGAAGTGTGTGCTGTTTGTAAATATTAGGTGCATCAATCTTGGTTCTTTCAAACAATCAATTTCCCTGTGAAAGGAAGACAAACATTAAAAAGAAAGAGGGAAAAAAAAGAAAGAAAAAGAAAAAAACCCCTGAATACAGCAATATCATAGCAGGCTAAATCTAAATCATTGCTGTTCCACCATGAAGAATAAAGATAACCCCTTTTTTCTGTTTGTTTGGTTTGTTGGATTTTTTTTGGTGTGTGTGTTTTTGGGGGTTTTATTTGGTTTGGGGTTTTTTTGTTGTTTGTTTGGGTTTTTGTTTTGTTTTTTGTTTTGATGTTTTTGGTTGGTTTGGGTTTTTTTTGTTTGTTGGTTTGGTTTTGTTGTTTGTTTTTTTTTTTAATAGGAGGTGCTGTTGTAGCCCATTGTAATGATAACTGGCTTAAAAGTGTTGAGAGGAAAAGATAAATCACTTCTTAAACATGTTTTGAAGTGGGTTAGTTAATCCAAGAAGCCTTGCAACACTCACTGCAGTTATTTTCTGCGTGATGGATTGGCTTTATCTCGTCTCTGCTCCCTTGAGGGACTTCTTCAGCTCTCATGAGGGCACCAGAGGAATATCTTATGAGGGAAGGAGGGTCTGCTCAAGCGGGTTTGGGAGGTGGCAAAGCAGAGATGGTGGTGGGTGGACAGTCTCCTTGGAAGGCTTCAGCACACCCTGGGGCTGTGCAGAGCGCGCTGACCTCTCCTTTAAAGAGCAGTGTGTGATGTGAGCTGGAGCACATCACAGCAATACCAATCTTTCTCTGATCCAAAAAGGGAGCTCACGTGTCCAGTTGTGGCACAGCTGTCTGTGGCAGAAACCACCTGAAGTGACTCCCTGGGCTGTGCAGATGAAGAGAGGTGGGCACCTTGCAGCTGTGTGGGGGCCAAGAGCACCTGATCTGGCTGGTGTGTTCCCAGGGCTAAGAAACACCCTCTCGGGGCCATCCTACAACCATCGCCTCAGCACGGTGCTCTTCCTTTGTTACTGAATCCCTTCTTAGCACCTCCTTAAAAAGAGCCAAGGACCAGTGTGAAGTCCTCAGGCCAACTGGCATTGACTGGATTGTGTCCTTGTGGCTGAGGGCATCTAAATGTTCACACTTGTTCCCTCTTATTTAGCTCCACTTCTCCATCAGTGGAGTCCCTCCTGGTCTAGGAGGGAGGATCTCTGTATCCAGCCACTGAGGTCCATGAGGTCTTCATACACCACACTGACGGTGTGTTGGGAAAACATATGGAATTACAGAGAGAAGCTGAAAGTTGCCTGACAGTTGTATTTTGCTTTGATGAGGCTGTTGTCACGTTTCTTCACTGCGACTCAACTTTCATCCATTCTTTTTGCAAAAACAGTCATGAAGGTCCTGTGCAGAGCATGGCAGCAACTCTGTGGCCCTCAAAATGCCCACTGCACTTTGAAAACTTGAACCAGGACAATAAGAACCAAAGTAGGGAGGATTAACAGGCAAAGAAAGGCGGGGCTGATGCCTGTGGCACTGCAAAGGGCATAGAATCATTATGGCTGGAAAAGACTTCTGAGATCATCAAGTCCAACACTGGCTTCTTGCAAATGCCAGCTTGTGTCCACCTAAACACAAAAATATTCCTGATTTTCACCAAAAAACCACAGTGTATATGACTACCCACATGCACACACACAGTACTGTACATTTTATCCAATGCCATGCATAATTTATTAAAAGGGCATATATGTTAAAGAGTTTTGCTTTCTGTAAGGGTTTGGGAAAGGGCAAATGTTACTGCTTGTCTTCAGTGAAATAAATTAAATTGAACACTACAGTTAACCAAGACCATCGGTTCAGATCAGGTATGTACTGCTGCAGTGATGAATGACTTAATCTAAATGACATAGGTGTGCTAAACCAGGGATAAAGCCCGAACAGGAGATCAGTAATTGCATCTCTACATTAAAACTGAATTATCCCTCAGCAGCGGCTCCTACTACTTTTGTCTAGTTGAGTCTTAAAATCCTCACTCTGGGACCCCCACAAGCTCATACAACTGATGTGGCTGAAGATGCTGTACAGAAAGTAGCAGAGCTCAGTGCACAGGGGCAGAAATCAAGAAGGAATGAGAAGGGGCATAACACTCCATGAGGGACAGCTATGAGCCCAAAGGAAGAGTGATCCCAATGCAGCTACAACCAAGAAGAGCTGATGTCTTTGCCCTCTTGGTCCTGGTATTCCTCCAGGATGTTTGCTGGAATTTAAACGTGTTTTATGTTGTACTTTGCTGTTCCCTTGGCACAGCCCCTGAAATAGCCTTTGCGAGAGCGAAGGAGTGAGAACTGCAGTGCCCTGTAGCCTGGGGCATGGAACCTTTGCCCTGCAGTTCAAATCTATGGTTAGGCTGTGGTTGTCTTTTTTTTTTCTATTTCTTCTATTCTGCACTTCACTGAGCATTTTCAAGTCTTTGCACACCAACCCAACCAACTGCCAGATCATCTCTCCTCCTTCTTGGGCCATCTTCCTTTTATATCAGTTCATATCATGCTTCCCCTTCACACGTCCCATTGCAGTGATAAACCTTGCTGATGTTGTCCCAGACTTCCTTCTCATGTTATTTTTCTTCAGCTGAATCTCATCCCTTATTTCCAGCTGATATTTCTAAGTTCTTCCATTGTTATTTCTCTGCCCTTACTGCTGCTCCTCACTTTGGTTATTAGCAGTACCTGTTAGTTTCTTTAGTATGAGCACAGCAGAGACCAAATCTGCTGCTCTCCACACTGCCATCATGCCCAGGATATCTCCTTTTAACTGCAGTCTTGGGTGACAGACACTGCCTTTTGTTTACAGCCCCATAGCCATGGCAGTGCCTCCCCATGAGTTAATTCAATGAGTTTTGCTTCAAGTAAGATTTCCCAGGAGATTCTGGGAAGTGCCTCTGGAACTGTGTCAATATGAATAGATGCCTGTTCATCCAGATGAACACAGTGCTGTAACAACCATGGGCATCTCATACTGTCTTGGGGGGAAATGTGTCTGCTGCAGCTTGGGCTGAGCTTCAGATGGAACTGGGGAACCATGCACTAATTAGTTAATTGGCTGAAGGTCCCTGTATTGTAGTGGCTGGATTCAGTTTATAAACTGACACTAATTTTGTGGGGACAAAAAAGATATTTACAAAGCTTTGCAAAGCCACAGACCTTGTTAATCCCAATTTTGCCTTCACTTAGCCCAGCAATGTATGGACAAGAGGCTGACTGATGTTACTTTGTACTTGGAACATTGCTCAAGCGTGAAATCAGGAGTGGAGTCTGAATCGCGTCTTTCTTTCATGCTCTGCCGTGACTTCGGTTTGCTTTGTTGTGAAAAGGCAGCGTGAGGCGCTGGCTCAAACAGAGGCAGCACAAATATCCCTTTTTTACACAAGTAAAGCACATGTTTTTGGAGGGAGAGAGAAATCTACACACAACCAAGGGATTTGTGGGTGATGTGTGCACCCCGAGTCCCAGCCCAGCCAGAAACTGCTGGTCGTCACCTTGCAACACAGTGACCCACCCACTTTGGGGTGAGCTGGTCCTCCAGTCAAGCACATCTTCTCATCTCTTCCAACAGCAGGAAGCTGTGTCAGGGGAGGTTTACGCGGGATACTAGGAAAAGGTTCTTCACCCAGAGGGTGGTGGGGCACTGGAACGGGCCCCCCATGGAAGTGGTCACAGCACCAAGGCTGCCAGAGCTTAAGGAGCATTTGGACAACGCTCTCAGGCAAATGGTGGGATTGTTGGAATGTCTTGTGCAGGGCCAGGAGCTGGACTCAATGATCCTTGTGGGTCACTTCCAGGACAGCCAGCGTTCTTTTTGTCTTTACTCCTTCTACAACACACACGCACACATACAGTTCTCATAAAGAACTTTTCAGAGTAATCAAGGCATATTCAAGTTATTACTGTTTAGCTCTGAACTTTTGGGTAAAAATAAATAATTCTTGACATATGGGAAGAAAAACTTCGGAGCTGTTCTGGCATTTGGGTTTTTGAGATGTTTTTCTGATAGCATGATGCAGAATGGGGGGGGGGCTTCTGTGGTGTGAAGCAGAATAAAGATCACAATAATGAGGGCATGAAATTAGCTTGGCAGTATGAACTCTGTGATACTGTGTAGGATTTTCAATTAGGATGAATTAAATTGTTGCCAAAGTCAGAATGGATATAACAATTGAGTAGGGTAGGAGGGAGGAAAAAGGTGAGCCTTAAAGACGTAGGAGATAATGGCTTAGAGAATTTTCTGTGCTTAGGGAATATCTCATTCATCTGGAAAAGTGTAGAAAGAATCATGAAAATTACCTAGGAAATAAAATATGTGTATATATATAGTGAGGGTGAGAATTTAAAGTGATGTCAGGGAAATAGCAGCAAGAAGAATAAGTGATGATTAGAGCCTCTCTTATTCTGCAGACCTGCCAATACTGCATCTTCCAAAGGCACAGCGATAATTTACGCCATTGAAAAATATAAAGGACCAGATTTCTTCTGTGTGTAGTGCCAGGAAGGGTCAAACACAGCTAGGTATTAGTGCTCTTCTGAATGGTTTAGTCTCTGTAATTCTGTACACAAAATGTCTGTAGTATTTAATCAGAGTGTAGGATCAAGCTGATTATGTCTCATTTTATTTATGGCAAATTTCAGTAATGCCATTCAAACTCTGCTCTGAGTTTTTGTGCACAGTAAAAAAAGCAATGATTTGCCCAGAATATCCTTTCATTCACTAAGAGTCTGATTTCTTTTTGATACAGTCCTTCAAAAGTGACAAACATCACGCACCTTCCAAAAACTGAGGTTCTGAAAGATCCCACCTTGCAAATCCGTGCCATCCATCTTTTCCTGTCTCTTCAGTTGTAAAACATACAGAAGTGCCTGAAAGGCTTCACAAGAAGTACTTAGGCACCTGATTCCCACAGAAACACATTTGATGTTGAGTGCCACTCCCCTTCTGCATTTGCCCACTTTATCCTTCCTAAACAGACTATAATGAGTGATTTTAATATTCCAATCATGCAAATCTTCCCCTAAGATTTCAATAATGCCAGCAAGGCCTAATGTATACTCATAAATGAGCTACTCCAATTCCAGTTCTTGTTTATTACTCAGACTCCCAGCATCGCAGTATAGGCAATTAAAGAATTTCTTCTCTTCACATCCCTTGGTGCCTTGATTAATTTTGTTCTTGACATCTTAATTTCGAGCTAAATGAATGCTCATTCATTCCTCCCTCTCTGCCTTCCATTTTTCCTGGTTTAACACTCTCCTGACTACTCATCCTGACACCTTGAATACTCTCCTATGAAGATGGAGACAATCTTCACCACTTACCTTCTCACCAAATAGGTCATTGTACATCTTACATGATCTTACTCTCTACTTAAATCCAGAAGTGTTTCTTTTCCAGAGGTTTTTGCCTTTCTCTGCTTGTTGGAAACGAGACTTCAGGATAGAATATCCATCTGCTGTATCCAGGAACTCTTCAGCCACCTTCAATCCTCTGTCCACCACTGTCCATAAAGAGTGGGAACCTTGGGCACCATATACCTGTTCACCCTTGCTGTAATAACCATGATGGGCTGGGGAAAAAAATGTCAAATGACTACTTTGTCCCTGGGAAGTTTAATTGCATTCTCAACATGGTGTCTTTGCCACCATTGATGGGATTTGTGCGATCAAGTGCAGACACATAAGAGGTAAATTTCTTCACCTCTACATTTATAGTCAAAAGAGAGAAATAAGGCCTTCTGGGGAGAAACTAATCTGGGTTAGTGCAGATGAATCATGTCTGGGAAATGCCCATTGGTCTCTATGGACTAGGATAAATATTTCAGATGTGGTTTGCTGTAATTGAGACCTGTAAAACATTCCTGGGGTCATTTCTACCCCAGGAAATGGCACTGCAAACTGCATGTTAGGTTCCTGTAGTTTTGCCTGGGGCTTTCTGCTCCGAGATATGTCCAGGTTTGTGGATATGCATTCAGAGAGTGTATTATGTCGCGCACCATGCAGAAACACAGTCAAAGGCAGCTTGTTCTCTCGGGAATCCGCAATCTAAATGAAATCTTCTATTCCTGTCGCTTTCCTGGCCTGGTGTAATGCGGAGTAACTTTTAAAATGTTTAAAACCCTTCCTCCAGCTTTTACAGGTCGTGACTGCTTCTCTACCTGACCATGTGAGATATTGAAAGACTGAAGACATATCACAAGAAGGACACGCTAAGTGAAAAATAGATCATATTTCCACCACTGGCATGTAACAGCTTCACATGTGTACTTGTGCCAAATAGGGCTGTGCTCTTGCAGCATCTCCAGGTGTTTGGAGTTCCACTGGTAGAAACCTGTTGTGGGTTGTAGCTGTTGCCATTGAAGTTAATAACCATGCAGGGTGCTGGGATGGAGTAATGAGTGACCTACACAGAGAAGGAGCAGTCCCAGCAGCCCCACAGAGAAGAGGATCGTTGTGGGACATGCTCTCAGTGCTGCCTGCCCTGTGTTATTGCCTCAAAAGTGGAAAGAACCAGGTTAAGCTGCTGTTTTGTGCGTGTGGCAGAGGAGATTTACGTGAGCTGCTGGTGTCCTGCTGAAAGATGTGCTTGTGGGAGAGCTGCAGCAGATTAAGTTGCCATCCTGGGGCTGTGATTTACTTTGACCTGGTTTGATTTGTGCCGGTGCTGGTTAGAAGTGTCCACAAAGTCGGCAGCCTTTGTGGCCTTCAGCTCAGCTGAAAGGACAGCCAGATCACCCCACAGCATCACACCATCCCAGAAGGGTTGGGGTTGGAAGGGAGCTCTGGAGATCCTCTAGTCCAACCCAATCGACAAAGCAGGTTCAACTACATCTGTGGTTCTTTGGAAACACCTCGTTTTTCCATCTAGATGTTTTCTTTAAGACAGGATTTACAGATCTTTATTTTTTCCAAGTTCTTTGTTTGGGGTATAGCAGATGTCCCTGGAACCACCTCATAGAAATACAGCTGGTACAAGCAGAGGTTTTAAAGTGTTTCAGCTGTGCAAATACAAACACTTCCATAATAATTTGTTCTTTGGACTTAACCTTTTCTATTTTATCCTAATTTAATGCTTAAACTTCCATAGGTGAAGTTCAAACTGGCATCTGTCCTTTTTGCTCCAAGGAGCACAGGCTTGCAGATGAGTCTCTGGAGACTCAAGCCAAGCTCAGCTCATGATTTTTCTTGCTCATATGTCTGGGGTTGGAGATGTTAGAGCTTGTTTCAGTGAGGTGGGTTAAATTCATCTAGCTTCCGCTGTGGGATTTAGCTCGCAGATTAAAATTTCTAAATCTCAGTGTCTCCATGTATGTTTTTCTGTGTAAGTTGTGATTGTAAATTCCCAAGATGACCTATGTAAATCAGCATCCATTTGTCTGAGCGTGGGGTCTAGTGGTGGTTTTGGTGGTCTGGGGTATCCTCCTGGCCTCCAGTGTGAATATCTCCCCTAAGCCCAACTGCATATCCCAGTCCCTCTTGGACACCTCTGATTCCACACAGCATTTGAAGTGGTAATGCATATCCATGGTTTGTGGTTACATTAAGAGTCAACATTTTATCTAGAAAATCTCTTTTGTTAGCTCTATTTTGTTGCAAAAAGGGCAGAGATTTTATTTTTTTCCTGTTCCTTCTGTGTCTTGCCCCTCGTGCCTGTGTGGGGCTCACTGGAGCACTGGCATTCCCGAGGTACTCAGACCTCACTCAGAGTCTGATCCTGGCTGGATTTATAAAGCATGAGGTTATTAGGGAGTCCTGTTACATCTGCATCTGTGTTCATAGAGGAAAAACCTCCTGGGACCAAGCACACAGCAGTACTGCAACAGCTGAAGAAAGATTTTAATAAACACAGAGGAAAATCAATGTGGTCAAAGGGAACACTTGAGCCTTTCCTAAACTCCACCTTCACAAGTTAGAACTGCCTTGGCAGTGTAACAGTGGAAGCTTCAGGATTGTACCCTGGAAAACTCTTTTTAAAGCAATTAAGTCAAGCCGTGCTACATGGTGTTAATTTAGAATTTCAATTAGTGCACACAATTTGCTATCAGCTCAGGCCAAGTCATTTTCTCAAACCAAAGCTGCCCCTTGCTTGACTGTTTGCTTGAACAGTATGAAGATGGAAGCAATTTGTTCACATAATATGATTTAGAATGATGACTAATGATTTTCAGGAGGAAGTATGGATTGGGTTTGTCGGGCTGATTATATCTGAAGCACGACTGAGGAGGGGCCTGGCTCTTTCATCTGGCTTGGTCAGTGAAGATCTGCAGGGCCTGAGCCGGTCCTTGGCTTTGCCAGGGTAAACTCAAGGTAGCTTCACTAAACCAGCTAACTTCACTAAACTACCTAAGTGTAGGATGAGTTTAGTTGTCTGAGGCAGTTTAAGCTCCCTCTCCCAGGACCCTGTTCCCATTTGTATGAGGCAGTGATGACTGCACGGCTCGTTTTGGTATTCGCACCCTGACTGTGGAGACCCTGCACCCAATTTATCTTGCTTTGCCCTCCTAGGAGAACTGCTGGCTTCGCAAATCTATTCGTCAGGAGACTGGGGCTTTTTGGTTGGAGCGGTTTTGGTTCAGCGTTGCGGGGTTGTCATTACATCAGTGGCTCTTGTCTCGGTCGTTGTGGGTGGGTGACCCTGCACCCTGCAGTGCCAAAGGAAAGCCTGTGCGTGGTGGCCAGAAGGTCACTTTTCTGAATACCCTTGCCTGCTCTCCCCCTAGGCCAGCAGTTTTACCACTGTTCATGTAAATATTGACATTTGCCAGGGACTTGCCTTTCTGCTTTCATTCTCTGCTGAAAAGACTTGATGTTTTTCTTCTGAGTTTGCCCGGACTTTTTCCTTGCTCTTTTCTTTTTACCCAGCCCTTCTCTGAAGAGCCTAGAAGAAAGAAAACCTCTATTGTAAAGGCTTTTTTTCTTTTCTTTTCTTTTTTTTTTTTTTTCCTGGAAATGTTAACTCCCTGCACAGATATTCTGGGAACTTTTCACTGTTCTTTTACTGCGTGACACAAGAAACTAAAAGAGGAATATTATCTCTTCGAGGCAGCAAGTCATTGTACTTGCTTCTAAAAGCTGATCTTGTTTTGTTTGACTCACTAGCTGTTTTATTCTGGCAGTGATGCACCAGAATATCCTTGGGCTAGCTCAGTTTGCACTTGCTTTCTTTTCTTTTAAGGCCACATCTCTTGCAGTCAGAAAGTCCTCATCACGAGCAAACCCATCAGCATCTGGCCCATTAATAAAGACTTGTTATGAAATAAAAATTAATCAAGCACTGAGATTATCGCACAGCATTTCCCAGGACTTATTACCGAGAGTGATCGTGCAGACATCTTGTTACATGGGGGAAGATTGCAGTTTGGTCGGAATTAACTCCCAACAGCTGCTTTATTACTGTGATGTATTATTATTTATGTAGGATGAAAGATGTGAATAGCACTTGAGCACAACAGAGCTGTGCACAGAGGAGTTTACAGGCTAAGGGAGAGGCAAGGCTGGAGCAGATGAGAATGAAAAAGGGAGTGGAACATGTGTTGCTGCAATTCAGCCCGTAAACTTTAGCAGAGCCTTTGTTTCTCTGAGTCTCTTGTTCTTTCTTATATAAGAAACGGTTATAAGCAGCATTAATCAAGAAGGTGAAGAGTCAAGAGCTTTGTCTTTAATAACATTTAAGTGTTTCTGGTTTAACTTTCTCCCTGTGGACCCAGTACTCAGATCTGGCCAAGTTTCACTCCATTGAGGAGCCAAACAAAGCAGATAAAAGAGGGATTTATGTCAGAGGAACAGCAAGTATATTTTCATCTCAGAGACACAATGATTTAGTACAAGAGTGCATATTAAGCATCTTAAAATAGAGTTAAGCTGTGTGCTGATCTTTACTCTGAAGCCACGTTGCTCAGCTACTCGTACAAATCCTGCAAGATAACAGAAGGTGCTAAACAAGTCACTGGGGAAAAAAAAAGGATAGAAAAGTGACACATCTTTTAAAACATAAGTAAGAGCAAACTGATCTGCAAATGAAGAATACAACTCATTATTACAGAGTCAGAGCTTTGCAAACTGTCTGTGTACCAGAGCCTTGAAAAGTTTGAGAGCAAGAGCTATAACCCCTGCAGGGGGAAATGTCGGATGCCAGAGTGATTTCAGACCGAGGTGGATTTGTGTGAAATAGAACCTCTGATTCCCACAGTCCATTAAATATCCTTCTCACCCTTCCAAATCTTCTCATCCACTACCTCACACCCCAATATATTCACCGTAACCCCCTGCCTCAATGCTTTAATTTTTCTGAATGCATTTCCTGATGTCTTTTGCCCAAAGAAATGCCGATGGATCTGCCATCAGGTGCACCTTGCCTTTCCTCAGCAGACTTTTTAGCTTTTAAGAACACTTCAAACCTGCCAAGGACAAAATGGGATATGAAGAACCTATTTCAATTACACTGTATGAGGTGGTTTCCCGGCAACAAGACTATTTAAAAGCAACAAAAAATTAACATAACTTAAAAAAAAAAAAAAGCAGTAGCAACAGCCACTGATTTTCATAGTGTAATATTTTCTATTCATTAAAACATAGTTTCTGAGCATTGTTTCTGCCTCAAGGCTCAACCTCAACTCATTTAAAAATCATGTTTCTCCTTTCTTCACTGAAAGGTACTTAGAACTTTTCAAAGACAGAAAGGAAAAGAAAGTAGAGGGAAAGAAAGAGAGGCTGGACTGGTAATATAATTCCTTGGAGCTAAGCTACTGACTGCTCTCTTCCTATCAAGGAACAATCCCTTCTCCTTTAGGATCCAGCTCCTGTTTTGAACCATAGGAAGAAATACTCCATCTTAAAATTGCCTTTTTCAAACCCTTATACACCTTTTGTCACTGTACATCCATTCATACGTATTCTCCCTGGAAACTTTAATTGCTCTCCAAAGCCTCTGCTTTGATTGATAAATCCAGGAGAATTTGTGCTCTATGAAAGAGCTGTTTTCACACAGAGTAAATAAATCACAAGTATTGCGGTCCTAAGTGGGTAACACAGATTTTACCTGCAAGGGAGGGAAGGATGGTATGAGCAGAGACCAGCAAGACCCACGGCTTCCCAAGTAAGCTCCAGTGCAAGAAGCAGCTGGGACAGGATGGTGATTTTTACATGGCCCTTTTGCCTTGAAGGGCTTACAGTGATTGAGCTGCTCATGTCCTTTAATACCTTGCACCTGACAACACAAATATATGTGGCTGTGACGTCCCTTTTGTACAGATTTATGATAAAAATGAGGATGCAGTGAGTTGTGTCCTCCCCAAGCCCAGACATCCATAATGTAGACCCTTACATGGAGACAAGTCCCATTCCTGGAATGATACTGGAGCACAGGATCCTGAAGTGACCACTCCTCTCTCAGGGCACAGGGACACAAAAGTGGCTGCACTGATCCAGAAAGAAAAAGCTAAGAAATCCTGGTCTCTGACAGTGGAAAAAGCAGATGTCTGTGGTGATACTGCCCAGATATAGATATTAAAAAAAAGTTTAACGTTGGACTGCTTAAAGCAAACAGCTTCTGGCCTGCTCAAAACCAAAAAATTAAACTCTTCAACCTCTGAAATTTATTTCCCAGTCCTTTTTATTCTCCCAAAGAATTCCTCTTCCTCAGAAAAAAATTTAATTTTCAGCTCAAGTTGGATCAGCAGAGCAATCTATGCACTTGTATGGCCTCAGTTTATATTTTCCAAGAGTGGGGGTGAAAGTCATCTGTTGGTTGCACAGAATCAGCAGGACAGAGATCACTTGCACTGCAGGCACTGCCCTGACATCAATCTTTGGCATTTCAGGATGTGCAGAGGTCATTTTGGTTAATCTGCTGTGTCTGGGCTGCTAGACATCCAAAAATCCTGGCCAAATGCTTAAATGGCCAAATGCTTAAATTCCATTCTTTCCCCCCTTGTGTGAACAGCATTTCTGAGGAAGATATATCAAGAAAAGCTGTTGGAGAATTAATGTAGTCATAGGAGTAGGAAAATTAAATATTTTGTTTCTTGGAAGGTTGCTGATTGACTGATAAAAAGCTCAGGGTAAGCAGATCTATCTCCCTGCATTTTTTTCAGTAGTAGGACAAAATCAGGTGCCACATGATCTCTTGTTGAGTTAAGGCAGCGGCTCAAATACAGACTTTTTAAAGCAGTCACAGATTGTTCCAACTGTAATAATCCAGCAGGGATTTGAGCCATTTGCCCACAGCAGGAGCCTTGTTGCAGACAGAATGCTGCCTGAGAAATCCCTGTAGGGTTGGCAAGTGCAACTTGGGATCTCCAGGAGCCCCGTATTGCCTGGGACAGTGGTTGGAGCCCAAGTAGGACCCCCCAGTTTCACCCATGCTTGGGCAACTGGATTGAACCCCCCAAGGAGAGAGTCTGAATCCTTCCCCGGGCTTCTGTGTTCACTGCAGAGGTGACTTTGGAGAAGATGAAGTAGCAGCCAAAGAAGCTACAAAGCATAATGAAATTATGGAGATGAGTGGGTGTAGGCAGCTGCCCTTCCCCTTCCCTGAGGAGAG
The DNA here is from genome assembly GCA_013396775.1 of Cephalopterus ornatus. Classification (NCBI taxonomy): domain Eukaryota; kingdom Metazoa; phylum Chordata; class Aves; order Passeriformes; family Cotingidae; genus Cephalopterus; species Cephalopterus ornatus. The sequence continues at coordinate 486,904 of VZRE01006802.1, forward strand.
TAGAGAGACCTGTGAGCTCAGATTCTCAACAGGTGAACCGTCAGCAGAAAGTCACTGGGATAAGATATTTGCAATTTAAATTGATTGAAATAGAAGGCAAAGGGCATGAAGAACTGGTCAGCAAGAAGATAATTTTTTAAGTTTCTTCTAAAGAAAAAAAAGGTTACTTCACCTAAGTGCTGTCATCCCTTAATTCCACGTCCTCTTAACAGTGCCCATTCCTTGTAAAGCCACAGGACTGCTGATGTTTCATTTACTCTGCTGAGTGGCAAAAATCCCTCTAAGACTTTTCGCTTCCCTCCTGCCACCTTCCTCACTTGCTCGTGCCCCTTATGATGTGTCTATGCCCCTGCAGATGCAGTAGCAGTGAGATGGAGCAGTTTCTCTCATCATCTGTGATAATTCATGATCACTTCCTAGGCCATCACTAAAGCCGAATTTCTCCATAGGCATCCAAACCTGGAACTGCATTTTCACCAGGATTTTCAATCCAGAAGAGAAAAAAGTGATCTAGAACAGGAAGGTTGAGTTTTCCTGGGGCCATGGCAGTTGCGTGAAGTAGGATTTGGTTGAATGATGGGGGACTCTTGGCCCTTTTGAGGGGCTGTCTCAAGGCTGATGCACCAAGTCCGCAGGAACCAAGAATCATGACCACCAAGAAATATGCAACCAGCATTATAAATCCTTTTTCCATATATTTTTTCCTGAAATAGGGGCATGTAACTAGCTTTAGTAAAGGTGGCTGCCAGCTTCCACTATTTCCAATGAGGTAGATACTGTGCACACAGCTAAAATGGTTTCTGAAATGGGTCAGCTTGTGGGCAGCCAAGACTTGTGGAGAAGGGAATGAGGACAGCAGAGGCAGCAGTGAAAATTAGGAGAGGGGGAAAAAAAGCTGCTGGGATGCAGAGGAAGAAAATGGGAGAAGGACTCTCTGAAAGATTACATTTGCAGTCGGTTAAGTTATACATATATATGTGCAATTGGTGGAAATTTTACAAAGCACTGTGAATTCAATTACTTCTGAGATGTTTTAAACACATGCCACAGAACGACTTTATTAAGCAACACTTTTAAAATCTAAAGGCAACAGTGCTGTGAGGAAGATGTAATGTTTTCTTTTTAACCATTGTTCTGCCAGTCATTTAAAAAGCATTGTGGTTCTTGCTGATCTTCACAGAAAAATAACACCAGTTAAAAGGCAGCGCGTGCTGATTTCTCACACTGAAATTGTCTCAGGGACATATTTTATGGAGAAGGAGAGACAGATCCTGCTCTTGGCTGTGGAGGTGGGTGATAGGCTCCTGGAATTGGGCCCAAACCCCTGCCTGTGACACCCCAGAGGTGCAGAGTTCCTTCTGCCCACATCTGCTGGTGAGGAGAGTTGTAGAGATGCAAGGGAAACCTGAGCACAGGGAGTAAGCAGAGGGAAAGGACCAGCAGCTGGGAAAAAAAATATTCCCACTGTCAGACCAAGGCAGTATAGGTTATTTTACCCTCATTCTCCAAACAATAAAGGTCCTTTTTGCCTAAAGTGCTGAGAAGGAGTTAAAAACATTGCAAAGCCGACTGAAAAAGACAAAAAACCTGGGACTGATGTTCCTGCTGTTTGATCTTGCTCTTTGGGTGCGGAATCAGGTGAGTTTTGATCTCTCAGTGTAACTGAGACAAATGATTCTTGTCTGTTGAGGTTGGCGGTGCAGGGGGAGCAAACTGCACATCAGCTGCCTCAGCTGAGTGACTAGAAGATGTGGAGTTAAATGCACTCACATTTACAGCCTCTGACTTCATTAGTAAATTAGTGCATAATGAACCAGTACATAGTAACTTTCCTATTCTCTTCCATGGCTAATGCCCTGCTAATACCTCATCCATAGGCTTCTTTTACAGTGCAGCCAACCTATTCCTACAACAGGCAGCAGCCTGGTCCCTCTTGGGTCTGATGTGAGCTGACCTGAACCCTAAAAGTGGAGCTGGAAAGACACACAGTGCTGGCTGTGCTGGAGAGAAGCGTTCGATCATTTCATTAACCCTGCTAATGGCTCAAACGAAGATCTTAATGGTACAATCAATAATGCAGCCTCTGATCAGTTTGTTAGTCAGCTTCAAATGCTTTACTTTTAATAGGGGACTCCCAGAAGGATCATGAACTGTTACCTACGAGCAGTAACTCAGGGTGCATGTAAAGTATGACTTCGGGTCTTATTTTGCACCTTTTTGACAGGCACAGTCCCTTCCCTGTCTCCTTAGACTGCTGCTGGATAACTTACCCCAGGAGTCCCAAAGTTCTCTGTTCCCCATCAGTCTGACACTTCTCAACAAATTATTTGGATATTCATTACTGTCCTTAATGCTTTTGCAGGAGAAGAGAAAGGGTAATCCTTTACCAAGGAATTACTAAAGAGGAAAGAGATTCTTTACTATGAGGACAGTGAGGTGCTGGAACATGTTGCCCAGAGAAGCTGTGGCTGCCCCATCCCTGGAGGTGTTGAAGTGTGGGTTTGATGGAACCCAGAGCAACCTGGTCTAGTGGGTGATGTCCCTGTCCACATGGCAGGGGGTTGGAACTTGATGAGACAAAAACCCTTGAAAGTGGTCCAAATCCTGTAGGCACAGGACAATGTTCCACCCTTTGAAGGCCATCCGCCCAAAGGAAGGTGGGCAAGGAAAACCTACATGGTAATATTAATTATTTTAGGTGGATATGAAACAGCAGGACAGGGGGTTTTGTGCTCGTTCAGTTATAAGAAAAAAAAATCTCCCTTTCTGTTTTGCTGAGTAGAATTTTATCTTCTGGTTTTGTAACTTATTGACCTTCCACTTATTAGGCTGCCTGTGAGATTTTCATTGTTGGGGTTTTATTATGTAAAAGGTTGGGGTGCATGTAGTTTTCATCACCACATTAAGCACCCAGAGTAAATACAGTCCCTGAAACAGGAGATTTTATCTGGGAAACTGAGACGAAATTCCATGGCTGGCAGGTGTTCAAATGAGCCCTCTCTGCCAGAGTACAATAGAGAGTGATATTCTTCATTCCCTTTACCTTCTCTCCATTATGCATCGGAGGGAAGGGAGGGAGAGCAAAGCAGGGTCATCCTGGCATTGCATTTATTCTGCTGCAGTGACTTCACGGAGCACAGGTAACAAAGCCTTCACTTGGAGCACAACACTCAGCACTGAGATTACACCCTGGGTATAATATCATACGTGACCTGTTCCAGAATGCAACGACTTGCTAAGTCAGCTAATTTCTTTTCCTTGTCCTCACACAGCAGAAGAGCTGTGTGAGAAGTGAATGGAGACTATGCTGTTTCCTATCCAGGAGCCCTCATTTCTGCTGGCATCAGCTGGGATAGCCTGGAGTTAATGTTCCTGAGCACTGGGGCAGCTTTCTAAAGCATGTGCTCTATTCCCTGTGACATAAGTTATATAAGGAAGGGTAAAAGTGGGTTCAGACTTGTCTGTTAGTGCTGCCTTCATGTGGCTCACAATGAAAGCGACCACATTACTTTTAGGAAGAGCTGAATCATGGAGAACTGTGGGTGGTCAGGGCAGAACGGGGGTGATGCACTCAGCACATCCTGAGGGCATGGAAAGGAGTCTGGCATACCATGAAGAGCATCGGGTTTGGGCCAAGGGAATCAGACAGTGTGAGCAAGAGGGCTTAAAGTACGGGCTGGGTCTGGGCTTGGGAATGCCTCAGGGTTACACTCACTCAGCGAGGTGGAAATCCATGTAGAGCTGTTATATCCAAACACAGCATCCAGGAACTGATGTGCTCATTTCGAGTAAGAGATGGGGCTCAAAGTGCAATAGCAGAGTGGTGGTCCCTGTGTGGCAGGCAAAGCTTAGGCACTCACAAGCATTGGAACAGGCTGCCCAGAGAAGCAGTGGAGTCCCCATGCCTGGTGGTATTCAAAAGATGTGTAGATGTGGTGGACCTGGCACTGTTAGGTTAATATGGCTGGACCTGGTGATCTTAGAGAGCTTTTCCAAACTTAATGATTCTATTCTGTTCTATTCCATTCACATCCATGGGCTTGATTCTCATTTACAGACAGGTCTCTTATTCTTCAGAACATGTCAGGACTTCAAAGCAAGGTACATGGTACTGACTCCTCCCTCAACCTCCCCCTCACCAGCAGTGCTAAATGTCTTTCGTATGAAAGAAAATAGGTCTTTGCCAGACTCCCAACCCTTTCCTTTTGTATTTCACCAAAACCCACAGCCACACAGCCAAGAGGATGGGAACTGAACTGGTTCCGTGATCCCTACCTGAATGCAACAAAATGTGAAAAAAATTGGATGACTCTATGATGGATCATAAACACTGTCATCAGACAAACAGGGTGGTGATAGAGAGAGGGAAAGGTATCAAGCATTTTGCTTCCTTGTTCTCTTCCCTCACAAAACATGCTTTGGTTGTTTTGTTAACAGGAACTGGCAAAGCTCAGCTCGTTAATTCCTTGATTAGGATTGCAATCCAAAGCTAAAAGTATTTAGAGAGAGTGCTAGAAAACCTGGCTCTGGGTACCGGGTACAGCGGGCCCAAAGGAGAAATGGCTGTGATTGAGATACACAGATTTAAACTACAGAGCATATCCCACAAAACTATGGGAAGAAAGGCCCCTGGCCAACAGAGCCCAAAGACAACACTTCCAGATGAAGCTTTCAGAGCTGTTGTTTAATCTGTGGCAGAAGTTGTTAGGACCGTGGCAGAAGATACCAGCGCAGGCTCCTAATCCAAGATGGCAAAAATGTACAATATCAGTCAGAGGCCAAGGTCTTCTGTCTCCACCTCCAGATCTATCTCCAAATGCTGGTCCAAAGACTGACATCTGTTGCCCAACAATCTGCCCAGATGTGTCTGCTGAAGACTCTTTACAATGATATGTAGGAGTGGATCCAGAGGAGGCCACAAAGATGACTGGAGTGATGGAGCACCTTCTCTATGAGGACAGGATGACAAAGTTGGGGGTGTTCAGGCTGGAGCAGAACAGGCTCTGGGGATACCTTAGAGCACCTTTCAGTGCCCAGACAGATGTGGACAGACCTTTTAGCGGGGCATGTTGTGATAGGACAGGGGATAATGGTTTTAAACTGAAGCAAGGTCAATCCAGATTAGATATAAGGAAGAAATTTTTTACAAAGGGAGTGGTAAAACACTGAAATAGCTTTCTCAGAGAGGTGATGGATGCCTCATCCCTAGAAGCATTCAAAGCCAAGTTGGATGGAGCTCTGAGAAACCTGGTCTAGTGGAAGGTGTCCCTGCCCGTCCCAGAGGGTTGAACTAAAGGACCTTCAGAGGTCCCTTGCAACCCAAACTGTTCTATGATTATAGATCAGTAACTCCAATTTCAGTTAACAGATGAGGAAATTGAGGTATCAAGGGAGATTAACTTGCCTGAAAACTCCTAACAGGTCTATGACTCAGGAATATAATTGAGTTCTCTTGACCTTTACAGCCTTTAATGTCTTGGAAATGTCTGGAAAGACAGGTTCAAGTGGGGCACAGCTTCTCCTCCTTTCTTCCAGGCTGGCAGGATCCCAAATCAGTACTCCTCTGGAAGGTATAGCACAGCATTCTGGGGTGCCTTTGTTTGTTTTCCTTTCCTCACACATGGGTGTGAGTTTGTTTTTTTTTGAGGGGGGAAAGTTTTTAGCACTGCTGGATGTTTGGCATCCTGGTCAGAACCAGCACACAATAATCCCCCTGAGCAAATACTGCACATCAGGAACTCCCGGATTTTTTGGGTTTTTTTGGCCATCCGTATGAAAATGAATGCTCAAAACTTCCAGGCTGAAGAAGACCTGTCTAGGTCACCTGTATGGCATCAGGCTGTGCCAAGGTGGCTCTTGGCTCAGCAACAAGGAGTGTGCACAGGATCAGTCAGTGCCTCACTGCACACCTCTGCATAGAATACAGATGTAGAATAATTTTGGTTGGATAAGACCTTTATCATCAAGTCCATGAGATACATATAGATATATAGGAACATATGAGGAAGCCATCAGGAGCTTTCCAAAAGAACTGAAGGTCCTTCATCCCCCTGCACACACAGCCAGTGCTTTCTAACGTTTGGAAACCCCTCACAGCCTTTGCCTTCTCCATCTTCTTGCTTTGACCATACAATTGGAGCATTCACTGTTGACTTCTGAGCCTCCTCCTAATCAGAATCCTAATCAATGATTCTCCTTTGGCCCTTCAGCCCCCTCTCAGCACTGGTTCAGAGATGAAGCACATGGAGTCTCTTTGACCCTGGTTCCTCATTTGATCTTTGCTCCGTGTCTGTCATTCAGCAAGGACATCTCTCACCAGCTGGGAAATGAATCTGTAAACCCTTTGGCAGGCTGCTCAGGGCAGTTCTGTCTCTCTTAAACCATGCCAACCTTTTCACATTTGGATCCGCACTGAAGATGTTTGCACCCCATTTCGGTTTAATTCTGTCCCTGAGTGCTCACATAGTGGGGGAGACAGTCCTGAGGAAAAGACAGTAACAATACTGTTATAATTTTACTTGTGCATATTTCCCCCTTCTGCAAGATTGGTTTTCACTCCAGCTGTATTTCTCTGAACGTGAAAGATTTTTTTTTCCCTCCCTGTTTTCCTTTTGGTCCCTTCCTCTGTTTAAAAGCAAAGTCATCAATAATTTCACATGAAATGCATTTGCTGTATCTCTCCAGGATAACATGGTTTGAATATTTTGATTGATTTACATCTATAAAAAACAAACTGCATCAGCCATTTGTCTGTGGAAACCTTTGTTTTCTTTAAAGGTACGAGCCCCATGCCTCATTACTCTTGCTGAGCTTTCCTTTTGGTACCTGTTGTGTTTCACACATTTTTATAAGCTGTCTGCCTCTAATAAATGAAATTATACTTCAGCTGTAAAGTGTTCCCATAAGCAATCAAAGGAATGCTGCCTTGTAGTCTCTGAGAATAAGCACCATCAGTACCATTGTCACATCATCAAGACGTAGCACAGCCTGGTTATTAGTTTTATGCTGCTCTGACAGCTCAGGTGGCGCAACATCTCTAAAAACCCGGTGGTGGAGGAATCAAAGGATGAGGATCAGCATATACCAGCCTAAGGTGTCCGGCACTGCTGTATTTCGGCTGGTTATTAGAAGGGTGGCTTGGTTCTGCATAAGCTCTTGACCGATCTAAGGGTCAGAAGCCAAGATCAGAGGAATTAGAAGTGGAAATCACACAGAGGTTTGTTATCATGACTTGAAACTATCAGCACGAGGTGCAAGACCTGTGGCAGCATCTTCAGGGAGCTCCAGAGAAGTTCAGCTAAATCTCCTTTAGGACCCACAGGCAAGTAGAAACTTGTTTGCTTTTGCTCTCTTTTCTTGTTACAAAGACAGTGAATTGAAAGGATTGTGTTTTTTCCTGGGGCATCCTCAGGCAAATGAGAAGATGAATATGTCTGTGCACGTGCTCTGGTGTGTTCCTGTCTCACACCCACAGTGCAATCCAGAGGAAGAAGAAGGGTCAGCTTGTGACGTACAACTCTGTTCTATTCCAGACGAAAGCAGGCTGACAGCTCCCTGTTTTTTTCTAGCATTGATGTAGCATCCACTGACGGCAATTTGTAATTCCTGTGGTTTTTATGCAAATCTCCTGAGTTCATGGCAACGTTCACTAGCAAAGTTTGGGATCCCTTTGCTTCCAGCACTTTTTCCTCTGACTGTGCTTCCAATGCTGTTTGAACATATAAAGCTTTCTGCTGTTGTTATAGAATCGTTTCGGCTGGAAAATACCTCTGGGATTATCAAGTCACACCATTAACCTAACACTGCCAGGTCCACCATGAAACCATGTTCCCAAGTGCTGCATTCACATGTTTTTTGAACACTTCCAGGAGCAGCCTGTTCCAATGCTTGACAACTCTTTCAGTGAAGAAATTTTTCCTAATATCCAACCTAAACCTCCTCTCGTGCAACTTAAGGCCACTTCCTCTTACACTATCATCTATTCCTCTCGTCCTATCCATGTTCCAATCACTGCAACTGCGACTGTGAGATGCCCATGACAGATGCACGTCAGCTTAGAGAGCTTAGGACACCAGTGGATCTGAGTGGGATCAGACCTGTGAGACCGAAACAGCAGCACAACCGGTTAAGGACAGAGCAAGGATATTGCTCAGGATAAGACTAAGCCCAGCGCAAAGTTGTCTTTCTATTTCAATAACTTATTTCTTAGCTTTACATTCACTCCAGCTTCGTGATTCTTACTTACATAAATTTTCTTTTTTTGCCTTGTCTTTTTTAAACAGGAATGAGGCAGAGAGGAAATCAGCATTCAAATCTCCTCTCTGCTTACGTGCACACTGCATTGCTAAAATGAACATTGTGTCTGGTTCAGTTGGATCAACTTTGTAGTCAGATTATTTAGTAATTAAACCATAGATGTATCTTGGAGACAAAAGAGAAAATACCACTGAACTCTAATTTACCCTTTTGTAACTCATCCTGGGAAGCAGCAAAGAATCAGAAAGCTCTCTTTGTTTACAGATATATATATAGATAGATATATATATATTTTTTTAGAGAGAGAGAGAGAGAAACAGGGAAATCAGATAGCAATTCCTGTATTTCCCTACCCTCCCTTTCTGCTTGGAAGCCTATTTACAAACACACAGTCAAAATCCTATCCTGAAATGGGTGATTGTGTTCACTGTTCCAGAACACATAATAGCAAAGGCAAGCAGGAACTGTTTCAGTGAAGCAGTAATGGTTTAAGTGGTTCAAACAGGAGAATAACAGGGAGAGCAGAAAATAATTGTCACACCCTAAAGGCTTCAGAGAGCCAGAAATCACCAAGTCTTGCACTCTGTGAGTCTTGCACACTTGTTGAGCTACTATAATGCCTTTGATATGTCATCAGGACCTGAGGTTTAGCCACAATTCCTAAGACATAGTTCAGACCCTCCCAAATTCTGCACCAAAATTCATAAAACACTCATTTCATGGTGACTGAATTTGGTCTCCTGGGGCCACATACCACTGAGATACAGAGCTCCCACCACGTTCGTGTACAGTGATCAGCCAAGGGTCTTGTCTTGGATTCCTTCAGCGGAAGAACATCCGAGGCTTGGCGAACTGACTTCATGGAACGGGTATTTATTCTGTCCCTCCCGCACAGGGTGCGACAAACCAGGACGGGATGTGAAGGTCAGGCAGCATGGTGAAAATACCAGCTCTTCCAGTGGCTTGGTCAGGAGCAGAGTTATCACCGGATGAGACAGAAAAGGAAACAACGCTTCAGTTTACTGCTAAGACACAAGTGGGTGGTGTCTCCACCTGGGAGGCCCTGGGCTGGCAGGCAAACCTCCAGTGTTTGTAGAGGACAGGAATGCGGCCCAGTTTCCTCAACACAACCATCCAGTGCCCAGCCCGCTTCCCAAAAGGGCACAGTCTCCCACAGGTCGTCCCGTGAGGAGGCCTCAGATGCCTCCAGGGCATCTCAAGTGATGGTAGATGATATTTATTTTTCCCCTGTGCTGCTCCCATCCGACATCCCTTTTCACACCTCATTTTTTTTTCCCCGTATCAGTGGAAAGAGCTCCAGCCTCCGGGAGCTGCTCTGGTTGAAACCATTCACTTGTTTTGGTTTCCTGGAGTTACTCAGAGAGTTTCCTGCACAGAGGACAAACATCAGCACATGTTCTTCGTGCTGACCCATCTGCCCCAGCAGAGTAATTAAAACTAGAATTCTGGAAGAGCAATATTACTTTAAAAGCACAGCACAGCCTCTGATATGAAACACGACTAAGAATGGACATGTCAAGCACTATTAGTTTCTCATTTTATTTTCCAATAGAAGAGGGAAAGAAGGAGTGTTTACAAGCAAAGCAGTCTGTTCTTGAGTCAAAATGCTCTGATTATGCTCTGGGACCGATCAATTAACAATGATCAAAGAGCATAATTGTTAAAAAGTTAATGGGGATAAAAATATCACTATATTAATTTTTTTCTTTTTTTTTCTCCTCTCCAGAAATAAAACCATAGTTTGCCAGTACTTGAAAATATAATCCTCATCCCAGATTGCTTTACTTTGGGGGCAGAAATAAAAAAACCAACCAAACAAAAAGTGAAACACCTAAAAATCTTGAATTGATCCCATTTTTACCAAAACCTACCTTTTCTTTTTAAAAAAGGCTCAACAAAATGTTGGGTCAGGTTTACAGATTGCACAAGGTGGTTAGTTCAATTACAGCAAGAAAAGAGTAATACTGAGAACTAATTAAATATGCTGGTATGCAGATAGTTAATTGGATTAATAATTACCTTGCATATGTAAAAAGAGGTTTTATGTTTGCACAGGCAGTTTTTATCAGGTTTCTCCTGGGATTAAAAAAAAAAAATCATGCTAATAAATGATTGTTTCAAATGGTAAGACAATTTTGCCTTGGTTTTGACTAAACTTTGGAGGAAAAAGCTTTCTGCTTCCATCAGAAGGTAATTTAAATAAAAAAAAAAGATTTCACTTTCTGTACACTCACCTAGAGCCACCCTAGGGAAGAGAGAAAAGTGAAGCATGTTGTAATCTGCAGAAATCAGAAGACAATAGGAAAAATCTGTTTTTAAGCATTTTTGGGGGGTGGGAACAAATTGCCATGGCAACTCTCTAAACGGATATGTCTTCAAGGAAATCATGCTGTTCTCTTGAAAAGTGAGATGCATAATACAACGAGCACTTGAAAGTTATCTTTGGAAGGCATGTGTACAGGAAAATCAGAAATATTTTATAAATTCAAACTTATGAAACATTCATGCTGATTCACTAATGTTTCACACGACAATTATTCCACCCAAAGGCAGGAGCTGAATAACCTTGCCATGCATATGTGCATTTTTAAGCGTGCTTTGTGCTCGGGTTGATCTGATCTATCAGCCCCTTTCCTCTGCTTTGCAGGCACTCAGAGTTTCTTGCTATCAATATATAAGTTGCTACTAACTCAGATGGCCGTTAATTCAGAGCCTGAAATATTTAACCCATTTCTTATAGGCTTTCTTTATTTCTGACACGTTGTGTCAGTCAACATTTCCTTAGCAGCACCACCAGTGACATCACTGTGCTGCAGATTGGGATGAGAAAGGAGAAAGAATTTGACCTAATAACTTTACTTGGAAAAGCTGTTCCTCTTATTTTAAACCAGTCAGATGGTTGGAGGCATCTGGTCACACTGAGGATTATATTTTGCTCACAGAATTGAAGGTTTCTCATCCTGGCAGAACAAGTAAGAGTCCTACCTCAAGATTGGAACTAAACGATTTTTAAGGTGCGTTCCAACCCTGTTTTATGATTCTGTGATTCCCTGCCCCTATTAAAAACAAGAGGAGTATTTTCTTTGCTATAGGATATTTAATTCCTGAGCCTCTGGCCCGAAATTAAATAAAATAAATTAGAGACTGAGGAACGTAAAGGGAAAAAAAAAATCATGAACATTAATTTACATCCTTGAGATGGAGCTGCCTTCGTGCTTTTTTTCTTGACTCACTGGTTTCTTTTAACTACTCCTGGGCTTTTCTTCCACAAGATTGAACTGTTTTAATTAATACAATCCAAAAGAGCTTCATTTAAACCAGGTTAAATATCGAAACACAGCCTGGCTGAAACCAAAATCAGCATCTTGCCCGTAGCCACGTGCACCAGTTTAACTAAGGTTGTTTAAAAACGCCATCTCAGACTGACACCGTTGCACAGAGTAGCCCTGAGGGTTCCAGTCACGTTGGGAGCCCTGGGTGTTTAAATTGAAGGTGTCAGAACTACTATCACATCTAAAAAGCAGCAAATGGAGGAACAATCCACTAATGTCTCCCTGAGGGGTGTTCTCCACACGCCACCATCACGTACTTCAGAGAGCTGAAGCTGTGGCCACCCTGCCAAGTCAGGGCAATTAGCTGTGATTTCAAACACTGGGAGCAGTTTGGGAACATCTCCCTGATTTTCTCTCCCACGTGTGCCTGCCTAGCACCTTTCTAAGGCAATGAGTCAGTTGTCTGTTCAGCAGTTGTTCTTGGAAAGAGAATGATCACGGCAGCCAGAAGAAGGAATCCCACTTGGCAGGTGGATCACTTGGTGGGAATGGCTGGGAGTGAGACTGCTGGCTGCAGAACACGGACACATCTCATCTTGGCTAAGGAAGTGTTATCTCTTGATATTTTATTTTTTTTTTTTTTTGAGGAACAAGGAAATGTTTTGACAATGTCTAGCACAAATTGGCCCTAAGGAGACGCACCAAAGCAGAAAAACTTACTGCTGATGACAGACAAAAATGCCATAATACCTATTGGGGATAACAATTGCTGTATCTGAGGAAAGCCTAAAGCCAGAGCTGGACTTCACAGCTTGAAGAAGGAATCTGGAAGCTTCCTCAGAGAGGAATCTGGAGGTTTGAAGACCCGGTGTGGGGAATGCTGGCCCTGACTCAGACTCGGTGGCTGGAGCTCAGTCCATATCCCACAGTGCATGTGATTCTCTGGCTTCTTCAAAAAATCAGAGTAGGTGATTGTCACAACTTCTTATGACCTTCAAATGAACCTTACATGGTTGAGGATCTGGGTCATATCAGAACCAAGCACCTGAAGTCTTTTCACTCAGTATTACAGTAATATCAGCCAAAGTGGGAGTGAGGGTATCCTTCCTTCCCACTCCTTCCCTGGCTGATACCTCTAATGACCCCTCAGTGCTGGTGTTAGAATTGAGAATCTAATCCAACCTCATGTGGAGTTAGGGATAGCCCTTACTTTTAGGAGGTAAACCCTCCACCTGTCATTCTTGACCCATCCCTGGGTCAAGGTCAGGCTGGAGAGGGCTCTGAGCAACCTGAGCTAGCTGAAGATGTCCCTGCTCATTGCAGGGAGATCTGATGTTTAAAGGTCCCTTCCAACCCAAGCTATTCTATGATTCTATGATTTTTCATATGGTTGGGGAGGTTAAGGGAGTTGCTTTAAACTACAGAATAGCAAAGCCAAGCCTAGGGCAGGGCAGGCCCCCTGCTTCCCCTCCTGCCGTGTCTCAGGGTACGACCACGGGGTATTTCACAGGCAGACGCAGGACGATGCTTTCCAAGCAGATTTTGTTTGCTGTGGCCGTGCTCTGAGCTGGCCAGAAGCTGTGCAGCTGATCTGGCACAGGCTGCCTCACAGCAGAGCCTGTCACCTTCTGTCACCCCTCTCAGGCTGGGGCTGTCCAAGGATGAAATGATCCTACATGCAACCATGACCCTGAGCTGTGACCCCACGGCATCGGCGGGGTCCCTTGGCTCTGCCACGGAGAGTTACTCTGTGCTTGTGTGTGAACAGCAGAAAAATCCCCTGCATGAGGCAGAGAGATTCTCTGAGTGCTCTGGACCATTCAGATGGACTTTAGTTCCCTTTACCTGGTCCTGGGTGACAGCTCCGTCAAGGATAATGCTTTTATACCTACCTCCAGCAAGAGAGTGTCAGCTCCAAGGGGCAACTTTCAGGTGCTAGAGGTGGGTTAATGAGAGCAAGGGTCTTGTGTTCAACTGGGAAGAAATCAGCAAGATTCAGAAAGGCTGACGTATCCGTGAGATTTTTTTTATTTTAAAAATTATGGTATTTTGAAGATTAAAAGCTGATTAGTACCTGCACATTTTTCCATGATTTAAACATGGCTTTTGTGTATGTGCTAAAGGTGTGTTAAAAATACTCCCTAGGAAGTCGTCCTACATACATTTTAGGAGTTTTCTGGGAAAGAAAGGACAGGACAAATCTGTGTCAATAATCCTGGCAGAGGCAAGGCAGAGATAAAGGTGTTAAATGGCCAAAGAAATTGTATAATTCAGTGGCATTTCTTCTGATAAAGCAGTGTTTAATCTGACAGCCACAGGAACTGGGGTGTGACATGAGCATGAGGCCAGCAAATGTAAAATGAAGTAATCACCCTGAAGAAGGAAATGCTTTGAATAACACATGATGCTGGAAATCTTCAATGCGGCATCAAATTCTGTTGTTCAGTGCCTCATCCCAGCCATTTGCCATTAATTTAAATATTATTGAGAGAATTTAGAGCAAAAATGTTTCATCAGTGCCTGCAGCAGTATGAATGCGTGTTCTAGTTAGAGAATCTCACCATCAAGAGTTACGAGATTTGATGTGACACATTTTTAACAGGCATGATTTTAAAATGATAAGGAGAGGAAAGTTGAGGGGAGGTGAAAGGTTTTGGGTAAGTCAAGGCCATGAATGGGATCAAACCAGACCAAGAGTTTTTAGGAAAGGGCCCTGGATTAAAATGAGTCACTGGAGGGAGGATGTCGAGACAGTCAAAGGCAAGACAATATCTTGCAACATGAGAAGAGGGGATTTTGACCCTACAGATAGTTGAAAATAAATTATTTCATAACAAATAAAAGGGAGGCAGGTTCATAAGTGCAAGACTCAAACACCAGGAGCTTTGTGTTTCATTTCTCAAAGTGCATCTGGAATAACCAAACAACAAGTTGCCCCACTGAAGGTGTCCCAGGAAGGCTTCTGGAGGCTGAGGGCTGAGCCTGGGTACCTTTCTGACAGCCAGGTGGGAAGGGTGGCTGCCTTTTGCCCCAGTGTTCTGCCTGCAAGGAGAGGGGGAAGGTCTGAAGTGGAAATATGTGATGGAGCAGCATCTGTGGCTCATGTGGTCTCTTCATCAGCATTAAAAAGAAGCAGAACAGGGAGCTCCAGTGGGCAGTGAAGCAGAGACCCATGTGACTTGTGCTGGATTTTCTTTCCCTGGGAACACCTCAGTGGATTTTGCGTCTTCATCCTGGTTTGACATTTCCCCATCCTCACCATCCCCACTGCACCTTCCCCAAAGTATTGCCATTTTCCCTCACTTGTACATTGTATTGTAGCCTGAGTCCAGCGCTCCCTACTCTGGGACAACATTTTACCACAGATGAGAGGAGGTCTGAGACAGTAGGACATCACACTAGAACTGATGTAACATTATCCTTATTCCACAAGGACCGAGTTGAGGCAAAGAGAAGAATGCAGTAAATAAAAATAATAAAGACAGGCTGATGCTCCCTTTTGAGTTGGATTTCTTTTATCTAACATTAGCCATCTGAAAAAGAGGCATCTGGCCTAGTGCAGACATCTGGACTCTCTCAATAGTCACTAGAGAGAAGCAGTTCCAGAGGTGATTCATCACAGCTCTTTACAGAGCACGAGTTGCCCTGGGAAGCTCCAGCAGCTGCAGAAGGAACCCAGACAACAAGCTCAGCATGGAGACCTACCTGTTAACAGGCAAGAAAAATCCCATCCATGCTTTCTGTGATTATAAAAGAATGGGGGATATTGTTCCAGCGCATGAAATAAGCTGAAATAAAGTGGCTGTTGTTGATCACGGACAAGGAGCCATGCAGAGTTATTACAGAATAGGTGACAGTCGGAGAGGTGGCTGCCACTGTAAAGTTACAGAGAGCTCAGCTAGAAAGTGGCATTGGTTACCTGTGAATTGTAGACATTTTACTGGGTGCTGATACTTGCTTTAACAAGTCAGTTAAAAGTTAAATGGCATTGCAGTTGACAAAATCTGTCCTCATCTCCACAGCTGAAGAGCTGAGGACACCAAACCCCTCACTCCTGCCTTGCTGTCACTGTTCCAGCCAAGCCCTTGGCTTTGTGGTGGACCAAGCAAATAGAGGCCAGGAGAGAGGTGATGATGGCAGCCCCTGTCCCAAGCTGAATTCAGTCCTGCTGTGAATTTTCAGTGCTTGGCCACTGAACTCAGCAGTGTGTAAATAGCTGGATGCTCATCTGAGATGTCCACATGGTGGGACACCTTCATGATGTCCTGCATGCTGGTACAGACCATGATTTCAATGGCTCTGCTCAATGATCCCACCTTTTTATTTCTTACTAAGCTCCCCAGTGTTCTAGGAAGGGTAAACCCCCAGCATCTGGTGCTTGACCCACAGCATCTCGGTCCTCAGCTGAATTCCCTCTCCTTGCTGAAGAGGTAGCATTGAAGCCCTCAAGAAAACTCTGCATCCCTCCTGTGCAGTTACAGGGAAGGAGAGAGGAAAGGAGGGAGAGATGGAGGAAGGGAGAGAGGGAGGGAGGAAGGAAGGCAGAAAGGCAGGCACACATGTGCGTGTGCATGTAATCCATGCAGGATCCATTCCAAGGCAGAATGTGGCACTGTGGGTGTGACAACAGTGCCTACTTTCCTTTGGGGATTCAGAGCAAATGCAAAGCCCCTTGCAGTGGGATCCCCTCCCTAAAGTCACCAGGCTTCGGATTAAGGCCGTCACCCTCAGAAACATCTTCCCCTTGCACACTCAGGAGCACACTTATCCTGGTTTCCAAGTGAGACAGATTACAATGCCTTCTTCTTAATTTATTTTTTTTATGGACAGGTGCAGAAGAAAGTGTGTTTCTCTTTATGTCCCATTAAGACTCCAAACCTGCCGAGCTATTTAAAAAGAGGCAGGGGGAAAAAAAAATAAATGCAGAGGTAGACTTTATACCCCTGATCTCAGCTATTTTTCCTTGCAGAAGACCATCTTTGAGTACTACGTTATTGAACCTCTGTGTTTAATGACCCTTCTAATGCACTGCTATCAGGTTGTGCCATCTGTATTTGGGCAAATGTGCTCACTCGTCTGTTTACTCAGCATAAATTACCTTTATTTAAAGTTTAATGGAAGTTACATCTATTTGGACATCTGTACTTAACTGATTATTGGCCACGTTGGGCCGCCTGGTGGTTCTGCATGAACTTGCCAGCTGCTCTGAAATGATAAGAGCCTGACATATGTTAAGAGCCAGCAACAATCACAGTCAGGGAGTACATTTTTTTATTTTTTTTTTTTAATATTTCTGAGCTGGCAGTTAATAGAAGCATAAAGAAATCCACACACTTTCCCCAACTGCCTCCTCCACCCCCATGTGTGTCTCTGCTGTCAATCCAAACTCTTTCAGAAGCACATTAAAAAAAAAATCCAAAAACATCCCCCCTTTCCCCCCCGCCTTAGGAGTGAGTGAACTTCTCTGTACATACCATTAAATCCATGTACAGTTTGTTACCTATTTCATGCAGTGAAACACTTCTGTTCGTAGGAAGCCAGAGACCATCTCGGTTCATCGGCATCTGCTACTGATTTGGAAAGATGCTGCCATCTATAGATAGGTATGAGGATTTGCTGGCACAGTTAGCGAGAAGGTTTGAGGCAGCAACAGGATTCAGGGAAAAGTACCACAGAATCTCAGAATAATTAAGGCTGAAAAAGACCTCTGAGATCATCCAGTCCAGCCATTAACACTGCCAGGTTCACCCCTAATCCATGTCCCCAAACATCACATCTAAACGTCTTTTAAATCCCTCCAGGGATGGTGATTCCACCACTTCCCTGGGCAGCCTCTTCCTGTGCTTGACAACACTTTCAATGAAGAATTTCTTCCTAGTGTTCAATCTAAACCTCCCCTGGGGAAGGGAAAATACAGAAAGAGAAGGGGAGGTGCAGGTGCCTGAGGAACTGCCCCACTGCACTGTATCATGGATCCATCCACTGCTGTCTCTGGCAATGGCCAAATGCAGAGGGATGCATGGAAAAGTAGCAGGACAAAAATAAGAAGGGAAAACTCCTTCCTGATTCCAGGCTGCCAGAAACTGGCTTATGCCCTACAAAGACAGTCATGACTATCGTGTAAGCCCAATTAATTTGGCCCTTGTGATCTATGAAATGCTGCCTGTAGTTAGACCTCTGTTGTAGGAAGAGGGTTGTAGACCTCGCAATTTCCACGCCTTATCATCCCATGGAGCTGGGGCTAAAACTGTAACGCAGATTGCCCTAAATTCAGCTCCCTGCACAGAGGAATCAGATATCACTGTTCTTTGGGATGTCCCAGCCCTCATATGCCATTTTTGCAGAACTGAGAAAAGAGTTTTTCTCTTTGCAGAAAAAAAAACCCCTAAAAATAGGATTAAAAGGATGGCAATGCAGTCTTTGCTCTTTGGGAGCATTTTTGTGTCTCATCTTGCACTAAGGAAGATTAAATACCAAATAAAATCTCAGCACTGACCTGACTGGGTAAAGGAATGTTGTACGAATCCCTCCGAATTTGCATTTGGTGCAGAGCAGTGTATACACCCTTCTTTACAGAGGAGGTGTCCTGCTGGCAGAACAGGTAGTGACTTTAATATGTCTAGACAACTATTCCTACTGAACAAAACTCTACTGAGTATCAAAAAAGATGGCTTATGGAAAGCTCCTTTACTTTTCCTCTCAGTTTTCAGGGTTCCTTTAATCCTTTCATACTTCACTCATTTCTCTCAGGGTGAGATGATTAGTTTCTTACGTTTCCTAAACCCTTTGGTACAAATTTAGCCCTGGAGAATACATCTCTCAGCTCGAATTTGTTGTGGGTATGTACTGGCCTTGATGACTGGATTTTATTCAGGCCCCAAAGATTTTCCTGTTTAGATGATGGTCCATGGAACTCCCTGGAAACAGAACTGTATTTCTGAAAATAAACTCCTAAAATCCCATTGTAAACCTTTGTAATTACTGACCACTCTCAAAGTGGATTGAATCTCAACGAAAACTAACAGAATCTACTTTCAAAAATGAAGGCAGTAACATATCTAGTTCATGGATTTAAAGAGTTTATTTCTGGAGATCTTAGAGTAGTGGAAAAGACACCAAAACCACCTGTGCCTGCTGGAAGCAAAGAAATCCATGGTTTTCAGTTGCAAAACAGCTACAGGGTGGAAATCCTTGTGCTTCTTAGGTCAAGCCAAACTCTACCTCATGGGCTCTGACCTGTGGGATGTGTGCTGTGAGAGAAGATCAGGTAGGGTCTTCAGAGCTTCTGAAAAGACGGGATGGACCATCATGGACTGGTGGAAGAGGTGTCACTGTTTTTTTCCCTAGGGCTCAAGGGTTCCTCCCCCTTGTGCAACCCCATGTGGAGTGGTGGGACTCAAGCAACAATTTCCACCGCATGCCCTCAGAAATCCCCTTCCTTGGCTCCCTCATGGAACTCATGGATGTCTCATCCACAGCCACGGAAAAAAGTCTGGCCTGAGACAGAAAGGACCAGAAAAGCTTCCCATTCTTCTTCCTCTACGTCTGAAATGGAAGAATAAAATTTGTCATTGGCGTCTCTTAGTCCATCACTACCCATTGCAACTTCCTTTGTCTCCTTTAGCCTTTTTGGTGTGAGACAAGCACAGATGACGTGTGGTGGGTCCCCTCCTTCTACTGACACAGAGAATTTCTTTTGTTTACTGTTATGATTAAGCTGCCATATGTTGTGTTTTCATCACGTGGCTGCACGCAGTGATGGATACGTTTGCAACCTGAGGACAAGATGTCTGTAAATACACCTTTTTGTTTGTATATAAAAGTCTCTATAAAATTATCTAAAAGAATATAAAAGTCTGATCTCTGTGTTCTTATTTTCCATCATCATAGTAGAAATGCTGCAACTACAAGCACAGCCAGCCCTGCTGCACAGGAAAATACAAAACAGATCTAGAAAATGTTTGTGTGTGGGTGAGATCTGCAGTTTCTAGAAAGAACAGGAAGTTACTTGGTCCACGCTGAATTAGTTTAGAGCACCTGAAGGTCTGGGCATTTGTTGGAGGCACTTTCACGTCCCGTTCTTTGCATGGGGCAGACTGATTAATTGTTGGCATCTTGTTCCTGAGTGCCGGTCTGTTGGCAGCAATTCTTCTGCATTACAGCAGGAGGAATTAGATGTAAGTCAGGCTGTTAGTGCTTTTTCCCCAACTAAACTAAACATAGAGGATTAAATTAGCTGTAGACCCGAACTCCAAACGATTTATACCTCTGCTTTGTTTTAGTGTTTTAGTTGACATGACAACTGATTCTTAAAAAGCTTGAATGAAGAAATTTTTATCTTTATGCTTTTAGTATTTGCTTATTTAAAAAATCAATTAAACGGTGATCTCTTCCCCCAACACTAAATCACACGGGGCTTAGAGTCTTAGGGAGAAAAACCTTACATTTTGGAGCTACTATGAAACCACTCTACAAATAAATCTGTGCTTTAAGCCAGGGATATTTGCCAGGGAGAAAATATTTTTGCCATCACAGAAGAGAATTTATTATTCTCAACGTGTTCAAAACTTGTGAGCTACTAAGTTACATTAATAGCTTCAAAGTTATGATATTTTTCCATTTTAAATGTTATTTTTCTTGTATTTATTCTCTTATTTTTGAGTCCTTTTTCACTTCTTTTTCTCTAGCTGCAAACTTGTGTGTTACGAAATTAGCCCAGGCCTCTCACATGATCAGTTGTCTCCAGGGGACCTGAGTTCTCAAACCAAATTACCCTTATATCACCCCCAGAGTCACTCCACTATCTCTTGAGAATTGCAACAACAGCTCAGGAAATGACAGCCAGAGTTTCTGAGCCATGGATTAAAAAAAATCTGCTCCTGAAACATGCTACAGAGTTCACCACACCGAGTCGCACCAACTCTCGCAGTCCCACACAAATGCCACGATCTGTCACTAACGGGTCTTTTGGGTGACAGACTCAGAGGTGCCCTTTGATTCACAGCGACTTTTTCCAACCCCATTTCTGGTTTTGTTCTCATCACAGCAACCATTTTATCGAATCACAACACTACAGAATGGTTTGGGTTGGAAGGGACCTTAAAGGTCATCCACTTTCAACTCCCCTGTCCTGGGCAGGGACACACCTTCCACTAGACGAGGCTGCTCAGGGCCCCATCCAACCTGGCTTTGAACACCTCCTTTCTGCTGTTGTCTTTCTGGCTTGTACCAGACCTGCATGATGGATTGATATGTGCCAGGACAGTGGACTGGCATCAGCCCCCTGCCTGGGATGGGATGCCAGAGTCTGACTGCTGGCTCCGGGCAAACCACTCCTGGTGGGACCATGAGATGTTTTGCTGCGGCCAGAGTGACTGTGGGGCAGGGGGAGGCTAACCCTTGTTTCTTGCTTACAGCTGCTCCTTGCTTAGATGTGCTTTTGACTGTTCCTTGCACCTGCAAAGACTTGTTAAGAACCAACAGGAAAGGCTAGGTTAAAGATTTGCCAAAAAAGGAAGAAGATGAAGGGGTAATGGGGGAGGGAGACTTGGGGCAAAGTAGGCGGGATGGAGGGAATGTGAGTCCCTGAGTACCCAGCAAACAGGAAAGGGGACAGAGACCACCCCCGGCAGGGGAAGGCTATAAAAGGTTGCCCATTTTGGTGAGTGCTGTGCCTCTTTAAAGAGAGACACCTGATTCAGCTGACTCGTTTAATAAAATAGTTTTGCTTCGATGACTTTGTCTCCTCTCAAATTCATCAAGAAGTGAGTGCTTGACCACACTGGGATGAGATGTCAGACTCTGACTGCTGGCACTGGGCAAACCACTGATGGTGGGAAGATCATAACAATTGCTGGGGATGGTGCCTCCCAGCTACTGCAGCCTTGGGCAGCCCCATATTCCAAGGACACAACCTGAAATCCTCCTGAAACCACCTGGGTGCAGGTAACAAGATCAGGGATGTGCCAGCCTTTGTGTCATGGAATCACAGAATCACTTGGATTGGAAAAGACTTCTGTAATGGACCAATTACAAGAAGGAATCCGCTTCGCCGTTGCCTCGAGCATGGAGCTAAAGAGTTGATGAAACAGCTCGGCTGCTGCAGGAGCTGAGCTGCTTGCAAAAGCTCCAGGAGGTACTTAGCAAGCAAAAAGTTTTTAAAATTAAGAACACAGCAAGGATTTATCCTCCCACATAAGGTATGCCAGGCAGATCTTGCTTGGGTACAGGGGAACCAGCCAAAGGACAGTCAGGGCCCACCTTAGTACAAGGAAAACTTTGCCTGTATAGTAGTGAAGTGGCCACCACTTCCCTGGGCAGCCTGTTCAGTGCTTGACAACCCTTTCCATGAAGAAATTTTCCCTAATAACTAATCTCAACCTGCCCTGATGGAACTTGGGGCCAAGGAGAAAGGCAGCCCCCAGCAAATCTCTCCCAGTTTTCTAGCATGAAATGGGAGCTCCACTCACTGCTGCTCTCACAAAATCCTTAACCCTGAAATCCAGAGGAAAACCATCCCTGGGCTGCAATGGCTTTGCTGCTGCTTTTGTCCCGGGGTTCAACCCAGGCTGCAAGCAAAGTACCTATGGGCAAATGAGATGCACAAGGGACACTCATGAGGCTGGAGCCAAGACGGGATGTATGCGGGACCTGTAGCTTTCCCGGAAACATTTAAAACTCCACCAGATGCCTGTGTTTTTCATGCCCCAGCTGAAATGCAGACACACATTTTTATGTTATAGACCAGACTTTCCCATGTAAACCACTGAGATTCACCAAGATGTTTTAGATCAGCTGCAAATATAGAAAACATCTGCCTCTTCGATCCCAGCCCTGTATGGAGTATTGGCACACAGGGATGTGCTGTTGGATGTTAAGGTTGTTGGCTCAAAGTGGGTTTGTAGGCAAAAAAAAAGAGTTATGAAAGCATCAGGGCTGTTATTCCTGCAAAGGCACCCTGTGATGTCCCAGCAGAGAGTGTATCCCACCGAGAACTGCCTCATGCTGGAAGCACAGAGCCAACACAGAACTTTTTGAGTAGTTCAGAGAGGAATTTCAGACATGTGCTGGACTCCAGTGAACAGCTGTCAGCAGAAGACAGTTCAACACCTGTTTCTGCCATGGATCTGCTCAGTGATGCTCTGCAAGCCTCTTCCATTGTGCTGTGCATTGGTACTGCATCTCTGCTGAGTGGAGGGAAGGACATGAACCTTTTTGAGATCCAAGGAATGAATTTGCAAGGTAAAAGCCCCAGTAGTTACTGAGCAAGTAGCCAAAAATCTGGCCTTACCTCATTCAGATCAACTTCAAGAAAACCTCTTAAAAACAAATTAAAAAAATCTCAAATGGTAGATTTATGAAGCTTTTATTCACATGTGACAGACCTCAGCTTGTTCAGTTTAGTTCATTATATAGTAATTCTTGTTTTATTTACTCACGGAATAATAAAAAAGCGTTCATATGGCTGTAATTAAAAAGCAAATCCACAAAGGACTGCATGAAGAGTGCTTAAGGACCCTTAAGGAAAGGAGTAAAGACATCTCCCAACTTTTCACCTTTCTTTTCATCTAGAAGTTTTAATAAAGCTCTTTGAGTCTGCTGTTTGTGTGTGCAGATGTGTAAGATACGTGCATGTCTGTGTGCACTTATACATTTTATTCTTACATGATAGACTTTTCAAAGCTGTTGATGGGTCATCAAAGCAAAAATATTCGTAATTTGCTACTTCTCTACATAATGTTAATTTTTCTCCTTTTACTAAATCCATCTTGTCTAGTGGAAGATGTCCCTGGCCACGGCAGGGGGTTTTGAACTAGGTGGTCTTTAAGGTCCCTTCCAACCCAAACCATTCTGTGATTCTGTTCTAAGGTATTATAAGAAAATATGGGTTTAAATGGGATTGTTGGTTGGACTCGATGCTATTAGAGGTCTTTTCCAACCTTAATGATCCTGTAATGCTATGAAATACAGAAAGACTTTGGAAAACCCTGAAGCACTGGAACATACTAAGTCCAGGGAACAATTCCTGCCTCTAGAGAATTTAAAACAGATTAGACCACTGTCTGCCATGATTGATCTCTATGCAGTGGCTTGGATGGGAATGGACTAAATTACATATTAAAGACTCTCCCTGTCCTATTTTATATCTTCTTAACAAGAAGATTTGTTTACCTGCAAAGACCTGGGTTCCCAAGCACTTAGCTGGGTAGGTGATTTGTTTTACCCAAATTCGTCAATCTGAGTGCAGATGTCTCATCAGCACCTGGAAAAGGTACCTTAAGGATCTAACCTGACATAACAGTACGTGAAATTTGGGAGTTAATTAAAGTTTACAAAATATTTTAAGATCTTCAGAGATGTGCCACATCTAGCTGAAGGGTATTATTAGTATGTCATGTGAGGAGCAACTAAGCATTCCTGTAACATCCAGAATGTACAACACTAAAGAAAGAAAAACGTGAGATCCTTGACAGGGTAACAAATATTGAATTTGTTGACAATAAAAGGAGCTGGGGGGGATGGGAAGATTAGAAACATTTAAAAACATCTAAATCATGAAAAGCAGTAATTTATTGTCAGTATTCAGAAGGAATATTTCCAAACAATCCAGCAGCAGCGTAAATCATGCAGAGCAAAACTCTTGGGGAAATGGCAGGTGCTCACATAGCTATCAAAAATACTGAATAAAAGCAAATCTCTAAGTACTTCTCAGACTTCTTGGAGATTAGAAAAGCAGTATCTGGCCTAGAATGTTAACTTGATAAGGAATCTTTATGCAGTTTACCTGTCATATAAATAATGAATTGTTTCCCTGTACAGGGCTTTTTTGGTTTATTAGCAGCTTCCATTAGACGACAACCATATTCTCAGGGATCCATAGGGATTTGCCTTTAATAACAGCATAGCCTTCATCTTTTTCCCTTTTAAATTAGATTTTGATCCAGGTTCACTTTCTTCTCGTGGTGTGAAGGAGCCAGGACCTGTCCCTGTGGGAACAAACCTGTCTCCCATGGGAAAATCACCTCACAGCACTCAGCTACGCCCTGATTTAGCAACTCATTGAGCAAATAAGGCTGCAAAGCCACCAGCCCCAAGCAAACTGCAAGTGATGGGAAGTGGACAGGGAAGTTACACAGTTACCTGAACAGAGTGGGTAGGATGAGGTGTTTCCATAAAAGAAATGACCTTCTGTTCATATCCCTTTTCTTGGACTGTCCCCACCAAAGCATGCCTCCAGATGATTTTCAGCATCTGTGGAGCACATTCCCACTGCCCCTGCTGAAATCTGGGCTTCAGTGAAATGTGAGCATAGAGAAGACAGGCCTCAACTATTCATTTAAGTTAAGCCAGTTGAACGGGAATTGTTTTTAGTCAACAGCAAAGTGACATAGTGTGGTAGACCTGACAGAAGTGATCTGGGCAGTCACTAAAAATGCTATTTTAATGAATTATCCAGTGCAGTTAAGAAATATTTAGAAAATTAACCCATAAAGTGGCTAAACTATGATACAAAGCACATGTTTAACAGAGTAATTATCTGGTACTTTCCTCAGGGTAATATTTTTACGATTTTTTCGTCCAAATTCTATTAAGTACCATTACAACAGGACAGTAAACTTTTATTACATTAATGAAGAATATTAACTCTGTTTAATAGGACCTCTGTAATTTTTCCATAAACATTTCAGTGTGCCTGGTCAGTAAGAAACTAGGCAAGGACTGTCTCAGTTGGGCTGTGCTTCATCTTAGCCAAATACAGGATTTTGCAGTCCTTGTCCAGGGTAGAGCCTTGAACACTATCCAGTGGAAGTTACACCACATGATTTTACACCAAGTGAGAATCCACCCTGGACTTGACTCCAGGCATCCTTTACTCCTGTCCATCTCTAATTAGAAGCCAACTTACTTGAAGACCTAGCCCAGGTTACAAACCTTCACAGGAGTTATAAAACCACAGTTGATGCTGAGATATGATGACTTATTCCTCAGCTTACTGGAAGGGGAAGAGCCCTGTCCATCACCAGCAAGTGGAGCCATAATCAGAGTCATTAGATTTAAATGACAAGTTCCACTGGGAAGGAACAGAAATGCTGTTCTTTGGGTTAAATTAAAGGCTGCACCTACAGTTAAAAGCCCATCGTTTACACAGCAGACAGGAACAATCATCTCTTGTGATGGGGAAAATAAGAGCCCTTGGCTGAGTCGTCAGGGTGTTAAGTGCAAATCCACATTTACCCCTTCATCCTGCTTGGTTGTGCCACCTTCTCCTGTCCTCATTTCTGACCCGCCAGCTGAAGCTTAGCTGCAGCAGTGAGGGGAGTCATGCATATCCCATAAGGATGATCATTTTATTCCTCACCAAGGTTTGTGTGGTCCATCTGCTGGGCCAACTGCCCTCTGATACATCACTCCGATCTGCAGTTTGTTACATGCGGAACAGATGTCACAGCTGAGACCGACAGCAGAACCACAAGTCTTCCTTTTCCGAGCCAGATAAAAAGCATAGTCACATGAAGGATTCAGTAGGACTCGTCCAACCATCTGATCCCGTCATCACAAGGTGTTAAATGTGAAGCAAAGTGTTGTTGCTCCTTGTGTTATGCTGTTGGATTGACCATTCTTGCTCAGGAGACTTGTCTTAATTCCTTGGTGGCCTTGGCACAGCCCCCCAGCAGTTCTGTTACAAGGACAGTCAGAGCCAGCTGACCATGTTGTACCATCCACCTAATCCGTCCAACTCACTTTGCAAATGAATATTCCCATGAGCTCTTTATCCCTCCTTCCCAGAGGACACAAAGCCAGCTATATTAAATAGCAGCTAAACTAAGATCACTGGTTGTCAGTATGGAGGTAGGGAAGGCAAAGATTCTTCCTCTTAAATATTTGTTTGGGCTCTCTCATCATATTATCTCAGTATATTTCAACTGCTAATTATCTTCTTTTATCACCCTGTTGTTGGAGGGAAATGGTATAAAACATGCCTGTTCCACAGACTGAGGACAAAGACTTGAACCCATAGAGACTCATAAAGCCCTAAATCATACAGATTTCTACATGTTCTTTCTACATAATCTCTCTCAGAGATTCC
Source organism: Cephalopterus ornatus (assembly GCA_013396775.1). Classification (NCBI taxonomy): domain Eukaryota; kingdom Metazoa; phylum Chordata; class Aves; order Passeriformes; family Cotingidae; genus Cephalopterus; species Cephalopterus ornatus. The sequence goes on from VZRE01006802.1 coordinate 513,541, forward strand.
TAAACCCCTAAATTATACAGATTTCTACATGTTCTCAGACTGGGAGTCAGTTGCCCTGCCCAAGGTGAAAGTAAGAGTCTTCTATGGCAAAGCCAGGGAGGGGAAGTCCAACAATAGTTTCCTGGCTTCTCTGCAATTCATCATGGATCACCGTAGCTTTAGCGCCTAGGACGCTGTTTTTCCCTCATGGAGAAGACCTGGAGAAAGGAATGTGCCTAGCCTTGGGAAGTCCACATAACAAGAGTGCTGTCCTCTTGCTCAGAGAGATCCATTTGACTCAAGCCATGAATCACATCTCCTGGAGAGACTGCAGACGTCTCCTGCTTAAAAAAGAAACCCCTATGAATCATTTAGAAACTTACTACTAAGCTTATTATAAGGCATTAAAACAAATCAGAACTAATAGTGTTGCTTAATAATAAGATTTTTGTAACGAGATATTATCCCCATATATATCACCATGACGAGTTATCAGGCCCCTGTAAGAACAGGTGAGGATGATTGATCGACTTGCTTTTTTTCCTCTTCTGATTATAAAGTAAGGCAGCCTGGATTCAGAATATTAAACTGCACCATAAAATACATTATTAATATGTACAACAACCCTCTTTTTACAGCCTTATGCCAGTTTATTGCTACAGTATCCTTCTGAATGTGATATTAATAAAACTACTGCAATAACACAGGCTCCAAATTGGTAGTTATTGGTAATAGGGGAGCAATTTAGTAGTGGGGTTTGTTGGCAAAACTGAAGGCCCATTATTAGTCTGATGGTTGATTAATTAGTAATTATTCCCTCTCTGTTTTGTGACCCAGCCCACTGTTTCTAGAGACAGTCTCACAAATATGCAATGTTTAAGCCGTTAGCCAAAACACAAGTAAAATAATGGTCTGCTGCCTAAGCAAGGATTTTAAGTTCAAAGGCAAATATCAAGAATCCTTATCCTCTGTCCTGTAATCCAGTGCTATGGAATGCCAGGGACCTCTCTATTCCTGACTGTATGAGTGCACCAAGGCTGGTACTTGCGAAACCATCTCTGCTCTCTCCAAAAAGTGGTGTGCCTGATCCTGCAACATCTGAGAGCAGCTTTCTGCAGCCGAGAGGCAGGTTTGCAGCACTCCATGAATTGGCAAAAGGAACATATATATATATATATATATATATATATGATGAATTTTTGAGACACTCTGAAAGTGTGTGGACGAAGCAGCCCTCCAAAAGCTAAAATTCCTAATATTGGCTCTTCTCCCAGCTCTTGTGAAGGAACTCTGATGGTTCCAGTCCCATCAAAACATTGTGAAGGGCCAATGGGAAACAGGTAAAAACAGTGAGTATTTACATGCTTATGTGTTCGCTGCAGATATTTTTTAAATGGAATTTGATAGAATTCCAGATGAAGTTTGTTGTGATGTTGTCGCCTCTGAAGATATGACCAAGGTTAAGATCAATCTGAGGTTCGCACTGTACATGGGGAAAAATAACTGGAAATCTCAGGGATACAATTTTTTTTGAAGAGTGGTGACTGTATGAGGAGGTCAAGATCAAATAAGGCTCAATTAAAAGTTAGAAGGGTTTTTTTCTGGTGAGCTTGACTTAAAATGAAGGTAGAAAGCCACAGGCTGACTTCATCCCGCGGTCAAGAGGCCACGTGTGTGCTCTCATGTGATAATCAAAAGAGGATTCTTACCGAGCCAAACTCCACTCACTGCTCTTTTCAAACCCATCATCCTTCAGGCAGGACAGACCAAGATGACCAGCAAGTGTTGAGAATTACCATTTTGTCAGAAGTTTGTCTTGACCATTCTTTTAAATCCCATATTTAATCTACTCGACTGTTCCTTTAATCATGGGCTGTTCGTTAATCTTGCTTACTCGTTTTGAAAATGAGAAAAGTGAGATGCATGAAAACACAGGTGTTTTTCCCATTATTTCACACTGAAATCCAACTGTTCTGCCTTGTAAGTGGTGGAGTTGGGACTAAAGAACAGGCTGAATTTGTCTGCATCAATATTTTGTGTTGCTCACATACCCTACAAGGCATGTACACCCCAGGGTGCAGATAAACCTCCCTGAATCCTGTGTTCAAAAATGAATTCATTTACATTTAAACCCCTTCCACAAGGACCTTACAAATCCAGAGAGACAGAAGAGTCACAGTCCATTAAGATCTTGTCAAAACACACTTATCTCTAAAGCTCAGATACCCATTCCATGTGACAAAGACATTTGGGTCCAATAAATGAGCAGCTGCCAGACTTTGCTGCCTTATTGAACCACTGCAAAGCCCCTCAATTTTCTTTATAAAGTAGTCAAAGCATTTCATGTAACAACTTCCACTGCTGCATGTCTTCCAGTATCCATGTCTTCCACTGCTGCAAATCTCCTGAATGGCAAACCCAGATCCTTTCTCCTCACGCAGCCGTGACTGAGAGGAAGACTTAACAAGCAACAATTTCCACAGCATTGAATGAGCTCATTCCAGAGGTGTGTGATTTTTCAGTGTATCCCAAGTCTTGGAATTTCTCACACCAGGTTGAGAAATCTTGGGAAGAGAAAACAGTTTCCCTGGATACAAGATTTTCAGTCCCCTATGCTGAAGTGATACCACATCGAGGACAATTCAGCCAGGAGTTTTCGTCATGCTAAACAAATTGTTTTGTAACTAAACCATTAACTCCTGCTCCCTGTGCAAAATGTGTGTCAGAAAGATACAGGAGGGAAGAGGCCTCCAGCCAGAGGCTGGGAAGGAAGTAGACGATGAGGGTTAAAGAAAACTGCATGTTTACTGACTTTCAAAGTGTTTCTGCATTAGCTGCAGGCTCAGGAAAGGGTTTGCTGCTGTCAAAGGCAAGAGCACCCATTTTCAGGCTGTTTTCCGAAGACATTAACAGTTGCTGACTCGTCAAAAAAGACCACAGTGCAACCTCAGGGGTTTTGAAATCTGAGATGAAAAAGACACAGAGGGGAGTTCAAAGTGATAAGAACCCAACACTCATATCTTACTATCTGGCACAGGCATAGAGATACACACTGGTAGGGACTGACTGTTGATCAACAAACCAAAGAAAGACTGGGCTGGAACTGATACAGGTTGATTTAAATCCTTTTTCATCTCCTTCGAAGTCATATTTTCCCCTTTCCCATTTCAACTCTTCTCATATCAGTCCTTGAAACAGAGTAGACAGACACATGTCAGGAAGGAAGCAGATAAAGTTCATCCAGAATTGGGTCACAGAATGGAACAGAATCTCTCTCCATCCCTGAGCCAGTAAATTCCTTAACACGTATTTAACTTGAATGACATAACAAATTTGGTGTTGATTAATCAAAATCAGTGGGAGTTTTAAGATCCATTGTCAGTGATGTCAAAATCAAAACCAACATCTGTGACAAATTCAACTGTTGTAATAAGAGATCATTGCCTTGGGAACATGCAGAAGAGGCCACAAGAAAATTTCAATTACACATTGTTTAGGTTTGCAACTACACTAAGAATTTTTAAGCTCTAAAGAGAAACAGTTTGGTGATTTTATTGTTGAGTTTCTTTTCATTTTTTTTTAAGCTTCCTCAGTGGATGAAAAGGTGGGGAGATTGGTGCTGATGAGATCCAGCACATTGATCTGGCTGCTTCATTTTGTCTTCTGTTTTCCATGACTGCATCTGCCTGTTGCTTTTTGGTTTTGCCTTTGATCAGTGACTGAACCCAGGCAGAATGTTCCACTTACAGGGCCCTAACTGCTCTACTTCTTATTTCTACTTCCTTTGCCTTTTTCCTGTCTCCTCCTTCACTCCACGTTATCAGATTATATCCTCATTTCCCGTGTCTTCCCATTTCTTAGTGGGAATACCTATACAGACAGCCAGTTGTGTGTTATTGTGGTAATGCATTGGCTTGTTCCTTGCCTGACATATTTGGTAGAGTGTTAGCAATGGGTGACAGGTCTAAATGAAAAATGATGGGAGAAATCTTAGGCTGCTAAGGACTAGTAATCTCTTTTTGAATTTCACTGGACAGCCATTGTTTACATCAGCTGAATCGGCACCATTTAATTCACCAGTCTCAGTGTTGTCAAATCTGAACGTTCAAGTTTGCTGTTTACACCCTTATCTCAATTCTGTTTTTCTATCCATTAAGTGGTTTTATTTCCAACTCTCCAACTGAAATGACCCGTAACAATCTTATAGAATCCTAGAATATCCTGAGCTGGAAGGGACCCACAAGGACCACTGAGTCTAACTCCTGGCCCTGCACAGGGCAACCCCACTGGGTTTTTTTATTACTTCAGATTACAGCCGAAAATGGCAATTACTGACTCATTGCTTCATCACTTCTCAGGCTTTGATTTGCTCTCTTACAGTAACTCTTTCAAAGATCTCTTTCAGTGGTGTCATTTTCCAGCTTTTTGCTCCAAACTGAGACCAATATCTTCCAAATCCAAATCTTTATCCTGTATTTGTACAGGATGAAAAAAGATTTTGTAAAGAAAGAGATGAAACAGGTTTCCAGCAGAATGAGAGATGTCACATAACCATGCAACCTACGTGGTCAGTGCTGCCTTTAGAAGACTGCATGGACGTGGTGGCCTCTTGGCATCTCCTCCAGGTGTACTGCTTTCTGATGTCTACAAAATTCACTTAACTGCACCCTGGGCAAAAAAAGGAACCGGAGAACTGTAAAACAACAGATGGTACACTGGATAAACACAACAGAAACAACAAAGTCTGAAGAAATGACATGAATCAGATCCAGTCACAGTCAGACTAAATATTATCAGTTGCAAATTCTAATAATTAAAATCAAATTTAACTATTTTCTTTTTCTTGGAACATTTGCTTTGCCTTTCTAATCAGCTCCATTATTTCTTGCCTGCCCTTTATAGCACAGTATAGAGGACTTGGACACACACATCAGAAATAAGATTTCCAGGAAAACAACGCTGAATATTTAAGAAAATAATGTCTCTAGATAAGCCCAGTCTCCTACCCAAACCCACCTGCCTCAGCCATGAGGTGTCCTTACCTCTGAAAAGGACTATCATTTTACATCCCCGGAATTCTACTGGCTGCCAATTAAGGAACTGGGGATAGTACAAAGTGCTCAACTGTGAGCAATTTCTAACCAGAACAAAAGATTGAGTCAGCACGCGTACCCACAGCAGCCTCTGCAAGGGCAAGGGCACCACATCTGCGGAGCAGGATGTGTGCAGGAAAGACAACACACTTGGAAAATGCCCAGCTGTAAACTGATCACACACTGGAAGAAAGGAAGAACAAAAGGAGATTGGATTCAGCAAATCATCAAAGAATAGCAAAACTCCAAAAAGGGCAGCTCAACATCTCCCAGAAAGGACCCCATTGTGTTCAAAAGATACATCCCTGTGACGGGGACTACAATGCAGTCTTTGGAGTAGCTACAGACTGAGACATGAATAATGGAATAAACAGGAAAGATAAAAATGAAGCTTCAGGAAAGGAGTTAAAAACCCAAATTAGTCACTCTGGGCAGACTGCACCCTCCCTTCCCATAGTACAGCACTCTTAGGGAAATCTCACTGAAGCCAACAGGATGGTTTAGGGGGAAAGGGATTTGAAAGAAAATGAAAAAGGAATTTAGAATATGACCTTTTTGTTTAAGAGGAATGATGGTAAGATCATCCAAAGCGAATCCAAGAAAGTTACAAGCAATGAACACTCATCCAGTGAGAAATGTGTCACGGTAACAACCTTTATGCGTCCTAAATTCACGTAAACAGGAAACCCCAACAGCTAATCAGGCTAATTTTTGGTGCTGCTACTGATGATTTTACAACATAGATGTGAATTCAATTTTTGGTGAGCCCGGCAATTCAGGATGACCGATACAGATCTTTCAAATTAGTAGGGCTAAACTCTGAGAGAGAGTGCTACAGTGACATTTCAGTGAAGTCAATCAAAGCTATTTTTAACACTCAAATTGTCCCTGCAGACCATGCTCCTCCTGCGTTTTGTGAGATGAAGGAGGGAACAAAAGTGTGGGATTTGTCTTCCGTATCTTTAGTCACAATGTTGACAGCCCCATCTGAGCTGGTTGTCTAAGCTACATTGTCAACAGAGAGAGGAAAATACTTCTATAAAAGTGATCTTAATTCATGCAATCTATCTAAACATCTACATGAGGGTGAGGTGACTCACACCCTGTAGATGACTACAAAGGGAGTTATGAGCCGTGGGGGTACCGAATACTCAGCTTTTAGACAGTCAGCAGTAGATGAGGTGAAGTTCACATGCAGAGGACAAAAACATGGGGACTTTTGTTTCCCATATCTTTGGCTCAAAGGGCCTTGTTTTACGATGCTGCTGTTCTCACAGAGCAGCAAGAATGGGTTTAAGGACTGCAAGGTTTCTATGAGCCATTGGAATTTGTCAAGAAAGCAGTTGTAAATCTGGAGATCTGGTATCTTTCCATCAGTTCTGATTCAGCTGACGCCCAGTGATAATCTACACACTAAACCAATCCCATGGGATACCGGCCATCCTCTCAGTCATGTCCATCATCCTGCAGAATCAAGTCTGGAATCAGTCAATCTGGAGAATCAATCTCCTGGAGATGGATGTGCTCAAACAAAGGCTGTGATTCCAGTGAAACTTCTTGTATGGTATGAAAAATTTTCTGTCTATTGTGTAGATTACAGAAATGGCTCAGAAGTCTATTCTGTATTTTCAGATAAAAATGAAGAGGAAATTCTTGTGTTTCAGATCACCACATTCTTGTTTTGGGAACAAGACCCAGAGAGGAGAACTGAAGGTTAATTTACATTGTGCTCTGGTTCCCCACTGTTCAGAAGGACTTGTTTGCTACTGGATATGAAAGAAAACCACTAACCCGAAGAGTTTCATGAAATCCTCCAAATTGCCTGAAGGACACTCCTAGAACATAGAGAAATTGCTGGTGGCCCTTTCAGTTCTTTGGGTTGGTAAATAGGCAGGCACTTCACCCCAACTATGTGAGTAAAGAATCCTTAACTTGGTGCTGCCAAACAGGACATCTGGAGAGGTGATGGAGTCTCCATCCTGAAGAGGATTTTTGTTGGCTAGACAAAGGGCTGGGTCAGCTTCTGGTGCTAGTGATGGTCCTGATTCAGGAAGGAGATGGAACTGGAGACTTCCAGATCTTCCTTCCAAACAACATTTCTGTGAATGATACAATTTGCCCGAGATTAGGAACAAACCCTCTTATTTGAAGAGCAACAGCAAACTTGGGCTATTTCAGTAGACAAAGGATAAAAACCGTGACAGGGGGGTTGGAACTAGATGATATTTAAGGTACCTTCCAACACAAACCTTTCCATGATTTCATGATACAGAGAGAGTGGCCCAACGGGTGTGTGAGCAGATCAGGATGGGCACTAAGCACAGGGGTGAACTTGGAAAAGGTGTTTTAGAGGCCAGTGACATCTGTTTTAACTCAATCACAGTCAGGATAACCCATCTCTGTGGCTCCTATAAATCATTTTGGTCCTAGGTAGAAATCGCCAGATGACATTTTATCTAAAATACCCATATAAAGCCATTTAAAGTGTTTATTGCTCTGCAGTGCTCAACTGGTTTTCTGATGATTTTAAAATTTCTGGTAAGGGTCTATATTTTCCTATCATGGTTAATGAATAGGAACAGAAACACTTCTTTCTAACTCAGACAGGAGAAATTTCTTCCTCTCAATGTAGAGGTGCCCAGCAGGCACAAGTGCACTACATACACACTCATCCCACTCCCTGAGAGGTTGCTTTGCCACCTAGTATTTCATGAGCTCCCAGGAACATCTCAGGACAAGAGGAAAGGGCAGTAAGCTTAGGGTTTGCCTTTGCAGCAGAAAGGGAAGTTGGCAAATAGCCCAGGCAATCTGAATGAGAAAAAAACTTGGGAATACCTCAGAAAGAGTTGAATATTTAGGGGTTTAGGGGTTATTTAGAGGCGTGGTGGAGGGAACAGGCTTCCACAAACTGTTTTGTTGGTCCCAAGTATCCCCCATCTCCCTAGTCAGGAATTATTTGTCTGAAAGGTTTTAATAATTTTTCCTCTGCAAAGGAATAATTACTACTTTTAGTAGGTGGTTCTACATGTTTTAAATAATCATAGGTTTTCCGGGGGAGAATCTCAAGAGAAGTTCCAGCTTGCGGTCTGTGGTGCCTTTTTCCCCCAACGGGGAGATGTGCCGTGTGTCTCCAGCCACTTGTGTTGCCACATCATCTGCTGCCTCCTCCAGCTGCTCAGCAAAGAGATGTCCCAATTCCCAGTGCCTCAGGGCTTCCCAGCACCCTGTTCCCTCAGAGCCTCCTCTGCCCACTCTGTCCCCTCTTAGCCTCCTGCCACCCACCCCCTCAGAAATTCCCCTCAGGGCTTCCCACTGCCTTGTACCTCTGCAGCACCTCATTCCTTCATGGCCTCCCAGCGCCCCTTCTCCTCAGGGTCTCCCCCAGCCCTGCCAACCTGCCCGGCAGCAACACAGCCCTGAAGGAGCTCCAGAGCAGCCAGCTCAGGAGGCACCTCGGAGCCCTCAGCAATCCAGCCAGAAACACATGGGCAGGACACAGATGGACTGAGCCAGGACACCTCCTGGCTGGGAGTGGGGTTGTGGCCATCTCCAAGGATGAGGTTGTCCGGGATCCCCACAGCTCCGGGCTCTGCCCACCCACTCTGCTGGAAGCACTGAGGCTCCAGCAGAACCACCAAAGGCCAAAGGGCTTTAGGCCCCTTTCGCTCGCACACTGCACACCTGGGCAAGTGTTGCTGAGCACAAGGATCCCTTTTCCCCTCTTGCCCAATGCCCTGGGGGCTCTGGGCACGAAAAAACCTCCTGGGCCTCTGTGTGTGAAGACAGAATTTAATATTCCCATGCTGGCGTCAAAGGAAGTGCTTGCAGGGAAGGGATCTTCCCTGCAGGCTCAGGTGGTCCCAGCACATGGAGCTTCCCGGGTCAGTTCTCCACAGAGCTCCAGCAGCACAGCCAGAGACTGCCCTGCAATGAAGGCTGGGACTTGCACACCTTGGAGAGCCAGTCTCAGAGCTGCCAGAATCTGGAGGATGGAGCTCTCTGTACGCCTCTGATGACTTCTGAGGTTTGAACTGCCAGGCTGGATATGGCAGGGCTGTCATCAGTCATGCCTTCAAAGGCTGGAACAGAAAGGCATGGAGTCAGGATCAGAGGCAGCATCTGTGGGGACCCGAGGAGCCCCTCCTGCCAAGGCCATCCCACGCAGCTCTTGCCATGGCTGGGAGGGAGCACGGCTCATCGGGATCAGCTGGAAGGTGCTGGCCACCAATACCCCCCAGCCACAGAAACCCACTTCACCCTGAAATGTGTCCCTGCTCTGCCCACACCGCCCCTTGTCCGTGCGGGGAGCAGAGCCCTGTGCAGCCGGGGCAGGGATTGCAGCCCCCTGCCCAGGGTCTGTGCTCCTCCCCGCCAGCCCCCGCTGGCAGCCCGCTGCCCTCACTCACTCACCCTCCATGACGACCAGCAGATCTTTGTGCTGTCCCCTCGGGTACCTGCCGGCGATCCCTGGGCACACAGAGCCTGTCAGGGCACAGCTCCCCCCACAGCGGCGCTGCCAGCCCGGCCACACGGCCCCTGCCCTGGCAGGGCTGAGCCCGGGGCCTTCCCGCATCGTGCCGCCCCAGGGCTGGGCTGGGACGACTGAAAAAATAAGCGAACACTCCTCTCCTGTGCCGGCTCATGGCAGCAGAAGCAGCCCCCTCGGCTGCCGAGGCAGCCGCAGCGCGACGGGCTCATCCTTGATGAGAATCAGACCAGGAAAGCTTCAGTTCTCACAGTGAAGCGATCTGTCCTGTGGGATGCTCCCACTCCTGGAGTGGACTCCCTCTCCGGGAGGCTTTTAGTTTGCCACAATGTGAGACTGAAGGGAAAGGAACAACCTTGATTTGTTGGGTTTTTTTTATCATTTATGAGATGAGCAAAATCTGTCCTGTCTGACTGCACTGCTGATGTTTCCTATCACAAATGTTTGTGTAGCAATCATTTACCAGAATAAATACGTATATTTTCTCTTTTTTTGTGTGTGTTTGAATAGTTCAGAGTACCTGAAGTTTAATTAAGTAGTTATTGCTTTGAATGTGAATACCTGCCTTACAGCAGCAATGTGATGACTGAGATCAGAAGCCAGCAAGAGGGGAAAACACTCATGAAAAATGAAACCCACTTCCCCCTTATCACTGAGAAACCATCCAGTTTTGCTCCAGGCAGTGCAATTTTTTGTTCCTTACCTCCTGTTTGCTTCCAAGGATAAATATAACATACAGGATGTTGGTTTACTGGCTTGAAATTGTGAAATGCAAAGGATTTTATTCTGTGTAGAAGTTGTATCTTGTGAATGCCCAGCTGAAAATACTCCTTAATAAACCCCTTTTTGATCTGATTTGACATGCTGGACTTGACACCTGTTCTCTGGCTCATCTCATACGGTCTTCTCTGCCTGACAAGATCACTAATATAATCTCAATCCCACTGTTCCTCCCTCCCTTTCCCCATGGGATACAAGGAAAACATCAACATTACTTGCCAGTATAGTGGCTACAGAAGGTAGATGAAATTCCACAGTTTTTAATGAGGATGTTTTCTGTTCGTATTGCATTTACAAGAGCATGTAGTGACAGGACAAGGGGGAATGACTTCAAACTGACAGAGAGTAGATTTAGATTGGACATTAGGAGAAATTTCTCCCCTGTGAGGGTGGTGAGACACTTCTCAAGTTGCCCTGAGAAGAAGCTGTGGCCGCCCCATCCCTGGAAGTGTTCAAGGACAGGTTGGATGCAGCTCTGAGCAACCTGATCTAATGTAAGGTGTCCCTGCCCATGGCAGGAGGTTGGAACCGGAGGATCTTTAATGTCAATTGCAGCCCAAACCACTCTAAGACTCTATGATCTCGAAGCAGAAGGTACTGAAAGTGAATATTGAGGCTTCACACCTTTATCCCAGTAGATTGGAAGTAGATGCGCAACTGGGGTCTTTCACGAGTCTTGTTCCAACAGGAGAGAAATGGGGTGGAAAACCCCTAAACCTCTGTGTCTTGAGCAAAGCCCAGTGGCTTTGGGCAGATCTGTACACAAAATAATTAAGCAGAGTTCCCAGGATTTCCTCTCCTTTCTATGCCGCTATCTTAAAGGAAAGAGCAATGTCATTCCATCTCATCATGGCCTTCCCATTTGAAGTTTATTGTTTACAGTGAGCGAGAGGGAATATGGTCCTGGCAGCCGACTGCCATTCCCTTTCCATTCACAAGCCACAGCAGTGCCCATGAAGACATCATTGTAAAGTCAGTTTTGATAATACATAATTCAGTGCCTTCAATTTGGCCCTCAAGGCAACTGTGGTATTTTATATAATGGCTTTACTCACAAGGGGGAAATTAATTGCATCTTCGGAGCCGGCTGCTCAGAGCTACAACTTCATGAGCACGAGGCAGACTCCCCTTAGGAGTCCTGATTTTTGTCAGAACAATCTGAAATTGTCTCCATGTCATTTATTATTGCAACAACAACAACTGAGCAGCCCATATAAAATACAAATCTAGGTCCATTTAAAACCGATATGCTTTATTGCTGCTATGAACAGCATGTTTTAATGAAAGTCAGGGAAGAATGGATGTCTGTGAAATTTGCCTTGTGTAATTTTGGGACACTTGGCTACAGATAGGGAATGCTCTGAGGAAGACGATTGTGAACATATTGCAAATGGGTATCTTCTTACTTATTCATTCACACTTGCATTTGGCCCCTGGGGCTTGTTGGGGAATTAAAACAGCAAAAGCAGAACAGGATGACTCCAGTAACCCCTGCTGTCCAAGCTGTCATGTATCAATAAAGCCACTCACCTAACAATGGATTGTTCACATCAGTATTCACTGCTGTCCACACAAAGAATCGTTATCCAACCTGTCTGGAAAATTCAGTGAGTTGAACTTCCACCAGTTTAGGGAATTTGAAGTGTAATAGACAAAAGCAGAAAGTTTTTAGAAGTAGGGTTGTGTATTTATTAGAGCATCATCTCACATTAGAGCCCTAATTACAGCCAGGCTCCCTTTGTGTTAGTACCGTACAAGCACAGTAAGACTAAAAATGGTCCTTCTCTCAGACCTGAGACGAAGCTGTTGCAGCTGCCTGTGACTTCTTTACAGAAGTTTTGGGGAGGTGTTGAACTGCCCCAAAATAGCCCCACATAGCTGGCACAGCAAAGAACCTGCAGTCCCACTGGGCATCATCCTGCTGTGAGCCCCCACCAGTGAGCCCCACACCAGCACCAGCATAGGTCCTTTTTATTTTTCCCCTATTGCAAATAAAATAGCTGATTTCCCTAATAGAACACTTAGTTTTCAATGAAAAATCAGTGAATTGCAGTAGTGTCTCTCACTATGCTTCCCTGGGGTGTTTTGCCAGCTTTTCCCTAGGAATGTCACTGAAAGCTTGGACTCATTTTGCTGCGTGTTTTGTTTAACCCAAGGCAGTATTTTTTTAATAAGAAAACATGATTTCTCAAGTGAAAGGGAATCAGACTCTTCCATAAGGAGTGAAAATGGTGGCGCCTAATTTCCCATGTCCTGTGTTTTTACTCCTCTTTGCCTGCAGCAGGTTGACTCTGGCTGAGTACCAAGTGCCCACCAAAACTGCTCGGTCACTCTCCTCTTCAGCTGGACAGAGGAGAGAAAATATAATGAAAAGCTCATGGGTCAGGATAAAGGCAGGGAGAGATCACTCACCAATTATGATTATGGGCAAAACAGACTTGACTTGGGAAAAGAAAGGTCAGAAACAGAGCATAAATCCCTGCTTATGCCAAGACCCTGACTTTGGGCAGATGCAGACATAACTGATTTAACAGGAGAGATGGATTTGAGCAACACGTAAATGTTACTAAATCACATCGTGTCAGTCCTGACAATGAATAAGAAAATCAGACTCAAATGTGGGATCTCCCCTGAACACCAGAACTTTACCCCTCTGATGTGGAAGAGTCTCTCTGTCCATCTCAGGATCAGATAGGCCTCAAACGACTGAGTGAGGGTAACAAAGAATTGTAACAACAAAAAAACCTTATTTATTTCCACAGATGAGATGTTCTCCTGGGGTCACAGTGTGGATTGGCTCAGAACAACTGCAGCACTGTCACGTGGGGTGGATAAAAGCAATTCCCCTTCCTTTCTGGCACATACACACACTCACACACACTCTGCTCTACCAGTAGAATGCCTAGATGTTTCTCCCACTAAACGCAGGAGTTTCATATCCCTCACTCCTTTCTGACACTGGGCAGCAGCCAGCTTGGGTTTCCTCTCTTCTACAGGCCCTTGATATGCTGACTTGTTGTTTTGGGTTTAAGGAGGACATGGGCTGGAAGGAAAAGTGAGGTACGGATCAATACAGGCATTCGCCTCTGCTCTCACACTGGCCAGGAGCAGGGACCTTGGAAAACGGGAGACACAATAAATGCAATTGGAAACACCCACAGAAAACTTTTCTTTCCTGATACAGTGAGCCAGCTTGTGGCACCTGTTAGTTTAGGCATGCCTTGAGCTTAGAGAAGCATCTAGGCCATTTTTATGATTATCTAGGTCATTTTTATGATTATTAATAGAATCATATCGATCACCATCACTGGTCTGCTCTGGCCTCCAATCGGGAGGCCTGGAGACACACTATTCACAATGCTGCAATATCTTTTGAAAATACACGCAGGATCACTCTCGAGGAGAAAAGGCAACGCAGAAAGAACCGTGTCCTTTCAGTACCACCTGGGGAGCCATTCTGCTGTGCCTTTTGCAACCGGACGTGTCTATCTCGCATTGGCCTTTTTAGCCATCAGCGCGCTTGTAGCAAGCGTGGGTAGAGTCCTTCACAAATCTTCGTTCGCGAAGCCTAGCCATGATGATGATGAATAGAATCATAGAATCATTTGGTTTGGAAAAGACCTTTAAGATCATAAACATCAAGTCCAACTTTTAACTCAGCACTGCCAAGCCCACAACTAAACCATGTCCCCAAGTGCCACATCTACATGACTTACTTAGATACCTCCAGGGATGGTGACCCCACCACTTCCTTAGGCAGCCAGTTCCAATGATTGACAACCCTTCCTATGAAGAAATTTTTCCTAATATCCAACTTAAACCTCGCCTGGCACAACTTGAGGCCGTTTCCTCTTGTCCTATTGCTTGTTACGTAGGAGAAGAGACTGACTCCCCCGCCTGAGCCTCCTTTTCTTCGGGGTAAACAACTCCAGCTCCCTCAGCTGCTTCTCCTCATAGGACTTGCTTTCTAGGGCCTGTCACACAGGAGTGTTCCTGATGACTTTTTGATACAGTTAGGGCTGAGTTGGGATTTACATGGAGGCTTGTCCATGTCTAGCATTGATGGAGCCTGGTCCAAGCCTTTCTACGAATTAAGGTACTACTAAGAACATCACCTCAGTGTTTCAAAGTCAAGAACAAAACCCTTTGAGTGGCTGCAAATTCATCTCCCACCCTTTTTTCATCTCTGAGATGCCATGTTGGACATATTTGAGGAGTATCTCATCATGACATGTAAGAGACTGGTGCCAAATCCATGAGACACAAGAGGTTTGCTATTTTACAGGTAATTCCTAGTGACAAAGTGTGTCTCTCTGCACTCCTAGCACAGATGCTACAAATCTTAGTTGCAGTGATCCAGCACTTCCTGACAGGAATTCGAGGCTTTCAGGGCTTTCACAGAAGAAAAAGGAATGGAAAAGGCCACCTAGAAAGGAAAGAAGCTCAGTTTCCTACCAAGTTCAGCAGTGGAAGTGCCTTCATGAAACATTCATGCCCACTTTGAATATTATATAAGAACTGTTAGGGAATGATTCATGCCGTGTGTCATTTACTCACCAAGTGCACAGATTGTTTATAAATATGTTATAGTCTATCTTTGGAAATATAAACGACTGTAATTAAAGACTCCTGTTTTTAAGCCTGGTGAAGTCAGTTAACTGTGGCATAATGGTTACTGAATGCTGCTTTAAAATACCATCTGAAAAGTCTTTACATATTCATGGGGTTGTTGCTTATACCTTGCTGTTGGGGACTGCAATTTGTTTTTCGAGATAGGGCGTTGGAGAAGGGCTTTAGATCAAAGGCACAGTTTAAAATGCACACTGGCTGGAAATTTCAACTTGAGTTTCTGTTGATTACAGTGCACTAAATGCTCTGTTGGTGTAAATCTGTTAACTTAGTATGTTCACTTAATATGGAAGAATTCTTCCTAACCTTCCTACTGCCATTTGGTTTTTGGTATTTAGTAGTGCATTCCAACAACAGAGCCCTAATGTTAAAGATGCGGAAAAATGCTTTTCTTGAGCTTCTGTTTTCAATTGCACTGAAATTTGACAATATTAATTGTGAAAGCTGGGATCATCCAGGTATCTCTGCATCAGACAGTTATTTTGGAAAGTCTGAACAAATTTGCCAAGGTTCTCTTCAGCAGAATGAAAAGAAATTCACTGCTATCAATTTTTTTCCAAGTGGTTTTGATTGGAAATTTGATTTGAAAGGTGGTACAGGGAGAGCACTTGTCTCAGCGGAAGGCTTCAAACTCTAAATATCATCCTCAGCGCACAGGCCCTGGACAAAACCCAGCTTCCTGAAGGACAGACAGTGAAAAGAGTCTTCTTCTTTCCTGATTGTATCCCATCTCTTCCCCCGGATGATACTCAGTGCTATGAATTTCATGACACTTCTCATTGATCGAGATCTGGCAAAATGCTTCACTGCCTC
This sequence comes from Cephalopterus ornatus, assembly GCA_013396775.1. NCBI lineage: Eukaryota > Metazoa > Chordata > Aves > Passeriformes > Cotingidae > Cephalopterus > Cephalopterus ornatus. The sequence goes on from VZRE01006802.1 coordinate 529,321, forward strand.
ATTTTGCAGATGGGGTAACTACAGAGCAGAAAAGCTGTACCAGGTCTTTTCAGTAATAACCTTAAACTTATCCTCGCCTTGCAAAATGTCAAATCTCCTGTGCCGGTCTAACAGGTGACTTCCCTGTGAAAAAGAACACTGCAAACCCCTGTGGAAAGAAGGTGATACCCAGTAATCTGCTCAGCTTTATCCTCTAACTAACAGGTCTTGTTACTTTACCACAGTCAAAACCACCTCTGCATGTCTCATTTTCACCTTTCTCCAGCTCTTTGGCATGGCTGAGCTTTCCAGAGAGCTCTGGGATGAGCAGCATCTTGCACATCCCTTGAGAGCGTGCAAAGAGGTAACAGTGCCACTCAACAGTTCCCTTGTCTCACACCCAGGGACAGAGCTATGTGAGCACTAAAAATCTCAGTTTCAAGCCCTGGTGGCCCAAATAAGAAGTGGTTATAGCTGCCTGTAGCAGTGTTACTTTGGATTTTGCTTTTGTTTGGTTTATTTTAATTCTTTAAATAAAAGGAGGGAAGAGTAGGGAACGCTCAAGTAAAAGTCTGGTTTTGAAGCACAAACCTTGAACAGTAAAACCAAGCAAATGACTGAATTGGGCTTGGTTTCATACACAAAAGATGAGTTAGGAGAGCAACTTTCCAGATTTAGGCCAAGACAAATGGGAATGTAAAAACCATGCAGAAGAGGGGGGAGAGGACAAGCACTGCAAGACCTGGCTGGTGAGAGGCACAAGTGGTGGCCAGGGAGGCACGTTTCAGCTTTTTGCCCTGAACCTGAGCTGCAGCATTGGAAGAGGGGTTTGCAAAAGGAAATTAAGGAGGTCAGTAATGCTTTTTGCCTTCTTCCACACCACAAGCCCAGCTACACTGTCAGCCACGTCCAGGGGTGGAAGTGCCTCAGCAGAACTTCTCCGCATCCCATTCCGACAGTCCCAGTTTCCTGTGCTGGCCACCCCCTCTGGGCTGCTGAGGCCAAAGATGTGTGCACAATGGCAATCAGTCAAAGAGAAGAGATGGCAATTTAATTTCATTTCAACCTCTCACCCGAGCTGTTAACGCTTGGGAAAGGCTTTTAATAAAATGGGACAAACGGTGATCTCATTTGCCGTAACTAACACTATCTTTACAGATGCACCATCTGATTCCAGTCACAGAAAAACAGAGGATTATTGGATTAATTCTAATCTCATAATTGATTCATTCTGGGTTTAGTCTGCTTGTAAAGCAAGATAAGATCTTAATATTGTGCATTCAGCACAACAACCGCTTGCCTTTCAGAGCAGCCTCTAATTTCTGTGAGTGATTAGCTCATACCACAGCCCCACTTTGGCACAGACCCAAACTATGGGGATATTTGGAGCAACATCCAGATTTCACAGCTGGCTGTTATCTAAAGAAGGAGCCTGGCTATTTTCATGGCTGTTTACTACTCAGGCAATATTAAACTCTAGAGCTGGACACAAGTATGAGTTTAATCATGTACAAAACACAGAGTGAGCTTACAACTACATGGCTGATTTTCCACAGGGAAAGGGGAAAAACAGTGCAGTCAAAGACATGATGGGGAACAAAACACCTATATTCTATCCTAATGCCAGGCCTGGAGTTAGACCGTGGGGACAGACACATAGACACACTGATTGTTGTCAGGGTTAGGACCTGGACACAGTTAATGGTTATCTAGGTATCACTGATGATGTGGAAAATGTTTCTGGCTGCTTAGAGAAGAACCTGTCAGTGTGCACAGTCAGGACTTGGCCTCGGGGCACATTGCTGTGAAGTGACTCCTGTCTCACCGTGCCACATCCACTATCCACCTGAGAACCTCTCATCTAACCAGCTCGACACATCTCAAGGGAAGGATGAGCAAGATCAGCTGTCAAACTGTATTCCTGTAAGACATTTCAATAGACCTGACATCCATGGCACTCTTTTCTTTGTCTGTAGCATCTTGTTCTGCTGTGTTTCCATTAAGATTTTAAGCTTTTGAAGAAAAGGGAATACATGTGTCAGTCGGTTTTTACAACACCCACACCGAGTCTTTCTCAGAACTAAAATGTTTCCTGCCTCAGTGAATGGAGATGACTGAATTTCTCTCAAGGCTAAGACCAGGTAAGGAGTGCAGAGGGGAACAGTCCATGTGTGCAGTGACACCTTTGGGCTCTTATCTTGGCAGACAGTGAAGTCTCAAGTTGCCCATACAGATGTGCTTAATCTCATTGGCAATGCCATGTGTCTTGTTCATGGAGTGACATGTCCTGGTTCCTCAAGTTTAAACAAAGACATGGGAACTGACACAACCTGTTGCCTGCACCAGCAGCGGGAATTCCCTGCTGGGAATAGAAGTCAGGACCTTGTGAAGGTGGCGCTGGGGGGGAAGTGAGTGGGTGTGTGAGATAATCAGGTAGGGTAAAAGCTCTAATCTTTTGGTTCTTCAGTGCACCCCAGCATTCAGACTCACTGCAGCCTGTCATTTCCTCTGTCTCACCATCGTGTCCTCTCAAGTTTGATGTTGGAATCTGTGAACTCAGTCTCATCCTAAACTTCTGCAGCAGATCCTTGGTTGCAGTTGCTGTGGGAGGACATTCATGTAACCCAGACAGGGGCTTTGCAGTAACAGGAGACAGTATCTGCCATGGGGAATCTCAATTCAAACAGGAGACATAGAGAAACCTCCAGAAAAGGCAACTAGGGCAAAAGATTTGGGAAAAGAAGTGATACCAGGGTGACAATGATGCAGTTGTCATGTCTGCTGCCTACTCCCTGGTGCACAAGGTTCAGCTCTGGGCCTACCCAGAGCAGAGGTGATGCTATTTTCAAGAAAGGCAGCAACAGCAAAGGGAGCTGTTCTTTGTTAAAGACTCTTCTCGAGCCTCCAGGTCCTTTCTGACAACTGCTTATGCATTTAGAAAATAAGGGAAACCAACTATCCAACATCCCACCAGCAACTTCCACCTTCTTCCCAACTTGTTGCAGAGCCACATATCTGTATGTTTTATGGGAAGGTCTGTGAGCCTTGGGATGAGTGGGGGCATGGAAGAAGACTGAGCAGGGTGTGTAGAGCCTAAACCTGGGAGGGGAGGAAGGGAGAATACCCAAATGTCCAACAGTGAGCTGTGCTGTTGTTTCACACATGAGAAGAGCCTTGAGAACTGGTCCTGGAGGGACAGACTGTCTTGGACCTGGAGAACAGAACAGTGGAGAGACAAAATCCATTGCTCCTAAAACCTCTCTGCCAACAGGATCATGATACTTGAGAGCATCCCCTTTTCTTCCATCTCTCATTCTTATGGAATGGTATTTTCCACTAAGCCCGACTGGGTTACACCTATCCCTGCAAAGGAACCAATGTCACAGAGGCTTCGTGGGCAACATCTCCCCAGAATGTCTGCTGTGGAATAAAGAGAACTCTGTCAAATCTCCATCCACTTCCTGGTTGTGTCTGCGCCATTCTTTTTTCTCTTCTTCATCTTTACCTGCATCCACCCAAGCTGAAATACATTTGCTCAGCTGAAATTGGCACCAACTTTTCCAACCTATGTTTTCATAAAATCACCTTTCCCCCCCTGCTCCCCTTCCTCAAATGGATTACTCCAGTATTTCAATTACAGTGCTGGTAATTAGAAATGTTAGTGAATGAATAGCAGCTTCATTTAAATAGAGGCCAGAGGAATATCTTCTCCCCCAGACACATCCCCAAGCATTTTAATTGCTCCTGAAAAGCTGCTCAAGGCTGGAAAGAAGACCATCAGTTGCTATGAGATGGCTTTTGAAAAGATGGAGTGTACGTAACGTGGGTGAGGACTGGGTGACAGGAGATGTTGTTTCTAACATTCTTTTATGCCCACATAAAAGGTACAAATAATGGTGACTGCATAGGCATCAACCCTTTCCACACTCAACCTTTACACCCCCAAAAATAACACCTAAATTCAAGTAATGAGCCTTTTAAGGGGTTCTTTGTGGTTTCCATTTAATTTCTAACTGTAGGATTCATAAGCACTAATCAGGAAGGTTTTGGAAGCTGGAAAGGAGTATTTAACATTAAAAAACAAAAAATAAGAGGGCTTAGAGGATGGACACAGGATCTGTGTGTCTGTCTCTCAGTAAATCTGACGGCCATCTGTAACAGCCATGTCAAGCCAGACCACTTCCATGGACAATGGGGCTTCCCTACAGGCCATCCATCTACCTGGTTGGACACTTCACATCGCTGGGTGGAAGGTTTTAAAGGTTTTGTCTTGTTAGAAGCAGACCTAAAACAAAAAGCTGTCTGATGAGGTCTTTTAAAAAAGGGTTTTTTACTTTTCTTTCCACATAACATTTTCCTACAAAAATACTTTTTGGGCAACTGTGCTGTAAACTTCTAAACAACTGAAGGTGGAATGAGACATTTCAGTGCTATCAAAATTAATTCGTGCAATTTGACTTTAATATGACTCCAGTTGTGAGTCAATGTAGGAAAATTTTAAACAGTAGAGGTTGGCTCCAAATCACATCAGTCGTTTTCACTGCTGAGGGTTCAATGCAAAGTTTCAGTGGCACCTGCAGTGCTGATGTCTTGGACCAGGAGAAACACATCCTTTGTGTGGCTTTTGGAAGTTTTCCAGGATAGCAGTGCATCCTTAGTGCTGGAAAGAGCAATGGGGTGATCACAGTGTGTGATCCCTTCGTACTTGCTCCTCTTCCAAGAGAGGAAGGATCTCACTAGACAGGAACAAAGTAGGAAATGAAATCAACCTGATTTTCACAGAGGTGTAGATGTTGGCCTCTAAGAAAACTAAAACATTTTTCAGGCTGTCTTAAGAGTAAATTCCTGGTCTGCATGAAGCTGTAGGAGCATTGTCAGGAACTGCAGGGTAGGTAAAGATGCCAAGCAGAGACCTTAAACCTAAGAAACTCTCCAGAGAGGTTTGGCAGAACTGCACAGGCACAATCTCATGGTGCTTCACTAGGAGGAGATGAATCATTTGAAATTTTACAGTGTTCTTGGAAACAGATTCGTCATAGCCAGCATCCACACAGAATGGATCCATTAAAGACTCTGCCTTCAAATGACATGACTTTTAACTCTTTGTCCAGCCCCAGATATCTCATTAACACATCTGCAGAGTTTTGTTGCTATTGTCTTTTGATCAGGACAATTTTTATGAGTGTTTCTCCATGGAGTCTGAATATAAGCCAAGTAACAAACACTAAGCATGTGTGACTGCAACATGTCTTGCCATTTAGATGATGCTGCTTCAGTCTGAAAGGCAAGAGCAAAGATAGGGGATGTATCCCAGATGGCAAATATTGGCAGAAACCTTGCAACTTGGACAGAGAGTATTGTCTTTTTGTTACTACCCATGCAGGGAATATAAAGGCCATGAGTACAATACTAAGCCTTGATCTTACATAAACTTCTGAGTACGAGTAATTGAACACACAAACACATTCTAATTGAGTACAGGCTATCCCATGACCTCCTACAGCTCCCAGCTAACACCACTCTCTTACGTTGGCTGTGTAGGTGCACGTTTTGGCTTATATCAGCGCACCTAAATAACAAGTGGATTAGGAACAAGAGATATGATTCTGCAGCAGGTCATACAAAAAAATCAGTGGTCAAGCTAGGAGAATTCCCTCATGGGTGCACTTGTTGGGAAGAATTATTTCTGGGACGGCTCATATGTACTAGCAAAAAACAAGATCTGTGCCATGCAAGCTCCATCTGCCACGTGACATGCAACACACACATGATTGTGTCCATCTGACCCAATGACTGGAGGTGCTTCAAGGCCCCAGCACACAGAGGACTGCTGTCAGGGTAGGCTGGGGACATATCTGTCGGCTTTGTCTTCACTGGATTCTGTGCACGCAGCCCTGGGGTGAGGATTTGGTGGTTAAGCAATACATAGGCACGGGAACTCTCAGATCCTCTGCAAAACCCTCCCAGCATCAATTTCAGAATGAAACCATTGCTGTTCACTGAAAGGAGTCGGGCTTCTGAGCTCTTTATTGGTGCACAGCTGCTAAGTGTAACTATGTGTGGGGAGAAATGATTCAAAAGGTCCCCACTGCAAAATGAGTCACCAGCTAGGCTTGGCTTCTGTGCTAAATTCAAGATAAATTTGCATTTTTAGAGACAGAGATGAGGGTTTTAACGGCCAATGGGTTCATTTGCAGGTTGGTCCAGTCTCCTCCAGCTCAGTGAGGATGTTCTATTTCTACCACGGATGATGCAGTTGGGTAGAAGGAAGGAAAATCCAAGGATTACCGTGACAGCTCGGCATTGGTATAGCCATCTTCAAATCCCTGCTTGACTATAGTTGCCCTGGAAAAGTCAGTCCCACATCCTCAGAACTATTGCTCATCCAGCTCCTGTAGAATACAGCAGGGACTGCATGTAGGGCTGTATCTGTCTTGTCGTTAAAGACCTGGAGGTCTTTGTGGAGTTTCAGACTTTGGAAGACACATTCATAATTTTAAAATGGACAGCCAACTTTTAGGTAAATCGCAGAGAAGACATGAAAAAAATAGTGTTAGAGAACACCAAGTGGCCAGGCAGTAGGGTAATGGATGTCACTACTGTAATCACTGCATGGAATAGTTACTGAAACAGGCCAAACCTCAGAATATCCAAAAGGATTTTAGGATTCCTTATAAAGCATGTTTACTTTGTTGGGTCAGAAACCCAGTTTGTATTTGAGTGGCATAATTCCTTTATTTTAATGAGAACAACACAGCCAAGCCTAAACAGAAACAGCACTTTGAAATGTTTTGCTAATTTTTCATTGAGTGGGTTTGAGAGACCTCTCCCCAAAACTTTTCCATTCACCAGTTGCTAAAGGTGTCAAAAAAATCTGAATCATGAAAAACCTGTGTAAGGGAAAGTCCATTTTTCTGCATTTTTTTGTATCTTCATATAATCAGCTTTTAATATTTCTTCTAGAAGGCATCCATCAACAGAGAGAGGGAATATGGTTTCATGTGAGAAGGAAACTTGGAAAGTTCTTTCACTGTAATCAGTCTCTTTCTGTTCATGTTTTTATTTACCCTTGTCTGAAGGCAGAATTCATGTGTAGGGCAGAAGACAGAAATATGGGAAGGGTTTTGAGGTCTTTCTTTAGTGATGTGCTGATGGAGTCAGTAGCTCCTGCCTAGCTTGGTAGTAACTGAAATTCTCTGATTTGTAGTGAAAAGGATTTAGTGCATTGATCGAGTTTTCAGTGGACAAATGTCATTACTTCTGAATTACAGACATCACAGCTGGTCTGTCTGCAAGTGGCCCAGTACTGAGAGTTGCCATTAAGTGACTGTGGAAACTGATTTGTCACTGCCACAGCTGGGTTAGAGGAATACAGAAGTGTGGATCTGAATAAAGTGAGCAGAGGGACTTGAAAGACTCATTTAAACATATTCCAAGCACAGTTATGGACTCAGATATGAATCAGACTTACTTTGCAGTCACAGAGAATAGCATTTGTCTGACTAGCACAGTGTTCCCTTAGCTGTGGGAAACTTCAAATCCTCAACTCAAGCCCATTTCATAAATGCATTCTGTGGCAATAATAAGATTTCTCACCTCACAAATACCATGATCGGTTAATCCTCACACATGTAAATATTAGGTCTTTTCTCCCAATTGAATGTAAGCTTTATAAGGAAGAAAAGCAAATTCATACCCTCACGGCGTGCAGCAAGAATCACTGCATGAATTATTAAAAGCCAGCATTCAAAACCTTCTCTTTCTGGGAGTAAAAGGTTGCTAAGGTAGACTTTCCTCCTAAAGCCCAATTTGAAATGAAAGAAAAGCTTATATCCATTTTGGCACTTTATCTGTCTACCTGTCCATTATCCACCTGGTTACTACTCTTTCAGTTTTTGAACTCAAGGTTAAATTCTAACCTCTCTAGAGATAATAGGGTTGAGCCATCAGTGCCAATAGGATTAAAACAACATCCTAGGTGATCTGCCTGCAAGTTTACACAGCTCCCCAGAGCTCAGCCCTTAGTAATAGTTCAGCAAATTCATAGATACTGAGAATTGGCATTCCAAATTGTAAACAGTGGGATAGACAAGCTGTTCCGCTTGCCTTCACTTTTTGGACAAATCCTTCTAGGAGTTATGTAGAGGTGGCTCTCGTTGACCTTACAGGCCAGTCACGCAGAACATACAGTTCCAGTGTAACCTACATGAGAAATCTTTCTTTACCGTATCACCCAGGACCATTTTTGCAGGATGAAGGGAAAGGGATGGGTATTTTGGGCGGTTGCAGCAATTCAGGTGTGTGCTGCCTGCTGTTGACTCTGCAGCGTGAAAACGCCAGGGAATGTTTGGCTGTTGCTTTGGTTGACATTTAACTTAAGAAAGAATCACAGATTTCATTATAAGGCCATTGAAATCAGTGAAAAAGTCAACCTTCACTTTCTGGACTTTAGGTAAGCTTCAGCCACAACTCATCTGCACACAGCTGATGAATCCTCCTCCAGTCCAGGGCTGTGGTCTTTCATGGTCCCATGCACTCAAAAAACTGTACACCTGAGTCAACAGGGTGCTGGATTCATTTTCCTTTTGCCTGGAGTTAACTCCAGAACAGTCTCATGGGGAGAGGTGTCATGTCTGCAGGCTGTGACCAAGGAGCACATTTATTTCCAGATTCTGTGTGGAAGCTGTCATTTGTCAGGAATATCCCAGCAAGAAGGTCTGGCAGATGCACACACGGCTTTTCTTTGGAGACAGAAAGAATGAATGAATGAAAAATGAGCCATTGAGTGTCTGGCTTGTGGCAAGCAAACACACACCACTTCATCCTTTGGATTGGTGTCAAAATGGCATCTCAGCTGAGCCAAGAATGACACATTCAAATTCCAACTGGCAGAAAACCACTGCTGGTCATGCTGCAGGATAGGAGTACAAGGTGTTGGTGTCTCCAGAAACACCGATGTACACTTATGCCTGAACGTGTCCTGAGAATAGCTCTTATCCAAATTAGTTGGGGACAAATTCAATAAAATATAAACCCAGAGTCTTTAATTTGCTTATAAATGGAAACCCACTCCCACATTCACATCTTCCTAAATCAGCCCTCTCCCACCATATGCTGTTCTCCTAATTTTCTTTGGTCTTCTATTCTCACTGTTTCCTCAAATTCCTTCTACCTATTAACTCTCATCATCCCAAACATTTTGTCTTATTTTCCCTAAAAACAAAGGCTGTGGGAGGACTGATGTGACCACAGAGCACAGAGTAGAGCATGGAGCTGACCTCCTTAACATCCTTTTTTTTCCCTCACACTAATCAGACCAGCCCACATCCCTTGGCAATCTGTGGCCCATCTCCCCAGTATATGGAATAATTCATGGCAGTATTTCTCTCCATTGTGCTTCCCGGGGTTCTGTTGGCATTCCAGAGCCTCTGTTATTAGACAATTACAATTTAATTGTCTCAGCATACACACTTTTATTTAAAAGTCTTTTCTGATTATTTCATTTGCATGGAGTCTATAATTTGCTTTCAGAAAGGAAAAAAAAGACATCAAGGACAACATTCAACCTAAAGGCACATTTCTAAGACATTTATAGCAGGCTACTTGGTGCCTAAAGAAGAAATAACTTGCTTATTAGAAAAACTTCAATGGTAGAGTCTGTAAAAAATTATTAAAACACTTCTTTTCCCCCTAAAACTAGATTATTTAAGCAAGCTTTTCACAAAAGTAACATCCAGGTAATCTTCAAATTATTTTCCATTGCATTGAAATGTACAAGAACACAATTTTCTTTTTTCTATTATTCTGCAAAAATGCCCTGTGGGATATTCAGTGTAGCTGTCTCTACATTCTTGTCTGTGGATAAAGAAGACCTGGGAGGGTTTTACATCTCCTGCAGCTTGTTACGACCAGGATTCCACAGAATACTTTTTATTCCCCAAATGTTGTTCCGTCTCCGCTCATCTGTATGGACACCTCATGCTGTACCCTGAGGCATGTAGGAAAGCAAGGAAACCTAGTGAGTGGGAGCAAATAATGTTCTAGTTCCTCCCCAAAGTCAGCGTTACAGCAATTAGGAACTGACTCTATTGCTTATTTGAAATTTGCACATGTTTAACCATTTCTGGTCCAGAAGGTTATTTCAGCACTTGACACCCATCTGTAGCATCTGTAACTTGCTCATACTATCGTTATACAGCTAGAGCAGCACTATAGGTCATTAATTAATTGGCCCTTTGTAAAGGCAACCTTTAGACCAAGTGCGATCAATAGGACTTAAAAACATTCAAGGTAGATTTTTGCCAGTCTTCCAGGACATGCAGTAATAAAACCCCCGGGAGCTGCTTCTGAGGTTTCTGTATCCAGTGCTTTGGGGTTTCTGCTTCCCTTCTGTGAATCAATCCTCTGCCTCGGGGACATTATCACGCAGAGCTTGGCTTACCCTTTGGGATGTATAAGCACTGCAAAATCAAGACTACTCTGTGGCAAGCTAAAAGGGACACTATTGCAACTATTAATTAGGATTTGCTAAATATTGCTGGTCATTCCACAGAGCTGGTCATGGATTCAGGCGATTCCTCCTCCCAGCATAGTTAGGAAGATGAGTTGGTTGTTGGGGGTGCAGTGGTGGGAGTCGATGGGTAGGAGAAGTTTAATCATCTTTTCCCAAATTTGTTTTCACTAGCCAGAGGATTTTGTAGATAGGAGATGAAAAATCCCTAGCAACACAAGCCCCTGACAGATGGCGTTAAATGGTTTTGAGAATATTTCAAAATCTGCCCTACTTTTTATTCCCCAAATGTTGTTCCCTCTCCCCTTTTTTTTTAATACAGAATTTTCCTACACTGTCTCCCACATTCTCATTTGTGTTATAATTTATGCTTCCTTATGTTCCAAACCAGAATCCAAATCACCAATTTAACGGCAGAAACAACCTGCTGAATTTTAAAGCCGGTTCTTTTCCTCCTGTTGGGCTGGGTATCCAATCTGAGAGGAAGGAGGGCGTACCAGGCTGAATGGAATTTACTTCCCATTCTCCAGGAAGGATTGTCTGGGTACAGCACATGTAAATCAAAGGAGAGCCTGAAACCAGACCCATTCTGCAGATACACCAGCCAATTCTCCTTTCACATGAACTTTGTTGAGTAAAGACTTTGTCTCCCTGGTTTATCAGGATGGGCATCCTATGTATAACTCCATGGAGCTCTGTAGGATTAGACCTGGCTCCTTAATGTTATGTAAAGGAGCAGAAAATCATGGGGTTCAAGAGTGTATGAAGTCAGCTTTTACAGTGTACTTTAAAACAGTAAAGAGGTGTGGGAAGTGTCTGGGTCAGCCCCCTGAGAGGAACTTATTGGGTTCCAGCTTCCTTTCAGATCTGGATGCCACCTCCTTCTCGCAGAAGGGGCCCAAAGTCCAAACTCTGAAACAACTGATGATGCATGGACAAAAAACAACCCCCAAAAAAGCCCTGAATGAAACAACCCGCATCACACACACTCATAAAAACAAACACACACACACACAAAACCCAAAGCAAATAAAAAGAAATGGTGCATCTTTTTTTGGTTGGTAAGAAACATCAAGCCAGGACAAGTTGGTTTTTTTCCACAGAAGGATGGTGTTGTCCATATCTTCATGGGTGCTCATTAGTGGCCTCATCCTAAATCAAAGGGAAATCAGGCACTAATTGCTGTCCTTTCACAGAGAGCTCTGTTACCTTCTCCATGGAGATTTGTTCCAATTACTGCACTGAAGGCAACTGCCTTTTCTAATCAGATCCTGCGGGTGGAAAAGGCAAATCTCACCTTTTGTTCAAGGCTTCACCATGTGAAAGTCAAGGAAATCTCACAACAGTAAATACACTCTCAAGAAGAAGTCCACAACATCAGAAGTTAAAGTTGCACAGGACAGAGTAAATGGATCTAATTTCCCAGTTTACACACCCAGATTTTAGTCTTTCCCATCTCTGGGCACATGCTGATGTTGTGTATATTTTACCAGTTCATTAGATGATGCTGAGAGCCAGCACAACGGCCTGACCTGGAAAAAAATGGACCTTCCCCTCCATCCTTCCTTCCAAAAAAAGGACTCATAAACTGTTTTCCATATAGTTCAAGCTAAGCAAAACCAGAGCACTCTGATAAGCAACAGCATCGATACAAAGGGGAGGCAGAGCAGGAGAGAAGGACAGAAGAGATGGCAGCAGGAGAGGGAAAATGAGAAGAAAGTGTGTGAAAGGTTCTGCCTTTTCATGGCACTCACATGTTCCCCTAATCACACCCCAAACGTGACCATGAAAGGTATTTCTTTGTTCCTGTTTTTACTTTGTTGCTATTTACCCTGTTAAGTCTGCAAACCAGTTTGCTGCAACTGGGACCTTGCACTTCTAGCTCCTGCCTTTCTCCGTATGGGTCTGGAAACAACTAAGTTTACTGATACTTTTGGTGGACTTCAACTTTTAAGGATGTCAAGACATCCATAAGTCTAAAATAACTGCCCTTCAGGACAAGAACACTGAATATTTATGGATCCCTGAAGGGAAAATGTTAAAGACCTCACAGCTGACAGCATTTTAACAAGATGCCTGAACTAGATTCCTGTCTATTTTACAGCGTATCACTGGGAATTCTTGATAATAGCCAAAAATAAATATATAAACTTGTTTTCTATGGATGGATATGCATGCACTGCTCCACGAAGGTTAGTTTGTTCCTGTGTAAGAGCTCAGAGATGGCTTGAGGCTAAACAAGTCCTGATGTTAATTTTACATGTAAACTCAAATAAGTAATTACAGAAGGATATATAGAAGGGATTTGTTGGGTCACCTTCTCACTGCATGAAGTCAGGATCGGTGCAAAGATCTTTGGGACACCATGAGAAAGCAATTTCATCTCTGCCTTGCTGTTTCTGCAGAACTGTGTTTTTGCACCTACATCCCACATAACCCAGGTGCTCACCTGAGTTAGACAGTGCTGGTTTTAGACTCTCTCACCTTTGGGACCAGCTGCCAGGTACATGATAGAGATGGTTTTGATGTGAAGGGCTGATGAAGCCTAAGAACATCATTGCCCTATAGACTGCTGTGCTCCCGAGAAAGCAAACTGTGAGGATGTATGGCATTGAGAGGAGGTAGGAAAAAAAAAACCTGTTTACAGGAGTCTGGTGAGTCACATCATCTCAATAGCTCAGAGATAGACGTACTTATGCAAATGTCAGACATCATGTTTGAACAAAAGGTTACTCACTAACATAACCTGAAGCTTTTACTGCTAATGAAGCATTAACTTCCATCTCAAAATCGAAACGTGAGGAATTCAGGACTTTTTATAGCTCAACTCATGATTGAGTGATATAAAAATAACAATATTCTGTATCTCACTCATCTGAGAGAGAGGATTTAGTTTCTTTTCTTTTTACTTGACAGAAAACCAGTCTTAATTTTTGTTTGTTTCCTTGCACTGTGAGATGAGGCAGTCAGAGAACAGTGTCAGTATGAGATGCAGGTTGTACTGACCAAAAATGCTACTTAGCACGTCTTACGCCAGTGAGGAAGTTAGGACACTGGCATATTTAGGACTTTTTTTTTTTTTTATTACACAGATAATACTGCTTTCTAAATGACACAATGAAAAAAATAGAATAGAATAGAATAGATTAGAATATTTCAATTGGAAGGGTCCCATATTGATCATCTAGTCCAAATACCAGACTAATTCAAGGCTGGCCAAAATTTAAAGCATGTTGTTAAGAGCGTTGTCCAAACACCTTTTGAACACTTACAGGCTTGGGGCATCACCCACCTCTCTAGGAAGCCTATTTCAGTGTTTGACCACCTCTCAGTAAAGAAATGCTTCATCACGTCCAGTTTGAACCTTCCCTGGCACAGCTTTGAACCATTCCCAAGTGTCCTGCCACTGGATACCAGGTAGGAGAGATTAGCATCTCCCTCCCCACTTTCTCTACTCAGAAAGCTGTGTAGAGAATGATGTCAACCCCTCAGCCTTCTTTTCTCCAAATTAGACAAACTCAGAGTCCTCTGCTGGTCCTCACAGGACATTTCTTCCAGCCCTTTCACCAACTTTGTTGCCTTCCTTTGGAGTATTCAATGACCTTCACACCTGCCTTAAATCATGTGGCCTAGAACTCCCCATGGTGCTCAAGGTAAGGCTGCACCAGCACTGAAAGCAGCAGGATATTCCCCTTTTACCCTGTTAACTCTTTTGGTTATGCTGTGTTTGATGCACCCCAGGATGCAGTTTGCTTTCACTGCTGGTTCCTACTGAGCCTCTGCCAGGCAGCACCCCCAGATCCCTTTCTGCAGGGCTGCTCTCTTGCCACTCCTCTCCTAGTTTATGCTTGTACCTGGTGTTACTCCATCCTAACTGCAGAATCCGACATTTTGACTTGTATTTGGAATAGAGGCAGTTGTTTTCCAGGAGGCCTTCCACTGGAAGTCAATACTTCAGTCCAAACTGTGGTCCAGGAGACTGCCCTTTGTGGTCTCAAACTTTTATGCAAAGTCAATTTAAGCACAGCAGTCTACAGACTTGTCAGTTCTAACAGGCCTGAACATGGGGAATTTTAGAGCTGACAGAGATCTGTAGTTGCTCAGAGTTTTGGGAGCCACTGGCACAGGTAATGCACCCGCTTCATCCAGGGCCTCAGCCCAAGACAGTGGCAATCAGTGAGCAGGTGCTGATTTGGAATGTTTTTTTATCAGAGGTGAAAATAAGAAGTAAATAATAAAAGCATTCTCTACACTCATATGACTTTTAGATGACTGAGCCCCAACTGCAGGCTCCAACCCTTCCTGTCCCTACACAGGTATGTAGACAAATCTTCCTGGTCACCACCTGCAACAAAAAGAGATCAAATCCTACTCCAACATCGACCCCCTTCCCAGCTTGGCATTACTGCTTGATGAGAGCTCGTATTGCTGAGATATGAAGTTTGCAGGGAAAATGTATCTTCTTTAGCACCTTTGCACTGAAGATGACTATGTTGCCAGAAGAGAAAATGAAGCAGCAGTTTTAAAGGCAAGATATTAACCAGAAACATTTCTGGGGAGATAATGATGGAAGGCGAAGGGGGCGGGGGTGGGAAATGAGTTAGAGGCAGCAGTCAGCCATCTGGGTCAGGAGGGTTAATGAGATCTTGAGGAAAGCTAGAGCACTACACATGGACATATCTGTGTCAGGGACTTGGCTGTCAACCTACTCATAAGAAGCCCACTGGGCTCACCAAACCATAGTGCCCTGAGGTAATAGTTTCACACCAACCTAACTCAGTCTAATGATTGGTGGCTGTAAGTTGTCCCCCTCCCTCCCCTCCTCCAGCTGCCCGTTCCCATCCATTCCTTTTGTGCCAGCCCCAGAGTTCACCAGACCCCTCTGCTCCTTTGTGTGACAGTGTGAGTGCAGGAGTCAACCTAGTCTTACCAAAAAAAAAAAAAGAGAGAGAATTGCTTTTTTGAACGTGAGGTTGTCATGTAGTTATCCCAGTCTGCCAGGATACTCAGATTAAACTAAGAGGGTATTAGGGTGGCATGGCCTTCCTGTTCCCAGTCCTGTCCTCTCCCTTAAGTACATACTTCTGCTCCTGTAAGCACACAAGTTTTATCTATACTTGCAGGTAAAATGGGATCTGTCCTCTGATCATTCGTGCTCTTCATTTTTTAGCACATTTCACGTGGTTTCTGCTGCTCAGGGAAGTTGCACAGGGGTATAAATTCATAGAATCACAGAACCATAGAACTGATTAGGGTTGGAAGGGACCTTAATGATCAGCCATTTTCAGCCCCCCTTCCACTAGACCAGGCTGCTCCAAGAGTCCACCATAGCCTCGAACACTTCCAGGGATGGGGTAGCCACAACTTCTCTGTGCAACCTTTACCAGGGTCTCACCACGCTCATGGTAAATAATTTCATCCTAACATCTAATCTAAACCCACACTCTTTCAGTTTGAAGCCATTTACCCTTGTCCTATCACTCCATGACCTTGCAAAAGTGCCTGTCCAGCTTTCTTGTCAGTCATGCCTAATGAAAGCAAGCCCTAAACGTCACAGTAGTTTCTTAGCAGAACCTCAGTTTTAGTGAGTTTATAAGCAAATAAGTGTTGAACTTCATTTGGAGAATGAGACTAATTTTATTGCTGAGACAGAAATACTCATTTAGGCAGAGGAAGTTTGAACCAGAAACCTCCCCGTGATTTAAGGGTCACTCTTCACCCATATAATGTTACAAAACTTGCATAGGTGAAAAGGAAACAACCTAAATTGGGGTGATGGCTTCCAGCTCCTTTTAAACGTGCACAGAAAGTGTCAGAGTTTCTGCATGAGGTCAAGTAAAGAGGGGCAAAGAAGCAGCCACATTACACATCTAAAAGGGCCAAAACCCAAGGAGGGTCAGCAGTTCATCTGTTTGGTTTTTTTAGGTCAGCTCATGAAAGACACCTAATTTGAGCAACCCGGAAGCTGAAGGCCCGTTCTTCAGATACATGAAGTGTGAGAGTTATTTCTACCTTTGTCCATGGCCAAGTACCCCCCAAGTGTTTGGTCACTGAAGAAGAACAGGGAAATTTCTCAGCATTAGGGATATTTGGCCAGCTTTTTGTCTGAATACCTGTTCTTTTCATCTACAAGACAACCATTCTCTGTCTCAGAGAGGAAATTCTCCAGGCTTTGGAAATAATTTATTCGTTTCCTAAACTAAAGGGAGATTGAGTGACTACACACATGTACATGCCCAGTTTATATGGTTTAGATGTACAAAATCGTATGAATCCCAGTCCTAGGATTAGTATGTTGGGAGTGGAAGGACTTTTGTTATGCCCAGCCAGGGACACAGGACAGGAATGCTGAAGTGAGGACAGTACAGTGAGTTCTGGGTCAGGAATGAGGTTTCCATGGTGCACTAACAAAAACCAGCAATTTGAACAGGAGATAAGTGTCATAAAGCCTTCAAAAAGAGTCATCTTTAGAGCCAGAATGAGCCTAAGAGCTTAAAAACTGCTCTCATGAGTTATGCTAGCTCCGTGTGCCCCATGTTACTCTAGGATTTTTTCCTTTCTTGAATTACTGTGATCCTCTTCAAATATGTGAGGAGTCAAAAGTTTTCTTTAGTAGCCCACGTAGAAGCATTAGAGTCTGGCAGTTCTTCAACAATAACTTCAGGGAAATGTTTAGCATTTGGTAAAGGCTACAGATGGGCTTTATCTTCTCTAATAGGTGGAACTTGCTAATATTCAAGCAGAGAAAGACCCAAGCTGGTGATTTCTCAGACTCCCGTTGCCTGAAGTCCACAGCTTTGGTTTGAGTAAAGACACTTCAGTTGAAAAATTAGACTTCTTTCAGATTTTTTTATATCTCATTAAGAAGTTTTAAAATACTGATGGAGAGTCTGTGTAGATCCTCCTTCACATCAACTTTTTGCCAAGGCAACATCTTTAAATGTAATGGAGTTACTACTGATTACTGTAGAGAAGTTGAGTGATTTTGGTCACTTTAGCCTTTCGCCATGATGTGCTGGTTGTTGGCAGGTGCCCTTTCTCTAGGGATGACCTACATCTTGACGGGAGTTCTACAAGTTATAGTAAATAATTTTTATATAGTAAATAACTTTTATACACTTCTTTAGTATTAGTTAGAGCCAGGCCGTGTAGCGGCAACTGAGTGAAATTCTGTCTGTGGTGTCCATGGTGTAGTTTTCCATGTTTTCTTCTCCACGCTGTTCAGGTGGAGAAGAGAGATGGTAGGGACTGAGGGAAGGAAAAACAAGTACTTAGTGCTGCTCTATTGAAGGAGACACAAGTGTATCAAAGGTTTCATTCAAACCGTGAGATCATTATTTGAGATTCTGATTGCTGGGCACCAAAAACACTTGCTAAACACCTGAGCACCTGGCACTGAGTACCTGGAGTGGCAGCCAGAAGGACAATAAACCTGGAAGAAAGCAAGCCTTGAGGTCCTTACATCCCAGACACCACAAAAATCTCTGCTCCATAAATGAAGACCCTACATGGGGAGGGGGAGGCAAGGAGTCCCTTCTGCACTTCAGACAGATGCACAGGCTGAGGAGCATAAAAATATCCCTGAAAGTGTCTTCTCTGAGTAAGCAGTGCCACTTGTAGAGGGCAAACAGCAGTGCTGCTTCCGGAGAAGAGCTGAGTGCCAGGTGTGAGCTTGTAACTTATAAATTCCAAAAATTATCCTCATCAAGGCTTTTCTGATTTTTTTTTTAAGCTATTCTTGTACCATGTCGTTGGAAGGAATAGTTAGGAAGAAGTGGTCAGAGCACAGGGAGTATTTAGGCACTGCTGCCTTGTCCCAGTCTAGTAATTCTGATCCAGGTCATAAGAAATGACTTATTTTGAGTTATGGCTTAGGGGAGTTTGCCAGCTGATTTACCCTGAGGTCTGATAGGAAGACAGGAACTGGGAAGTCTGCATCACTTGTGCTTTAGCTTGAAATGAACCCTCAAAACACCACAGGACTGGAAGAGCTGGATGACTAAGTGTTCCACAATTTATTTCGCCTGGGAGTGTCTTTTCTTTACAATGTTGACTTGTTAAAGCTTCCTGGTGGTATCAAACTCTTCTTTCTTATCCTCTCTATCCTGCAGAGGCAAAGAACTTACAGTCAGGCTCCAAAAGTCACAGTTCTTTGTCTCTGCAGGATAGAGAACATAGAGTTGAACTGTTGGGAGAACAGTTCAACAGTATGTACCAAAAACCACTGACATAATTTTCGGCCACTTGGAAATATAATTCAAGTTTTGGGCTGAGTTCTGCCATAGTTATGTTGGAGATGTAGTAAATAGAGGCTGGAAAGAAGTGAAATTTGCTCAGTGATGATTCTTCAGGGTGCACACAGGTGGCCTGCCTACCTATGGATGCTTTTATGGTTGTGGGTTTGGTCAAAGTCTGTGCAAAACTATTGGTGTGAGTGTGAAATCCTTCCACGTGGGCAGTGCTCAGTTCATGCTTAATCAGGGACTTTAACATACCCTACTTGTTACCTTTTCCTTATCATGAGTGTTCACAACAAGCAATAGCAAAGGACTCAGGTTTTGGTATGACCTGCAGAAGGGCACATTTCCCACTGATGGTTTTAAAAGGGATTAAAAACAGAGAGCTAATGCCTCCAAACAGGGGGGAAATTGTCATACACAAAAGTCCCTCCCTTGCTCTAAATCATCCTGCTGAGATGCAGGGATCCAGTCACAAATCCTGTTAGCTCAGGAGAAATCGATGCCTAATGTTTCTGTGCTTTCAAATTATACACAGCCATGAGGAGACACACCTTAAAATTGTTTATAAGTGTGTTTAGTTATGTGTCCATCTAATTACACAGATACGTGTGATATATGCATGAATGCATGTGTCTCACAGGGTCATTAAATCATCTATATTTTAGACTTGTAGAAATATATGGATATGATATAGATATTTATACCTCTTTATATATATATAAAAATATATAGAGAATAGACATAATGTATATAATGCATACCTAAAATATATACAATATATAATGCATCTAATGTATATATTTCTAGACATACATCTATATATCTGTATAATGTATATGTATGACTTCTAGGAAATCATGTAGAAATTAGGGCTTGATTCTTATGGGTCATGATTTGATGTTGTTGAATTTCTCAGTCTAGGGTTTTTTTTACACTGAGGAGTCTGAGAGATTCAAGGTCGTTTTGTGGTTGCCCATATTTAAGGTTTGTATCCCTAAGGAGTAGGAGAGTTTGCCAACACAGCTGGCTTCCCACTGGCAGCACCAGGCGATGGAAATTCTTGATCACTGGGTGCAAACCAATGGATTTTTTTCACGGGAGGTTTCACTGGGCCTTGGTTTAGCACCTCACTTCTGAGCTATCCCAATCAAAGACTTTGGTAGCCAAAATAACGTTGTATTGAGCTGATATCCTTAGAGAAGCATCTCTGAAGTCGAATCCGATAGGGAAAGGATACACTGCCCTGATGCAATTCTCTCCTCCAAAAGTCACAAGGTCTGGAGACTTCTCTAAAGGAATTGCTAATAAGATTTGTTTCCTTTAGGAAGTTTTCCTTTTATATAAAGGAGAATAGTTCCAGCTTCTCACTCCCCGCGGTGAGGCTGACACAACAAGGTTCTGCAAGTTTAACTACAATTGTGGCTTATCCACCTGATGTCACTGTGTCAGAAAACACACCACAGAGTTTCTTTCTGGTTGAAAACTCCTCTTGACACAACCTTCTCCCTTAAGAGGCTCCTCTGACACATCACCAGGGGTAGCTGCATTTTACCTGTTTCCACGTTCTGGTGTTTTGAATAATCTTTCGGGCTGGAAATAGGAGTAGTAACCAGAGTAACTATAGTAACTACACTACTCTGATGTAGCAGAGGAATGTGTGAACAACCATCTGCAGAAACAGAAAGAAAATCAAGGGGATAACAACTGCCTTTGAGCTTTGCAGCAAATGATCTTGAACAGCTCATTAAAAAAAAATAAAAATAAAAATAAAAAGGAGTTAAACTGCACCACAAAATTTTGGAAGACAAATAAGCCTGTGGGTTGATCATCCAGATGCTGTAAGTTCATGGATAGAGATGCTCACAGGGAGGTCTGTTTGCAGGCTCACTAAAACCCAGTTCAAGAGAAAGTAGAGAACCACCAATATTATCACTATCTGATATTTTCTTTATTATGGTGAAATTTTTTATTATCCTATGGTTTATAATCATCTAGCAGTGATGCTGCTCGATGCAGGAGAAAATGAATATACAGTGAGAGAAAACTCTTCACATCAATCACTATATAGAAAGCAGAGAAACAGCAAACCAGAAAATTCAAAGGAATAGACCCTGCAGAGATGTTAAACACAGTCTAAACTTTGCAGGGATTTATTATGCAGTTTAAGCTAGTACAGTTTTTTCTACAATTCAAAAGGTACAAGAAATACCAACACTGGCTTCTTGAACCACCCTCTAAGACTGTATAACCAGTTTCTTTACAGAAATGCCAGTACAGAAATACCAGACTAAACCTTTTGACTTCAAAGTGGAATATGTAAGTATTCAGTGAGAGGAAGTTCTCCAATGTTTAGTATTGAAATGGGAAAAATAGATTGACCAATTTGGCAAATCCAGGAGACCTCCAGTTCCTTCAAATTTCATCCTCAGCTCATCTCAGGCTGGAAGTTATTAGCCATGACATGTGTTGTTACGTCAACTGAGGTTGCCTAGAGTTTTTATGACACTCAAATAATTAGTTATCTGCTATTTCCAGCTATTTATAAACATTGTAAATGCCTCTTTTATTGGATATGTGTGATCTTCAAATGATGTGCCAGCAGCTGCTTCAGTTACTTAGCATTTTATGCCTTTGTAGCTTGCTAAAATCACTCACATGTCACACAAAGCCAGTGAGTGAGAAGAGGCTGGAGCAGACTGAGATTAACCCATGAAAACACAGATTTTCCAGGGATATGGGTGGTGTTTTTGTGAAGTCCCCTGAAGGCAAATATAGTCAGTGATGTGAGGGGGCATACCAGCTTTCCTTTGGGTTTGTCCGCAGCATTTCAGAAACCAAGAGCATCATCCCAAAAGGGATTTTCAAGGTGCTGTGCCAAGGCTTGGCAGTGCTAAAGGAAGATGTGGGTTTTGCTGAATTGATTGGAGAGATAAGGAGGGATGCTGCCAAGAGAAGCGACTGCATCTCTGTCAGCTTTAATTTAGGCTGCCCATACTGGACTTGATAACTTCTTTGAAAATATGTCCTAACTGACTAGCAAATAAAATGGGCCACGGATGATTTCTGGGGCTCATGGAAACATCATGACACCTGAACTTTCTTTTTCTGCACCCCAGATAGGTTAACCTCTCCTGTGCTGTATCTGCACAACTCCTCAGCATCCTGTGAGACTTGACGCAGGACCAAGTCAGTACTAAGGCATCCAAATAATGGCTTGTTCTGGCCTGAGTAATCTCCTGGGAGTTTTTAGCTTGCTAGCAAAGACATATTCTGAGAGACACAGCACTGGAAGGTAATGGATGTTGAGCCACAACTTGTGATCCCCTTCATACCCTTCTCTTAAGGCACTGCTTATACATCCTTCCGTGGTTGTGACCTCCCTTTTCCATTTGCCTTTTTTTTCTGTGCAAGCCCTAAGGTCCAGCTGAGGCCTTTCCTTTGCCCTTTGCAGCTATAAAAGGAACAGCTTATTCTCACCAATGGTGAGAAAGTTTTGGCATTATTCTCTACTGGGGCAGGGTTGTGTATCCTGGACAAAACAAAGAAGAGCTAAGTGGCTTTGCTGAGCCCTATTTCAAGGTCTCCTTCTGGCCACAAAAGTTAAAGGGTGATTGTACAGAACATTCCTTCATCCCAAACATCACTGCTGTCTCTGGTCCAGTTCCATCAGGGATGGCTGAGTGCCTGAAACATGGAAAAACGGGTATTAACATTGCTTTATAGTGAGATTTGTCTTTCACACTAAAAAACGCAGAATATTCCACAGCGCTTGTCCAAAGTATGATCTCTCAGGTCCAAGTGGGAAACTGAGCAGAAGTTAGTCCATTCTACCCTGCCTTGTGGCCCCAATTAAACAAAAAATCACTGCATGTGACCAATTTTTTTTGCATACTGTTTGCATGGGTGCAAGTAACCTGAAACAGTGTGGAACTGGAACCTATTTATTATCCCCAAGGCCAGAACTGGGATCAGACCCTCACCAATCCAACCCCATCTGTATGATCAGGAGACGAGCAGTGCTGTAACACCTTAACTGCAGCTGCAAGGCAGCGGAAGCAGGCATCCTGTCATTCTCTGGAGAGGAGAACTGACAGAAGTTGCATTTTAATGCCTGATTTTACACCACTGCTTCTTGTTTAATCAGATCAACACAGAGCTGGGCTGATCACACTGGGAAAGGGAAAAAACAAAAAAAGGCGAACCAGAACAAACATGTTTGTTGAAAAACAACTGAGTGTTTGGCAGATTATGTAATGTTGCAGTGAGTAACTGCATAGCTTAATTCTTATGGTTTCCATGGAAACCATCAAAATGAAAGGTACGGGAGTTCGGTGTTCTTGGCTCCGAGGGGCAAATCTCTTCGTTGAGACGTGCGTTTGCAGGAGTGGGGATTTCATCTGTCTTGCCTGGCTGTGGAGAGCAGGAAACCTTTTGGAAGCTGTGGAGGAGGGATGGTCTGGGATGCACATGAGCCATTCCCAGTCCTGGCTGGGCTGCACAAGTGCCTCAGATGCAGATAGCGCTGCATGAATTTTACATGTGATGTGACCAGCCAGAGATCCCAGTTGTGCTCACGTGGGCTCTTGGTGTGACAGTGGGCGGCTTGTTTGTTTTCCATGGAAACTTTTTACTGCCACGAAACCATCCACCCTCACCTCATTCAGGGAAAATAAAAGAGAAAACAACAAATCTGCCAAGAGTCACTGTAGAAAGAAAGGTTTCTGGCTGTTTCCGTTAGTTTTGGGTAAGACCAGAGCCAGTTTTGCTCTTCTCTTTGCTGGGGCTTAGCCCTGCAATTCTCGGGGATGGTAATGGAAAGACTCCTGCTGACCTTGGTGAATTGTGGATCTGATGCTTGGTGTCCTTCGATATGATAGTTTAGGTCTATGATTATATTTAATACAGGATGGAGACAGGGTTGGGAAGGGGTTTAGGCAGGTCAGACCTATTAGCCCTCCCGTGGCTTCATCCCAGAGTCAGAGACAGGGAGACTGGCAGATGGATGGAGAGGTCGTAACACACTGACCCATCCTCTCCAGGCAACACAGGCAAGAAGAAGGTCTCCTTCTGTCATAAAATCACATGATTGGTTTAGACTGGAAGTGACCTTAAAGATTGTCGCGTTCCATGCCCTCTGCCATGGGCAGGGACACCTTCCACTAGACCAGGTTGCTCAGAGCCCCATCCAACCTGTCCTTGAACAATTCCACAACTTCTCTGGACAACCTATTCCATCGTTGCTGCTTGTCATGCTCTGCCCCTTTCTGTCCCTGCCTGTACCCATCTCTCCTTTGTCACATGATGCTGCACTAATGACAGCAATAACACTCACTCAGTTCCAAAATAAAGGGCTTTATGGAACTTTTAAACTCATACAAACCATATACACAGGTGGGGCTGGGAGCTTTTTTGGGGTCCAGCTGTCCTTGCATCTGCTGAGCTGCTCTGCTGGGAAGTGACAAATAAATAAAGTCACTCACAAATGCTTCTAGAACCAAACCCTAAGGGTTTAATTCCTCACTTTTATTGCCATGTTCCTCCTCACTGTGCATTCAGCTCATTTCTTGCTCTACCACAGTGTCCTCAGAGCTGCAAGCAAGGCACCACTTTAACAAGTTGTTGTGGAGCAGCTTAGTCATGACAATTGTCACTGAACTCTCTCATAAAGAGCCAAAATCATGAGGCAATAACCACTTACTTTTGCCCAGTGATGGCAGAGCATATTAGGTTATATTATTACATATTTTTCATGGACTAAGAAGAGACAGTCAGGTCACAACCACCAAGAGCCCGTGTGCAGGAGCTCCCCAAGCCATGCCGAGTCCTGCATGGATCTGAAGCCTCGGTTTGGAGCCTGTTCTCAAATAAACAGAGAAGAGCAGTTGTATTACATTTTAATTCTGTCTGTAAGTGCTGTGAAGCACCTTGCTCTCTGTTCGTCCTGTGCTCTGATGTATTTTTCCTGGAGTGTGGCATGGGAATGAGGTGTCTGAATTCCTCTGGGTATCTGGGCTGTAATATATACACTTTTGATTATGATTTTAAAAACCTAAGAAAATAAGATTGAAGCAGATGTGCAAGTATTTTAATCCTTATTTGCATAATCTATCTGCCAGTCTATCCTCCAGTGTAACACTGATGGCTGAGAGGTGCAAATCTTTAATTCTAACACAGGTTTTCCTGCTCCAAGCCAGCCTCAGAGATGGGGGTTTTTTTCTCTGAAGACATCTCTTGCTGCATCATTCAGTGTTACTGCACTCTCACCTCCTGTTCTGCTGCTCCTGGCTTTCTTCTTTTCGTTCTGCTAATGTATTACAGATCTAAAATACATGAGGCTCAAGGTCATATGATGAACTGGTATCAAAGCTGGGATCTGAAATGCAGGAGAGCTGAGTGCCCCTTGCTGAAAGCACAGGAAGGCAGAGTTGGCTTCAGAGATGGTAGCCTTGTGGCTCTGCATGGAGCCTCTCTCCTTCTCCCATAGATTAATTTATGTTGGAAAAGACCTCAGAGGACACCAACCATGAACCCAGCACTGCCAACCCGTGTGCCCAAGTGCCTCATCCACACAGCTTTTAAATCCCTCCAGGGATGGTGACTCCACCACTGCCCTGGGCATCTGTGCCAGTGCCTGACCACCCTTTCAGTGAAGAAATTGTTCCTAATTTGCAAACTAAACCTCCCCTGGTACAACTTGAGGCCATTCCCTCTTGTCCTGTCACTTGTTCCCTGGGAGCAGAGCCCGACCCCCACCTGGCTCCACCCTCCTGTCAGGGAGTTGTAGAGAGTAAGATGGTCCCTCCTGAGCCTCCTCTTCTCCAGGCTGAGCACCCCCAGCTCCCTCAGCTGCTCCTCATCAGACTTGTGCTCCAGACCCTTCCCCCAGCTCTGTTCCCTTCTCTGGACACATTCCAGCACCTCAAAGTCTTTCCTGTAGTGAGGGGCCCAAAATTGAACCCAGGATTTGAGGTGCAGCTACACCAGGGCCCAGGACAGGCAGATGATCACCAAGGCTGAACACGTCCTGAACCTACAATTGGGAGACAGACAGGGCTTTGTCTCCGTACACATCTCTAAAGATTCACCAACAATGGCCAAAATTTAGTCTAAATCCACAGAGCCCCTTCCTAAGAGGAGACACGTGTGTTATAAAGGGAGCTTCAACAGGATTAGGTCTGTCTAGAAAGGTTGTTCTTGTTTTTCTGTGATAAATTGTGACCAAAACAATTATTAGAGATAATGAAAGGATCCAAAAGGGACACCTAAATCTGCTATATGTCAAAACCCATGATTACTTCAGCAGGTCCTTTTAGATCTGTATTACCCTGCATAGGAGACCAGCCCTTAATGGAGAACTGCCTCCATAAGCACATTCCCTCTGCACTTCTTTGAGTTCTTGCAGGTTGAGTTTATTCCAATCTTTGTTTTAAGAGTGGATGTACTGGACAAATAGAAAGTCTTTCACATCAGCAACTGCTCCTGCTTCTTCATACACCAGGTCAGCTGCACGGTCCTGAGTTGCTGAGTGCTGCTCTGTTTCAGTGTGTGAGTTGGGGGGTTATTTTTATCACCTCTTATGTGTAGTTCATCAAACTTCCTCTTCCATTCCTGGTAAAACCAACAAGTCTGGTGTTGGATGCTAGCAACAAAGCTATTTCTAGGCACTGGGCCCTGGCACCAAGACATCTGTATGACAAAACCAGAAACTGCTTTCTATTTGCCTAGAAAAAAAAAAAAAATCAAGTTAAAGGAAAAAAAAAAATCCTGACAGAAAGCTAATGACTCTCTGTAACTGTAGCAAGTGCACTTTGAATCCAAACCAAAATAAACACTCAAAAGTACAGAATGGGTGCCGGTAAGAGATGGTGACCCACTGGTGAGGATCACCAGCATTACTGGTTTCCAGAAAAACCCTGCAAGGCTCAAGCTTTCAGCAAATTAAATAGCAAATGCCAGTGGAAACCTGGGAGAGCAGGATTGTGTTCTTCTCACAATTTGTACCTAGTCCTGCAAGTCTTTGCTGCAGGGGGATACGGATGATGTAATGTTACACAGGTTCAAAAAAGCAGCAGGAAAAACTCACAGAAGAAAAAGGCATTGAGGGCAGTTAAATATGAAGACACTAACTCTGGCTTATAATACTCTGAGGAGCAAGTTGTTGGAGGAAGAAAGGAGTACTTGGGGAGGCTATCTCCATGAAATACTACAAGGGATTTGTGCTTGGCTATCAGTGCAGACAGAGTGCTGAGTCAATATAGCATTTGGGCTGTTCGGGAAAAGTCAGTCTTGCATTATCCTACTTCCCTCGAGGAACAGGTTTCAGGTCCTCAATAAGTGCAGAGGGGCCCAGGGGTAAAATATAATTGTGGGATATCTTAACCCAGGTATGGTCTTCCACCCACTCCCGACTGCAGTCCTCCCACCTTTGAGTGCTGTGTCCGGCTCGGGGGCACCCAGCACAAAAAAGACCTGTTGGAATGAGTCCATATGAGGTCACTAAGTTGATCACAGGGCTGGAGCACCTCTGCTCTGGAGCCAGGCTGAGAGACTTGGGGCTGTTCAGCCTGGAGAAGAGAAGGCTCCAGGGACAACTTAGAGCCCCTTCCAGGTCCCAAAGGGGCTCCAACAGAGCTGGAGAGGGACTTAGTGACAGGACAAGGGGGTAATTGCTTCAAACTGACAGAGGGCAGGGTTGGATTAGATATTAAAAAGAAATTCTTTGTTGTGAGGGTGGTGAGGTACTGGAACAGGTTGCCCAGAAAGAGTGTGGACCCCATCCCTGGAGATGTTCAAGGCCAGGTTGGATGGGGCTCTGGGCAACTTGGGCTAGTGGAAGGTGTCCCTGCCCATGGCAGGGGAACAAGTTGGTCTTTAAGGTCCCTTCCAACCCAATCCATTCTGTGATTCCATGGTTCTATGACAAGAGCTGCACAAGGTGTGCATCAGGCCATGTGATGGGGTCACACTTCGGCATCTCTCTCATGAGTGCATGAGAACCTTGCCCCTCAAAACACAGCTCCCCTCCACCCAAAAACCTCTCCTTCAACAACAGACATGGGACTTTCATCTACCGTCTCTCTGCCTCCCAATAAATGAAGTGTTACAAATACCTTCCAAGGTGACTATTTCTGCCTTTGTTTTGTGTTATGGATACGTCCCTTTGCCCGATGTGATTCCACATCCTCCCCTTTTCCAAGGCCCAGGGTAATTCTTCTGGCCATCAGCTGCACAGCCCCACGTCTTGTCCTCCCTCATCATTTAGTGATGATGTGAGTCCAAGAGCACTTGGGCAACCCTCAGAGGCTTGGATACAAACACCAAAGAGATGCCATTTCAGAAGATCTCACCTAGCTCCAAATGCTTTCCAGTTAGTAAGTCCCAAACAGAGACTACAGATGGCGGAGGTGAGAGTGTTTGTGTCTCTATCTAGTCTTGTTCACCCACCAGCTTGATTTTATTGATGGGAGGTATTGTTGTCTTCCACAAAAAAAATTCACATGCACGATGGATGCTTTGCCAGGGAAAATTAGATCTTATGTTCACACAATCCTCCATGGAATTCATGGCCCTGTTGCAAAACATTTGCTGCCAGATATTAAGGCAGGAGATCTCTCCTGCCAGTGGCATTATTAAACAGCATGGGGAGAATTTTACATCCAGAATCCACCTTAATATTGATGTGTTCAGAGGAACAGATGTTTCCTTGCTTCCTGCACAATGTGTTATCAGATTAGAGGTTTTACAGCAACAACCTTAATTAGAAGCATATTATTAGTCAGTACAAAAAGCCTCTTTTGTAGGTGTAAATCCCTGCAACACAGGGATCCAGACCTGCCTCCTCCTCAGTCCATCTACTGTAAACAAGAGGCTTTTGTCCAAACATTTTGCACTTCAGAAATGTATTTATCCTTATTTTCTAGGTGAGACTGGACACTTGTTTGAATATAAGCTTGTCTAAGATCAGAGAGAAAATCAGTGTACAGCAGGGCAAGGAATTCAGACCCATGATCCCTAGGGGCTAGGAATGCCCTGGAAGTTCCCTGTTATCATGTGAACACCAGATGTGATGCCAGCCTTGCAGTGTTGGGATGGTAATAGTGATTCTTCTTCTCTCACTTTATTCTGTCCTTGATGTGGGTATTGGAAAGCTGCTCACTATTAGCTGTTCTTTCAGCCCCTGCAGTTATGTTTCTTTGCTTTCTTCCAAGGAACAGCCTCTGGAAGAAAATTTGGCAATGCAAATGATGGAGAAAAGAGCAGAAGAGAGAGACATTTAGCACCAACTGCTTCTGTAACGTAAGGGCTAGTGTATTTTAGCTTGAGTAAGAAGCCTTTTTTAACCTCTGCTCATGGTTCATGGCCCCAGACTAAAACTTCAGTGCCATATTCCCATCAGCACCGTCCTTCCCATGCCCAATTGCTCTCAGAGATTCAGATCCTCAGTGGGTTCCTTGTACTGGAAAAGGCACACCAACAACTCTGTAATCGCCATTCTACAACCCTTTGTCCATCCTACATTGTGTCATTCAAATCTGGTTTTCTATCTTTCTTGTTGCTCAGAGGGTTGTGGACTCCACATCCCTGGAAGTGTTCAAGGCCAGGCTGGATGGGACCCTGAGCAACCTGGCCTAGGGGCAGGTGTCCCTGTCCATGGACAGTGGTGGGCACTAGATGATCTTTAAGTTCTCTTTCAACCCAGACTGTCCTATTATCCTATTTTACACACTTCTGGGTGATGCTGGGAGAGTCATTCCTCATGCCTTTGGCGAACTTGGGGAAACCAAGATACTGAATCGTTTTTGCTAACTTGTGTCCTAACCGAAAATATTTCAAGGAAGAAAAAGTAATTTCCTTGGAGTTTCTGTAACACCTATTAGCCAGTAGCTCTAATGTCACTTAGGGCCTCTAGACACGACTAAAATATAATTTTCAAGTTATTGGTATTTCTCTTTAAAAACATGAGCTTGCCACATGGAAACGCAGACATGAGGAACTTTGAAGAAAAGCATCAAGTGGCATGGCAAATTTTTGTTCTCGCACCTTTCCATGGGAAGTTTTGCCTTTTTGCAGCACAGTATTTTTTAAGAGACTGCTTTTAGGTAGGAAGGCTTGCAGATGGACCCGTGCAAAAGAAGAAAGTTCTACTTTTCAAATGCGTGTTGAGTTCAGGCTTCTTTCCATTGCTCATTTCCTCAAGTTCAAAAAGTCCTTTCCATGTAAAATTAAAATAAACCCTTTTGACCCTAAAGAATTTGGTTCCTTTCCTATTTTTCCTTTCCTATTTATTTATAATGCACAGCACAACCAAACATAAAGAAAACAAAACAAATAAAAACTTACTTGAGAATGAGCAGTAGAAGTATCAAGAACAGGATTAGTAAAAAAATATTCCTGGAGACTTTCTGCAAAATGTCTTGACCAAACCTGATATCTGAAAAAAACTTGGAATCAGCAGAAATTGGCTGAGAATTCACCACGCTCTGGCTCGGGTAAATAAAAACACTGTATGTTGTTTGTGGATGAGAAGACAGTGATATTCCTTGTGGGAACAGCCCAGAGAAAGATTTGCAACCCCACAGAAGCAAACTTTTGGTTTAGGGGTAAAAAGCTCCATCACATTTGAAGAGAAGAGAGTCTGGCATGGCCTTTACTCAGAAGGGAAACATCTTCCCAGACTTACAACACATGAACTTCTTAGTGCCAGCACATAAGGATCAGGAGTAAGCTCCAATGAGGCATTTGAGACCTCCAGCTAAGAATGAGGCAGAATTTGTCATCTCCGTTAGACTGTGACCCTGCAAAAGTCTCTTTTTTTAATCCTGGGATTGCATAGGCTTGATAGATGCTCTGCTCTTCTGGACCTTGACCAATGGTACCTGTATCAAGGTGCAGATCCAAGAAATGTCTCTGTATGGAGCCGGTGAGCCCGGGGAGAACTCATAGGCAGGTCTGGAGGTTTCATGGAAACAGATACCCTGATCCAGGACTGAGCTGGCACTGGAACCAAACTTACTGCATTTGAGTGACTCTGCTGGGTGGCTTTAGGAGAGCCAGCTCTGTTCCCAGGGTATAGTTTATCTGCTGGAGTTACCTCTTGCTGGGATTATCACTGCAATCTAGTCTTCATTTTTTTCACTGGCAATTTTCAAAAACCTGGGGTGTTTTTCTTGGAAATGTTGAGATTTAGTGCTTTCATTGAATGAGTCCTTGGAAGGATGCTGTCTCTTCTCTCAAGGAACATGTAAGATGTGCTATTTATTTGGTTTTCTTTTCTTTTTTTAATCCAAACTGGTTTCATACCCCGCGTCTGTAGCGACCTTGTCAGCTCCCTTGCAAAGGCACTGGCATAATTATAAATAGCCTGGAAAGAGAGTTGGATTGTCGTAGACTTCCAGAAAAAGTTTGTTCACTTGAATGGTATTTAGAACATGTTTGCATTTCCACACTCTCTTAAAAAGAGTCCACAGATGCCAGAAAAGCATCAGCTGTTTCAGCCTCTATCTGCTGTTGATGCGGAGGATTGGAGGGTGTGTTAAGGACCAGCATCACTTCCCATCATCCTGAAACTAGAGGAAAGCAGTAGTCAGTGTCTAATGGCTTCTCTGCTGGCCACGTGCTGACTGTCCTCGCAAAAGTCCTGGATGGCTTCACCTCCCACCAAAGTCAAGGCAAGGTGAGGATGCTCAGCCCTTTTGCTGGATCAACTCCCTGGTTTCCAAGGCAACTGTTCTTCAGCCAGATTTAATGAGAAGGTGAGGGGAACCACCAGGCCCTTTGAACATGCAGGGGAATGAAGAGCATACAGAAGTGATTGTGCTTTTCAGGGGGGAAAGGACAGGCAGGTGGACTGAACGGACGATAAATTATTTGACATTTTAATGGGTTAACATGATATTGCAGAAAATGACCTGAATAAAGTGGCTCAATCCCCGTGGAGAAAAGTAAAATAAAATAAGTATAATGGAAAGAGGGACCATAAAGGCTGAAATGGGGGTTTAGTCAAACTGTCTGAACGGCAGTGAAAGGAGCAAGTTACATCCCTTGTTACAGCCCCTTAGCAGCAGTTGGTTTCAAAATGAGTTGGAAAAAAATGTATCTGTGATAACGTGACATAGCAAAGCTGGTTGGGTAAGCTCCATAAAACACATAAAAACATAGCTTTTATATCAGTGCCACAAATAAGAAGCTGTTTGCAGGAGATGTTACAGCGCAGGCAACAGGTATTTCTTGTTCTAATGTCAAAGGGTGTCATCTCTTACAAGAAAAGTGGAATTGTTGCCTGTACCCGAAGTGTCTCACATCATGTTTATGCTGTCTCACGCATTTTTGCACCCTGGAATTTTCCAGGTTTATTACAAGGTGAATAGATTTACCTTTTAACATCAAGATCTTGTAAAAATAAAGACACATCTATCCTGTGTGTGGTACAGGAGAGTTAAAGAAATATGGACTTCTGACTCTACAAGAAATACTGATATTTTAATGCTTTTCTCTTTGTAATTGTTCACCTTTTTCATTAGGATAAAGTGAGACTTTTCAATTTAGTATTAGAAGACTTTTTATTTAAAGCTAACCTTAACATGAAAGTAGCTCTGTCCACCACATCTCAAAAGGTTTGAGCAAATTCTAAGAATAATTGATTCCAAGCTTAATAACAATGATTTCATGATCTTGAAAAATCTATTTTGGGGAGCTGAAGGGAGGAGAGGCATATAAGGTCAACTTTGGAGGGGAAAGCAAGTTTTTTTAATTAATTAATAGAGATGTTTCAAGTCAAAACATTTTGTGTGGCTGATGGGGCATTTTTAATGATTTTCATAACCCTTCTAAATGAAGCATTGGCAATTTCAGACTTGAAAACAGTTATTTTAAAACTGAAAAGGAAGAACATTTGCTTTCAAAAATGCTGAAATTAAATGTTCCAACTCATGCGTGGCTGGAAAAATTAAAAAAAAAAAGCGAATTTTTGACAGGAAGATCTTCATCAATTCCACCCAGTCAGAAATAATTCCAGCCCTGTTGTCACCCTCTGCTACCCTGGAATTAGGTTTCAGTGAATGAGGTGTCTCTACAGCTTTAAAATAGAAACAGGAACAGCCCTACACAGGTTGAAGTTCTGAGTGCTGTCAGGGTGAAATAAGAGCCCAGAGAGCAAAGGTGGAGATGAAAAAACAACATTTTCTGTTGCTTTGGTGACTGTGGTGCCACTTCCCCCAGGTAGGATGTCACCTTCTCACCTCCACAGTCAGACCCAGAACACCGGGAGGCTCACGGAGGTTTCAGTGCTCTGTCTTTCAATTTGCAGGTCAGGCTTTACCTCCTTGTTTTCAGTCTGATATTTCATCTATTTTTAAAAAAGGCTCCTTGTTACCAGTTCCAGAGAGGGTGTCACACTTTAACACAGTCACTGTAGGGAGAGGAAGGAGTGAACAGTTATCCCTCCCAACACAATCCTGAAGGTCAAAATTTTAGCACCTATGGAATGTTTTTGGCCTTGTCAGCGTTTTTTGCCCGTGCTCCTTTATGGGTGACTTTACAAGGGTGTCTCCAACCATAAAGTTCTCCCAGTCTTTAATCTTATCAACTCTTTTCTTGAATGTTATAACCAAGATCACTCGACTAATTCAGCTTGCAAAGTACTACTGGGAAAGAGTATTTATGGTAGTCCCAGCAAGGACAACCAAATTAGCCTTAGCAGGCAGCCAGCCTGAAGAAGAAATAAAACAAGGGAGCGAGATAATTTGGAACAAAATGTAAAAGATGCACAAATCATTTAATAAAGGTTTCCCCTGGAGGAAACTTTCCAAGCAGCTGAACATTAGGACAGCTGAGAGGAGCGAGGTCAATTGTGTTTAGACACAATGTGTACATTTTATTTTTTAAAATGATCATCATTTGTCAAATTTTATGGGCCAGATTCTTTCCTCAGTTTAACCGATACTAGGATTTAACTCATTAAAATAAGATTTTGTCTTTAGTAGACAGGAAGGTGGAGAGAGAGATTTATTTCAAGGAAAACTATAAAATGTTCACAGAAATGGAATGATATTGTCTAAGAACTGGGAAGTAAAAATAGAGTATAAGCAGGAATCAGGGTAGAAAAGCTCTGCTTTATTAAAAAATGTAGCAAACAGACAACAAATATATGTAATTCTTTAGCAGGACCCTGGGTTAGATAATTCTCTTGCACATAGGTTCACAATTACATGCTTTACATTCCCCTCATTTTATTCGTAAATCTAAGTCCAGACACACATAATTAGAAGCATTGGAGTCCAGAAGGACAAGAGGTAAAGAGAACAAATAGCCTCATTCTCAGAATAAAAATGCCTTTTCCTCCCCTATTTCAGGTGAAAATCTTATAGCCATATTTACGTTCCATAAAGAGACCGTTTCCACCAGATATTTGCTCCCCATCAGCACTGGAAATGGAGCATTTGAAGACATGGCCATTCATGGGAAGGGGTGAACCCCTTAAACAACCGTGGGTTCTCCTGTCTCCTCTTGGAGCTGCACAGCCATCGAGACGAGTTTCTGACTGGTAAAGAGGACAAATACTCCAGTGGAAATCCATGGAGAAGGGAAGGGCTCTCACAGGGAAGTAAATGAAAGCAAACAGCGTCACTGCAGAGCCAAATCCCCCCGTTCTCCTCCTGCCTGTTGCCTCGTTGAACACATGGCGTGTGTGTTTTCTCTTTGAGGCCGATTTTCATTTAATGCCACAAAGATGTGCTGCTTGGGGGGAGCACGGATCCTTTGAACCTTTAATTAGCGGTGAAGGGGGGTTACTCTCTCCCTCTGCCCACAGACTCCCAACTCACATCTGGGTGTGCCAGCTTCCCCCTGCACTGTGGGGAATAAGGAGACCCTTGAGACTGTGGAATGAAAGCAAAGCAATCTGGGCAGCCTCAGATCTGCACCCACACCAAGTTGCTGAGAAACAGCAGTTTAGCTATGCTGATTTTTTTTTTTTCTTTCCCTTTTAATTGACAAAGCCCTACATCCTTTGATCTCTGAAGGGCATGTTTATCCAACATTGTTCCGTGCAGCTACACTGCTTCTGGTTACAAATTGCCAGAGTCATGTTCTGTTTCAGTGAAACAATGGGATTTAATTATTAGCAGCCTTCAAAGACAAATGCAGGGCTCACAGTCTTCTCTGATTACAAGGTCAGAGCAGCAGACCAGTAGTTGGGAACCAACAGAGTTGAACATTGTCTTGTTTACATTATTCAGGGGGGAAAAGACTGCATTTCTTAATTTTAAATTCACTTGTCACATTTTCTCTATTTGTA
>VZRE01006802.1:564416-583181 GCA_013396775.1 Cephalopterus ornatus
TCACTTCTTCAACCTTATTAAAGGTTGGTTGTCCCCATGAAATGCATGCATTATGTTTAAATGCTAAGTTCAGGAATAGAGGGGTATAATTCTGTAGACAGCTGTCGTCAGGAGATCAAACAAGGTGCTCAAAATGTTCATTCTGGGCTTTAAAAATGCGAAAAACATTAGTTTCAGTTAAAAACTTTAGATATTCTGCTAAAGGAGAAAGGTACTGACATATTCTATTCAGAAGAATAACTTATCACATAATTATAGTAGGCATAAAATTAAGTCACCCACGTGTGTGATGGATTCTCCATTACTGAATTTTAAAAATAGGCAAGGTAAGCAGCTTTAAAGAGCAGTTTTGTTCCTACTGTTGATGTGTGGGTACAGATTTCTACAGTAAAGCTTAACTCAGGTTCCCTGACATAAACAGGCTTTATGTGTCATCACAACCCAAGGAATATCAACTTTTACTGCTAATAATTGTAGTTCCTAATCATTTAGGCATATGTGTCACTTCAAGCACAAGATATGGTCCATTTATGGCCCAGTGAGACCATTCAATTAATGATAAATCATCTTAGACAGCAGTCTCTGGAGAAATCTGTGTTTTTCCTGTGTCTATGGGTAATAAAGACAGAGGTAGTCTAGACTAAAAGCCCAACTCTTAAACCACTAAAGAAAGTGAGATGAATCTGAGACTTAGCTTACAAATTGCTACTTCCAACTCATTTTTACTTGAAAGATGTTGTGGTTATGAATTTCAATGCTGATCCTCTTTCATTTATTTTCCTTTTTCTCTTGTCTCTTAATGAAACAAGGGCTGAAGACACCAAGCGAGGAGCACAGAATATGAGATAAAGCACAACAAAACAAAAAGAACTATAAAAGACCCTTAACTCAGAAACGGAGCTGGGTTTTTATGAATATTTCATTTAATTTGAGTTATTGGAATAACTCCTATAATCCTTTGACCATCTTTCTGTGTTAATAAGACAGGGTGAGAAAAGAGATGTTGTGTCTAGATGGCAGAGTCTATCGCCCTCATCACAGAGCCCAGAAGGGAGTTTGTCCACAGGTTCAAGGACCTCATTCTAACCTGATTTTCACCACTGACACCCAATGCTACTTCTGAAAGGATAACAGAAAAGCAAGGCCAGATACTTGCTTGGATAAACCTGGTTTAGGGTGTGACCAAAACGAGTCACATGGGACAAGAATGAGCAGAGTTATGCAAATCACTTCAAAGAAGGGCAAACTTCAGTTTCTGAGAACAGTGAGATTTAAGAGGGATAAAGATTCGGGGCTCATGTGGTCAACTCGAGTGCTGGTCTCACCAAGCCTGGCTTACTGGGAGTTTGCTGGTTCAGACACATGCCTTCCCTCTGTGCGCTGGTGTTCTCAATTTATAAGAAGGTTTGGACCAGATGATGAAGGTTGGACATGATGATCCTGGATGTCTTTTCCAGCCTTAATCAGTCTACGACTCTATGATTGTATATTTTTATTTCCAGCTGAGAGAAAGAGAAAATTGGAGAGCTGGCTGTACGTCAGAGAGAGAAGTTTTGGGAAGGGGAGGTGCTGACACTGAAAGCATCCAAAGCTAGGCAAAATTCTTTCCACAGTGCTCCCTTAGCTTGACTGGGGGCAGGAGCAGAAGTCCAGGCACCAAAGTACTCCTTGGGGGCAAGACCTGATGTGCCTTTGGGTTTTCAGGCTGCTAAGTAGCAAAGGGTTATTTCCATATCATTATATCAGACATAGGTGTCTTATTTCCACTGAGATTAGCACCTTTTCCCACTTCCTCCTTCGTCTTTGGAAACCCTTGGACCTGTTTGAAGGTATCACATAGCCTAGTGTCTTGTTCTGGGATTAGTCCCACTGACCTGGTGGGTTAGAGGAAATCAGGTTAAAGTAAATCAGGTAATTAAGACCCTGATCCATTGAGATTCTTTACTCATTAGCTGCCCAAAGCCTAGTCCAGCAATTAACATTGTATTCCCAATACAACCACCAAAGCAAACCATGCCAGGGATTTTTATTTTCACACACTGAGACGGTTCCCATATTCCTGTCACTCCCAGCCTCCACATTTCTGTTTCAGGAGGTGAACTCCTCAAATCAGAATTCATGGTTTGGGCTGCAATTCTGTGGCAAAAGACAGGATAAAACTTCGAGATAAGCAAAATCCCCAATCCTATTTGTTGCCACGAAATCACAGCTGGACAATGTCTGGGTTTTGCTTGGTCAGGCTTTTCTTTGTTATATGTTCTGTCTCAGTGGACTCCCGTGATACAAACCAGCCTCATTCCACACAGCATCTCCCATAATCCTAGTCCCCAGTGACATTATCCCACTGAAGATTACAGCAACAGGCAGTGTTACTATTTCATACACTTCCAGTCATTTTCCCACCATGACTTTTGATGCTTGTTGTTTGTGATGGGATTGCTCTGTGCGTGTCAGGCTGTGAAATCTCACAGCACACTGATCTGTGTTCAGTTCCTATCACACATTTACCAACAGGATCATGGGCAGAAGAATCAACTCTGTCAGGTTTTTTTATTAAAGAACCTAGGTTCCTAAATCCCATTAATTTCAGTGCTCAAAAACCATGTAAAATTTGACTTTTGGGGACAAATCAGCCTATCCGATTTTAAGCGCCTACCTGAGGATGTTATTTCTGAAAATCCCTCTCTACTGCTGAAGAAAACACCTATTTTCAGAGGACAGTGCAAATTACCCAAGAGATCAGTGCCTTCTTGGTCTATAGAGGTGCTTTGTACACCAGGTGTGCACCCACAGTCTG
The DNA here is from genome assembly GCA_013396775.1 of Cephalopterus ornatus. Taxonomy (NCBI): domain Eukaryota; kingdom Metazoa; phylum Chordata; class Aves; order Passeriformes; family Cotingidae; genus Cephalopterus; species Cephalopterus ornatus. Next base: position 567,214 of record VZRE01006802.1, read on the forward strand.
GTGCATAGAGTTAAACGGAAAGAAAATTGGCCTTTGCCTCGGAATTCTTCCTACATAATTTTAGATTGTTGAGAGGTCTGGAACACAAATATGATGAGGAGCAGTTGAAGGAGCTGGGGGAGGGCTCAGCCTGGAGAAAAGGGGGCTCAGGGGAGACCTTCTGTCTCTCTACAACTACCTGAAAGAGCCAGGTGGGGGTTGGCCTCTTCTCCCAGGTAACAACTGACAGGACAAAAGCAATGTCCTCACGTGCCAGGGACTTTTAGATTAGACCTTAGGAAAAATTTCTCCACAGAAAGTATTGTCAAGTATTGGAACAGGCTGCCCAGGGAAATGGTGGAATCACTGTCCCCGGAACTGTCCAAAAGAAACCAACCATGTGGCAATTAATACTTTAATTAAGATCAGCCAGAGCAAATTCTTAGGCAAAATATGCTTCTCTGCCCAAAAGTCTTTAATCTAAGTCAGCATCAAAACAAGTGTGCAGGATTGCTTGTGCTGGATCACGGACAAAGTTAGCAAAAAGCCAAAGTCAAAGGAGTGAATGGAGCTGGGCTGGGAGCAGGAAGAAGGCAGTGGGTATTTTTGCAGGCTAAAGACAATTGCTTTAATTATACCCACTTACAAAAAATAGAATCGTTGCTGAGAAACACTCTCTTGCAGGCCTTTATTTTCCTAACCCGAATAATGATTTTCATAGTCATTGACAAGCTTCATTAGAGGATATTTCTAACTCATTCTCCTCTTTCCCCATCCCTCATGTGTTGTCCATTGGGAAACAAGGGGAAGGAGATGTTTTGAGGTGGGTGTGTCAGCATTTCAGTGGGAAAAATAAAAGTGTGTTTTCCCTGGAGAATGAAAACCACTGCAAAAACTTACACAAGGAATAGCAAATACCCTATAAAACTGAACTGGAGAGAAGAAAGGAATATCCAGAGATAATTTGGTAGGGGGTGAATTTAGCCCAACAGCAGGAAAAAATCCAAGACAACCTTTGTGTTAGTCATAACAGTGGAATGTGCACTCTGTCTAATCGCAGTCACTTCGGGGTTTTTTATGGGGCTGTTTCGCAGGCATCCATCCCCTCGTGCTGACGGGCAGTTTACACGATCCCAACAGCATCTATTTATGGCAGGGCTTGGGAAGGGATGCGGTGCCCAGCTCTGAGTAAACGTCTGCTGCCCTCCTGTGTACATCTGCGAAAAGACACATGCAAGGAAGCGAAGGCCCGGGATTTGTCTCTCAAGACGTCCAGCTCCCCGGGGGAATGGCTGGCGTGGAGTGTCTGTTACGTATTTACCCCTGATTTGAGTCGGTGATTCATCCTCGAGTTGATCCAGATTTCTGCTAATGGATCTGGGCCCTTGTTCTCCCGCCATCTGCTTGTTGCGTCCGTCGCTTGTCGTATTTTTAGATACCATTTGTTGCTCCATGTGTGCAGCGGGGAAAAGGGCTGGGAATGGAAGGAAGGCTGTTCTTGATCGCGCTCTGCGAGAGCAGCCACCAAACACATCGGTCTGGAGCCAGCACTGGCAGCCTCTGAGTTGGCCAGACAGTGCTGTGTTGTGGTTTGCTCCCTGCATGTAGCAGGAACTGTTATCAGTTTCCATCAGGAGACTGATGAAGCACAGAAATCACCTTCCCAAGGCAGTCTTGGGCTCTCCACCACTGGAGGCCCTTTTTAAAAACACCTCGAGTTCACATTTTCAGGAGCTTCTTAAATGGAATTCACCCTTCCCTGGATGTTTACAGCGTCACTGCCCCTCAACCCTGTTCCCTGAGATTTGTCACTGGTTATTTATTTGCAACACAATTAAATGAAAACTGAATATTTCTTGTGTTCATTTCTGACTGTGATAACTATTGCACACTTGCCTGCTTACCTAAGCACAGATCAAGGTGTAGGGTTGGTATTTTGATGGTGATCATTTTGCTGATGTCCAAAAATGCTACGGCAGGGAAAATGCCAAACCTAATCTCATCTACATCTTTAGGCCTTATTAAATCTCTGATATGCATCCTTTCAGAATTTAAATGGGGATTAGGAAAAACAGAGAGAGATAATTTTTACATGGACAAATACCTGCAGGACAAGTGGGAATGGTTTTAAATTAAAAGAGGAGAGATTTAGATTAGCAGTTATGAAGAAGTTCTTTACTGTGAGGGTGCTAAGGCCCTGGCACAGGTTGCCCAGAGAAGCTGTAGCTGCCCCATGCCTGGAAGTGTTCAAGGCCAAGCTGGCCAGGGCTTGGACCAACCTGGTCTAGTGGAAGGTGTCCCTGCACGTGGAAGGGTGTTGTAACAGGATGAGCTTTAAGGTCACTTCCAACTCAAACCACTCTATGATTCTTCGATTTCTTCAGTGCAACAGTTATTGCATTTAAATGTCATTCTCAGTGGCTATGCAAGTTGCTTTTATCAAACCTACATCTGTGCTTCTTGTGTGTATTCTTAAACATAAATAACTTACTACACAAAAAACAATCTACGCAAGAGAATATTGGAGCACAGCAGAATAAAGTCACTGCAGACTTTCCAGGTGATAAGTGAATGTTTCTATACTGATGTACTTGTAACTCAATGCAAGCAAATCTCCTAGGTATAAATTTTCCTTGCTTACATTCCAACAAAACTGGAATATGAGGATAAACACACATAGACAAGTTGCATTACAGAATGCACAACAAATCTCTTTGCTCCCTATTGCTTACTGAACATGAGGGGAATTTATTTTACTCAAGACATCTCCCTTCTGCATGGTTTCAGCTTTGGAAGGTGAGCAGGTTTTGAAGAGTTAATTCTAAAATTCCTGTTTGAGGAGTGTGAGACTAAATCTTGTTCTCAGTTGTGCCACCCTCCTTGGCTTCAGCTGAGTGATTTCAATAGGAAATCAAGTCACACAGGTGTAATCAGAAAAAAAGAAAAGCCCAGTACAAGGGTTCACTAGTCCCAAAATTACCTTTAAAATTATGACTGGTAAAAAACCCCACTACACCTGGGAATCTATGCAAGTGTTTCTTCACAAATACATCTAAAATAAAAGTAAAACTAAACCTCCATTTTTATTTTGTTTTACAGGTCTCAAAAGTTCTGGGTTAGAGGGATTCCATTTATAAAATAATCATTTGCATGGCAGAGCTCTGCAAAACACCAAGACCTGGCAGTTTGACCCCTGGATTTCCTTAGCCAAAAAGCCTCTCTGTGGAATAAGATGAGGACAGAACTGCATGACATTACACAACTGTTGTGTAGAGTTAAATAAACAGTGGGGGCATTGAACGCCATTTCTCAGAGAGGACCAAGCTATAATGGTTCTGGCTGCCTTCACGTTGGAGTTTTTATGAGTTGTTGGATGGAGATCCCAGCTGACAAGGACAAGTTTCCAGCTCCATCACTTTTCCTATTCAGCTGCTTTGGCTGAGGAAGTTTTCGGGGCTCTGCTGGGGCAGAGTTATGGAGTTGACACTTTCTTGGCTCCACGTCCCGTGCAGAGGGAAGGAAAAAAGAAATAGGGAGTCCTGTGCCAAGACTCTTTGCAATCTTGTCACATCCTACTGGCACCTCTGCAGAAGAGACGGCCAGGGTGACAGGGAGGAGATGGGTGAATGGAGGGGCCAAGGGAAGGCATGGCAGTGCCCGTCTATCTCCTCTAAGATCTCACCCAGGACGTTCTATGATCTCCATGTCCATAAGGCTTGGAATGGCAGAGGGATTCATCCCTACCTCAGAAGACTCCTGAGCCATGAAAGAGGTTTTAGGGGGCTTGGTGGAGCTGGCTGACAAGGGGTCAAACAGACAAATCCCAGGTACTGATTTAAAGTTCCCTGGGAAGTCTTTGTTCAACACATAATTAGAGGGATACTGCCTCTGGTCAAGCCAAGGTCCCAGCACAACTGACAAATCCTTCCTGAGGCAGCTTTAGCCCCGGAAGACCAAGCTTAGCATCTTAGAGGGCTCCTTGAGGGGGTTGTCAACTCACTTCCATGCTCCTGAGCCCCAATGCCCTCCTGCCAACAGCTTCTCTCCTCACTTTGTCACTCCACCAGACACAGGGGCACCACGGGGGAGGCCCAGCTTCTGCCTTCTGCCACTGCTCCATGCCCTGTGATCTGGAAGTGTTCAAGGCCAGGTTGGATGGGACTATGGGCAACCTGCTCTAGTGGAAGGTGTCCCTGCTCACTCCAGGGGGTTGGAACCAGGTGATCTTTAAGGTCTCCTCCAACCAAACCATGCTATGACCCTTTGTGGCCTGAAAGCTCTGCAATGCAAGGCAGCCTTAGAAACTCACCATTGCCTCCTTGATGCATCTGTGGATGCCAGGTGGTCTCGCACACTTGTGGATGAAGAAATTGGAGGATGTTTGTCACAGTCCACTGTGTCACAGGTCTTAGCTTAGAGACTTAAAGTCCCCTCAAATCAGACCTTTTTTTTTTATGTTGGGCAATGCTGTCATTTAAAAACCATCTTCTTTCACCTCATCAGAGAAGACTGAGCAAAACATGGGCGGCTGTGATGTGTAGTGGCACTCCTAACACAGCTCAGCACTGGCTGTAAACCAGCGCTGTGAGCAGCATCTCTTGGAAAAATTTCAGCAGGCACTGCCAGCTGATGGACTGCCTTCACTACAAGACAAAACAGCCACTGGTGGTGTTCTGGTGGAGCTTTTGTTTGTAGCACGAACAAAAATGATCATACCACAAGCACACAAATAGTGTAAATTAGTCTTTTTTCCGTGGAATTCAGCAGAACAATGCCCTTTGAGAGCTTTGTGCCCTTAGAGGGCTCATTTAATTTTGAACTTGGAGTTGTCTACAGGTTGTCAGGTTGTGAGAGACCTTTTTGGAAGCACGTGGCAGATGGAAAGGAGACAGGGCAAAGATAGGAGATGTTTGAGCTGCTGTCTTGGCCTTACGGTCACAGTCCTTCAGAAACTACTATATCACATCCCTTTGCATTCTCAGCTCCGTGGTCTTTTGTATGTAACTGCACAAAGGCATGAAAACCAGGGAAAACTGGGATGGGGACAAGATCGTTCCCACAGCTTTAGTGCACGTACAAATAAAGATACAATTCCCCTTTCTGGGTGGTCTTGGGCAGGCCACTTCACCCTGCCACCTTTAGCCCTGCCTTCTGAGGTCTCTTCATTGGGTCACAATGTAAAAGAGAAGTTTTCCCATGGATATGAAGTGCTGAGTGCAAAACAACTTCAGCACCCACCGTTTTAAAACGAGTGTCAGCCTGAGCAAGAAACATAAAGGAATAGCAAGATTTGAACTCAGTCTCAACCAGAGGGAGAACTCAAATTACAACCATGGGAGGTACAAGCCGTCCAGATGGATTTTCCATTCAGGATTGTAAAAGAGAAGTACATCAGCAAAATTTTGTTGGACATTTCTCTCTCCCTCCCTCAGCTATTCACATAACATGACTTACCATGTTCAATCCTTGCACTGTGAAGTGCTTTCCCTTGGCAATCTCTCCAAAGTGTCAGTGTTCCCACTCTGTGCAGAGGAGCCCAGCATCTTTGCAGGCAGCTGTAAATAACTTCCCAGCAGAATCTGCCTGTACTAAACTTAAAGTACAACTGAGTGCAGGAAGCCTGAAACCTCCAATATGTTATTATGTGCAGCAGTGCCCGAATTGTAATTCTGCTTTGAGGGAGCCTGTCCTTCTGAAGGAAAACTGCCCTGTGGCTGATGTGCAGACTTGTGCAAGGGAGGAATTAAAGCACTGCTTTTCTTCTCCCATGTGCACAATAATGTCCATGGGGAGTTTTCCCTGGAAAATAGCAGAAAGTGAACTCCAGGGAGTAAAATACTGTATTCAATGGGCCAGCACACGCCATGAAAACCAAAGTTTTCATCAAGACATTAGATGTGGTGGTAGGACTTGATGCCTCTTCTCCATTTGTCAACCAATTTGGGATCATTCTGAATGAGAATGAGGGGAGTCACACGAGGGGTTTGTTAAATGGCTCAGAACTGTTGACATGGCTAAAGAAATGAGAAGGTTGGTTGGATTTCAGAAGGATTAAATTTTATTTATTTATCTCCTGCCTAATCCAGGAAGGAAACATTTCAGTTCTGTCACCTTCTTTTGTTCATTCACATGGTCCACTCTTTGCTGGAGGGACCTTCTTGTTATTTTTGGGGTGTAGTTTAGTACCCACCACAGAAAGGACTTCAGTCTTTCTCTTTAAAAATGTAGTTCATCCAAGACAAGGACACTTCTTGACTGTCAGACTGGTGTGGGGTATCTCAACGTGACGGTCAGGATTGTACCACCCTGGGAGTGATGGAGCAAGGAAGCTCAAGCTGTTCCACTCATGGAAGCAGAAGGAGGAGGTAAAAGCAGCAGTAAAGACCCAGGATGAGTCCTAAAGGAGTGGTGGCTTCTCTCTCTGCCCCTGTGTGATGGGCACAGTGATTGCTGCTGGGGGTGGCCACACTTCAGCAATGGTCACCAGCCCAAAAGTCCTGTCTGTGCCTTCAGCAGTGGTTGCTTTCCTGTCTGCTTTGTCCTGTGTCCCAAAAAAGTCCTCTTGTCACTTCTGGTTCCCTTTATTTCTGGTATAGGTGTTTGGGACTCTACTACACTCGCTGGGAATATCCTATGGGGACAGGCTATTTCTGAAGGCAATTCAGACACTCAAATGATGGTCCAGTTACATGAAAACAATTCTACACATATGTTTTCTCAGGGTAACTCCTTCCTCTTCTATCTCTGCTCTGGTTTGAATAAGAAAAACTTGCTGAACAGGCACTCCAGGGGGCTGGTATATTCCACACCCAGTGGAAAGCAATGCCAGCATCTTCTCAACAAATGCATTTTCCTGCACACGCAGCTCTTTCTTCTAACAACGGGTTGCAAATAGGTTTTATTGCTCAATGGCTGGCTCAAGTAGACATTTAACAGGCTTTAATTCTTCATCAAGCTTCAGATTTTCCACCCAGGAAATCTTCCTCTTTTTCACCCCCTCTCTTTTCTTTCCCTTTGTTAAAAGCAGGACATGACAGCCTGCAGGGTGATGTCTATTGTTATAAGTTGAAAGATCTAGCACACTCTGGAGTCTGAGAGCATGAATGAATTATTAACATCCTTCCCCACTGCTCTGGGTAATGTATGCAACACTTGGAAAGCCTTTTCTTTTAGCTTAAAGATATCAGCAGCTATTCAGAACAGCCTGGCAGATGCTGTGTTAATATTGCTTAACCAGGGCTTGACAGGAGTGAACTTTGAATCCTTCCAGTTGAACAGGAGAAGGGCCATAGCCCAGGAATGGAAGCAGAAGCATTTCAGCAGTAACTAAAAAGCTTGTCCCAACAGCCATGGCAAGTTGTGGGAGAGCAGGAAGGTTTGCACTAACCAGTTTTCAACCAGAAAGGCCTGGCTACTGCTGTCTAACTTTTCTCAGATAACCAGGAGAGGTAACTGATAAGCACAGTCACCTGTGGATCGCTCTGGGGCCAAAGGGTGCTAATTCATAGAATCACAGAATCACAGAATGGTTTGGGTTGGAAAGGACCTCAAAGATCATCTTGTTCCACTGGTTGCTCCAAGCCCTGTCCAACCTGCACTTGAACTCTTCCAGGGATGGGGCAGCCCCAGCTTCTCTGGGCAACCTGTGCCAGGGCCTCACCACCCTCACAGGGAAGAATTTCTTCCTAATGTCTAAATCTAAATCTATCCTACTTCAGTTTAAAGCTGTTTTCCCTTGTCCTGTCACTACATACCACTGTGAAAAGTCCCTCTCCAACCTTCTTACAAGCCTCTCTTTAAGTACTGGAAGGCTAATTAGTTTCAAAAAGTGTTTTACAGCATTCTCCATTTTTATCTGCCCCTCTCCACTGAGAGAAAGACTCTCTGTGTCACAACCTGTCTCCTCCTCCTTAGTGATCTTCTTGCACTACATCCCCAGTTATTTCTCTTCCTCAACTGTTGGTTGTCCCTCGTGATGCTCCTCTGCTGACTATCCTTTCCTGTGGGGAAGATGAGTCCAGGGAGCCTGAGCTGGGAACCTTTCCTGGTAGCAGTGGGATAAAAGGTGCCAGGCTTGGATTTAGGTTGGTTGCTGTTCCTTTCAACAGGCTGCCATGCATATTTGCAAGGTTGCCGTGTCTCACTTGTTGAGGACAGAGTTAGTGAGACCACCCAACACCGTGGCTGAGCTATACCAGACACACTTGGAGCATCTTTTCTACCACATCTCTTTTAGACCACCACATGAAAATTGTCTCATGCATCGAGAAAGGAGAAACTTGAGAAGGTTGTTTGGCCAAGGATGGACACAAGTGCTAAACTGTCCCTAGCAAAACAAAGTATCATGAGAAAAAGTATCCCATGGGTTCTCTTTGTTCCTGAATTGCTGGGCAAACATGGCACACAACAGAGCAGGAACCATGATCTGTTCAGGGACAATTATTCTGAATAAAGAAGTCTGATTTCTTGCAGTTTTGTGTATTGGCCTCACATTCTCCTCCTCCACAGTCAGTCCAACTTTCTGTCCAATCCTCTATAAGCCTCATCTGGCAAAAGCTTCTTGCCTACCCTATGATACCTTCATTTTCTTCCTGCATCACAGTGTCATCTCTCTGAAATATCTCAGCTCTCCTCATGTCCACCAGCTCTTTAGTTATGGGTTGTGGAGAGCGAGTGTGTTGGTCTGTGGGTGTAATCACAACAGAAAATCCAATGGGCTTGAGTTCTTCCCTGCACCCAGATCTGAACACTTGCAGGGCTGACTGGTAGCACCTCTGAGGCTGCTGTCCTGCTGTTAAACTTCATTTCGCCAGCCTGGTGGGCTCAGATGTTATCAGGGAGGACTGGCAGCAGATGTGTGCTCTGGCAGGCAGACAACAATCTGTGCTCCCAACCACGTTTCTGTGAGAGATGGATTAAAGGAGTTGAATCCCTCCAGTTTATTTCTCTGTGAGAGACGTTGTTAGCTGACCTGCTGGACCAAAAAGTTTTGCTCCTCAGACCTTCAACACTTCACTGAGCTGCCTGGTTGGAAGCATTTCTGCTCCCTGGGCCTTTCTTGTGTGTGGGAAACATTTGAACGGTTCATCAAGGGAAGAGACTGGGTACAGGAAAGGAAGGAATCACGAGCCAGAAACATCTAATTTTTTTCCATGCTGTTTTTAATGCTGAAAGCCAAATCAGCTCAGCAAGGCTGGGATCCTGCTCTTGTTTCTCTGCTTTCAAAAGCAGCCAGCTTTCACCACACAGGCAGGACAACCCCCTGATAAAGCTGATAAAGCAGCTGAGTGTCGAGTTCATCTATGATTTCACCTTGAGTCCTGAATTTGTCAAGGCCCCATGAGGCTTTAAACCATCGAGCATCAAACAGCAGCCAAGCAGGTGATATCTAGAAGGTTTCTTGTGCCTGCAGTGCCATGAAACAGAGTCCTGTCTGCACTGCAGTGTCCTGACCTCTCTTCCATGTAGAGCTTCTGGTCAGGATGTGACTTGGTGCCAGGCACAGGAGGTCACGGAGGAGGATAGCAGCGAGGGTGACACAAGGGTTCTGAACCTTTCCATTTGTCATTCTCCACACCAGATTCAGATCTCAGATCTGAAAAGTAGTTAGCGCCTCACTCAATAAAATAAAACTGGGCTCTGCTGTGCTTGCTCATGGCCAAGCAGGCAACGCCAGCACAGACATCGTTACGCAGAGACAAAGTTGTTCTCGTCCCTTTCAATGTCCGCAAAGGTCCAGCTCCTTTGTGCTGAGGGAGGGTGTCACCAGGTGTCACTGGCTTTGCTGTGTGGAAGAGTCCAGAGACACAAAGATAGACAGAGCTGGTGAATGGGGGACACAGATAGACCCCACTTTGGGGACCCTTCAGCCTGGGGTTATCTTCTGCACACTGGACATTTGGACTCCCAGCCTCACTGTAGACAGCAGTGCCAGAAGTGTCTCCTTCTCTTTCTAAAGAAGACATAAAATATGCAGGAAAACTGGGGCTTTGCTCTTGAAACGTTCTCATCCTTAAATCCTTGTTGGAGTCCCACGAATTGTCCTCTTACACGCTCTGTGTACTTAAAGCTAATAACACATATGAGTACTTTGTTAATAAGCATCTCACCCAGACTACATAAAGCATCAGGTTTCCTGAAGTAATTTGGGGTTTTGCCTCTGCTTCAGGTCAAGGTAAAATATTTGCTGGACACGGTTACTTCAAGAGGGCTCCTACAGAGTGCACAGACCTCACCTGTGTGTGGGTACAGACTGTGTGTGATGAAGTAGCATAAAGTCTGAGATCAGAGTGAAGGTCTGCTTGGCAAAGTTCTGCCTCCAGAAATGTCCAAGAAAAAATAAATAAAGAAGAGGAAGCCCAGGAACATCGTGACAATATGTGGCTCTGAGCCTTCAGCATCTACCAGGATGACAAGTGGAGTCCTTAATTGAGTTTTCTTCCCAGAATATGTTCCATCACTTTTTGAAAGCGTATAGGTATTATCATCCCCGTGTCATTTGTCAAAATGTTTCACAGCTGCACTTCACACTGATACAAGAAATATGTCTTCTTGGCTTTTCTGAACTCTTCAGACAGTAATGGTATTTGATGTTCCCCTGGGTTTGTTTTAGTGTTAGGAAAGTTAGATACAAGTTGCTCCTGTTCCTGCATTCATTTATAGCAGATGCGCACTTAGCTCCCTTTTTTAAAACAAAGAAAAAATCCTAGAGTGTGTAATAGTTCATCATAGAAAAATAATTCTATGTTTTAGCATTTTTTCCCTCTCTCACTGTTTCCAGTCCCAGGATATTGTGCTCTCAGGTGGGGGGACAGGACAGCAACATAAATAACATCAGCTGAAGGCCATGGAAAGATTTATATATTTTTATATATATATATATATATAAAAATATTTAACCCCAGAAATTCTAGGCTTGATCTAGACTTTTCCATACAAGTTACAAGTAACTCTAATTTAGGCTTAATAACTAATTTCTATAACTAATATAATTTCTATTAACTAATTTCTAAATTTCTATAACTTATATTCTTAATGACTGATATTCTTGGATGTTTGATTCAGTTCAGTTAGATCTGCAGCATGTAAACTGAGAGTATTCTTTCCAGAATTGGTCATCACAGCAACTCTTACAAATCTTTACTCCAAAATCAAGTTAATTCCTGAGCACATCCTTGCTGTGTATTCAATTCCAGTATTGCATTTGTTTGCTTTTCCAAGGCAGGTGGTTTGTTCTTATTTCATCCTGCTTTCTATGTGAAGAAAAAAGTCTTCCCCGAAGCAAAAAAAAAATAAACCCCCCCCACCACCACCACAACCCTTCCCTACAATGCACAGACACATTCCCTCAATGCTGATATACAGTTTATGTCATGCAGTTAAATTCTCATGTGTCACTGTTTACACATCAATATGAAGTACAGGATTAGGCTGTAAAATGAACGTGCTGATTTCAGTTCCTTTTGTCAACAGGGATAAATTACACCATATGTCAGGTGGCAGTAAAGTTGTGGTGTACAGCATTAAGGGAACTATCCTTTAATATCTGGGTACTGTGGCCATGAGAGTATAAACATTTGTTTCTTGATCGTCAGGCTGCTTCTCAAAAAGCAACAGCTGGGAATTAACGGAATTAATAGTGCTCAGAGACAGAAATATTAAAGGAAACCACAGAGACAAAATGAACACAGAGACTTTAATGGTATTGTCAGCTAATTTTTTTTTTTTATGGTAGGATATACAATCCAGAACGAATCCAAGCAGGAGTTGATATCAGTCCCTCCCTGAGCCAGGCTTGAGCCACTGGCTCTTATCCACTGTCATATATACTCCAGCCTAGTTCTGACCCAGTACTAGTTAGGAGTGAGTCAGACCCTCTCAGTACAAGGATTTTTCAACAGTTGTGAGCTACGGCGGGGAAAATGGATTCATTACTCAGAGAATTGGGTAAACAACCACAAATTTACTGGATAATAGGATAAGAGTACATCTTAAACAATCAACAGATCCAACATGTGGTCTGGCTCCAGTGTCACCGATGTTCGTATTTAAAATTGTCCTTCTCCATTTTGCTGAAGCTACAACTCCACATCTCAGACTTATTTCCATTATCTGTTGCTCCCCAACAGCTATTTAATTTCTTCTTAGAAATCTAGGAATAACTCTGAGAGGCCCAGCTGTTAGGAAGGATCATCCGTAGAGATTGACACGAAGAGGATAGCCTAAAGGATAAAAAGCTTTGGAATAAAATATTCCTCTTGGCCCTCAGGAAAATCAGTCTCTAAAGTGAAAGCAGGCCACACATATTATTAGTATTCAATTATAGAAAAATAAAGCTTGCCTGTTTTTAAGAAAGTTAGGGAGCAGAGAAGAACATGTTCTCTTTTTCTCAATCTGAAGAGGAGGTGACTTCAGATTTTGATAGTAGAATTTGTTGAGCTGTGAAATGCAGCCCATAAGATCTGTAGTAGAGCTTTCCCTATCAAGTTCTCATTTTATAGGATAATCACTAGTATTCCATAGGTGTGTTCATATTGTAATTAAATATTTGGCAATATAAGGGACACAACACCTTTAAACTTATCATAGGCCTTGCCTGAAGTGCAGGGATGCCTAGTTCATGATATCTACTTTTGTTTTCATTAATATAGGAAAACACAGCTGTGCATCAAGGAATTTACCTATATTGGCTTGATGCCATCACACCTATTTTTTGCTGCAACAGTGAGTTCATGAAACAGTTGAACAGATGGAGAAAATGATAGAGAAAAATCAAGAAGGTTTTCTTAGGAAATATTTATTATGTTAGGACAAAAAAAACCCATGCTAATGCTCAGTTTGGTTCCACACTCCACTGTGCACTTCAGGCCTTCATTTGTTGGGAAACATCACTCAGGAACATTGCAAGTACCACCTTAGGCAAGACAAAGGTGAGCTGTGTGAGGATAAAAGGAGGTGTCTTGATGTCATTCACTGACTAATGTTCTAAGAAACTGGAATCTTGTACCCTGACAATCAGAGATGGTGGCTCAGAGCACCAGCCAGCCCAGCTGCTAACCTTCATCAACTTCCATGGGGACTTTTGGTCTGAGGCTGGATCTCCTTTCCCTGTTCACACACTGCACCAACCAATCCATGTTCCACTCTGGTGTCAGTGCAACCATGCAGCCTCTGGGGCCAAAACTACTTATGGTGAATTGATTCCCGATGCACCTTTCCTCTGCTCTGCTCTTTGTGCACCCCAAGCATCTCTTAGAATACAAATCCTTCCATTTGACAGGATCCTTTCATCTTTTAGCAAGTGACTCCCTGCTGTTACAACCCTCTGCATGTTGTATAATCATTTTAACAGTTCCCTTTGGGCTCAAGTCATTATAACTGTCATTTGATTAGGTTTTTGTCATTGGGTCTTTTAAAGAGTCACTGTACCCTTCACACATAACATATGTTAATTTATTTCCACAAACATCCAAGCGTCTCTCCTCAGCTTGACAGTGACTTGATCAGATTTTGTGTTTCTTTTGCGCTTATTCCTCTCTTTTAACTGCTGACCAGATGGAAAAGATGACCCTATGCCTGATCATAGTTTTATTTATAATTTAGTCTTATCAACAGATCCAACTTATGCATTTGACCTACACATGTGAATCAGCAGGGGTTTTTCAGACATCCGTGTAATCATAGGATTAACATTTAACAACTGGTGGTTTTCCTATAAAATTTTATTTGTAGGAAGAAGAAATTTCTCTTTCTCATCTCTAAGCTACCTCAGTGTCCTTTTATGGGATGCTTAAGTTTCCATTTGCTTCAGTGTCTAACTCTTTCAGCTGTGAATATCAGTTCTGATGGATCAACATCTGGAACATCTGTAAGCAAAGCACACCCTATTTCCACATTATCTTCTATTATGAATGTTATTGAAGAGCTTTATATGTTCAAGAAATGCTGATTTCACTTACATTATCTTGACAATTAACCTATTACACTTTGACCATAATACCAGTCACTTAAAAGTTGTATAATATTCCTTTACCCTTGTTTGACCCTGTTGTTACTAAGATGACAAATCCATCACAGGACTTATATTGTTCTAGTCTGTTGCCTAAAGCTCAAGGTGGTTCATACTCCTATTTGCACTTCAGTTATTCCTGTCTAGTAAAACTCAGAAGAAAATCTCAAACAGAACCAGAATTATCATCCCAGGCTTCCCAAGGAGCCACAGCAAGGGTTGATCTGAGTTGGATGCAGGATGCTGGAGGGGAGAAGCACTGACTGCACCCCACATCAGCAGAGCTGTGCTGAGCTATGCTGCATGCTGCACACGTCCAGGCTGGCCTGAGCCTGGAAATCTCCACATGGTGATCCACCTGCTTCCCTATAAACGCAAGTTGTTGACCTGTGGGAAGAAATTGCCAGGTTTGGTCCTATGCTCTGAGCTGTTGTGGTCATTCAATTCAACTTATAAAATTTTCTATTTGAGCAGCTGTTACTAAAGAACAACTTAAATTAGTTCCCTGATAGAAGAAAAGTGAAAAAACCAAGTAGTAACATTCTCCAGCCATCACTGCTCAGCCTTGCAGCTCAAGCTGCACCACGACATTGTAACAACCACAGCTTGGTAAAAAAGATTTTCAGGCCCCCAAAGGGTTGAAGAAAATGGTTCCTTTAACTTTTCCCACTGGTGTGGATGAGTGAGGGGGCAGCACTGAGTGTTTTCATGACCTGTCCAGCTACAGAACAAAACTTGTGTCAGCTTCCTGTGAAGGAACCATCAGCTGAGGCAAAACATGATGATCTGTGCCCACCTCAAACACTGCGCACTCCCCCCTGCAGCTTTTGTCTCAGACACCCAACTGTAAGTCAGGTGGAAATAATTTTTTTAAAAGCGCTAATTTTATTTTCTTTGACATATTTAGGAGTAAACCTGGTCTGCTTATTGAGGATCTCAACCAGCTGTCACCATTTGCTGCCTAAACAAAACTTTGAGGATCGAAATTGTCCTTTCTGCTGTGTCCTGGGTCATGTAGAGTCCCAATAAGGGAACCAAGTAGAGGGAATGACCTAAAACAGACCCTGAAAAGCCAAGACGACACAGCATCAAAGAATCATTAAGGTTAGAAAAGCCCTCTAAGATCATTGAGTCCAGCTGCTAACCCAGCACCACTGTGTTCACCACTGAACCATTGCACCCATGTGCCTCATCTGGATAGCTTTTAAATCCCTCCAGGAAGGGCAATTCCACCATTTCCCTGGGCAGAGTGTTCCAGGGCTTGACCACCCTTTTGATGAAAAAAGTTTTCCTAATATCCAATCTAAACCTCTCCTGGCACAACTGGAGGCCCTTTCCTCTTGTCCTGTCACTTGTTCCCTGGGAGCAGAGCCCGACCCACCCCTGGCTCCTCCTGTCAGGGAGTTTCAGAGAGCCAGAAGGTCCCCCTTGAGCCTCCTTTTCTCCAGGCTGAGCACCCCCAGCTCCCTCAGCTGCTCCTCATCAGACTTGTGCTCCAGATCCTTCCCCAGCTCCCTTCCCTCCTCTGGGCTCACTCCAGCCCTTCAATGTCTCTCTCGTAGTGAGGGGCCCAAAACTGAACTGAACCCACAGTCCTGTACCTGTAGTAATGAGCGAAATAGGTCAGGACACCTCCTCTGTCCCCAAGCTCATTGGTATGGCCTGCCTTGTGTCTAAACCAAGACAGGCACATAAAGTCAGACCAACCCCTCACATGCTAGAACAGCACAGAGAAGTAAGATTTTAGATGGTGAACAAGTCTACACACAGCTGGCAGTCAGGGACCATGATGGGAAGGGTGTTCTTCTAGTCTACGTGCCAAAATAATTACAGAAAGGGTGTGCCCATGTGCTTCTTCGCCATGATGTAAAGTGATTTTATGCCAGACCTTGTTTATTTATCACACTCTGCTTTGGTTCATCAAGGACTTGAATTTCACACAACAAAAAAGAAAAAAAGAAATTAAAAAAAAAAAAAAAAA
>VZRE01006802.1:583204-756180 GCA_013396775.1 Cephalopterus ornatus
AAAAAAGGAAAGACTGAACACTCCTTTTTCTTAAAAGCACAGACAGAAGGTCTGATTTTAAGGGAGCTGCTTTGCTCCTGCTGGCTGTCTTGCTCCTCCAGAGCTGTGGGCTACGCATCAGGGAGGAGACACCCCTGAAACCCCCAGGATGGAAAAGTTTGCAAGTGTCCTTCTGCAGGAGGCAAATAGATGCATTTGGGTGTTACATTTCTCCACCTCAAACCAACCCTCGGTGGGCCCAGCGGATAAAGCTTTGCCACAAGCTACGATACATCTCGTGTGACAATTTTTTCTGCCGAAGACTCGAATGCAAGCGTTTGACACATGTCTGGTTTTCTAACCACAGAGACAATATCTCCTTCCTCTGGGCTCCGTGGGGAGGCACAGGCTGGAGAGTTTCTCACTCTTTCCTCATCTCCCCTCCCTCACTCATTCACCCTCAGAGTTACCTGAGCAACGGGAAAATAAACTCAAGCAGAAACCTCAGGAGCAGCTCGTTTGTGGTCTCTCAAACACTCCCAGCTAAGTCTTGGAGTCTTGATCCATGGGACTCTGCAGTTTGCCCAGATGCAGCAGCCCCAAGCCCCAGTGAATCCACAGCGGGGACCTATCTACTGGTTTCCATCTCTCCCCTCATGACTTTATCCCAGGGAAAGGTAACACAGCGTGACAGGTGCTACTGAATCATCAAAAACAGGGCAAAAGAAAAAACAATAAAAAGGTGTTCCCATACATCTATTCTTTTCTTTTGTTTTTCACTTGCCACAGGAAATAGGCATCAAAGGGCTGTTCCGAGGCGGCAGAGTGAAAGGTTAAACAGAGCTGCTCTCATAACCGAGGCCCTTTGTGATTCATGAACTTCTGCTTTTCCTAGAAGGAAAATCAAATATTATGGTGCTTGTTTATGAGGAAGTTAAAAGTGAACCACCCCCACGGAGGCCTGGTCAGAGGATTTCAACCCTGTGGAAAAGTCAGTGATTCAGAGACTTCATGCCCAAATCGGCCATGGTCATACCACACAAACAGCTCTTCCATGTTCCTCTCACAAAGATATTTCATTTGGCTCTGGGAATCACGTTCCAGAAGGGAGAATTGGGGAGTAGAAATGAGAGATCGCCATCTCAGGAGGGACACTGACTCTTGGTCCCTGGGCCAGGTCCCTCCAGAGCTTTGCAGCCTCCAAGCCGAGGGGTGCCGCTTCAACTTAATGACGAGTAGAACAAGAAGTGGTGACAGAAACTGGTGGGATGGCTTAGCAAAAGACATGGAGATGGGCTCTGGCTGAGGAGTGGGAGTGTGTGAGGAAGATAACGGAAGGAAAAATGGGGCTGGCCAAAAGTACGCGGCAACCCGGGTAGAATTCAACACAGAAACTCTCTCCTCAAAAAAAGAGGAGTGAAAGTGTTAAGGTGTTGTATTTCTGCTTTTCCAAAATGAAACATTGGGACTTTGAGCAGCCTGCTTCCCCTGAGAAGTGGAGTTAACTGTGAACACCAACAGACAGACGGTTAAATATAGGGGAAATAAAGAAACCGCTGAACCTGGGGAGGAACAAAACATTTCAATCTGACTTAAATAGGCTTTCTCTGTGCTGCTTTGTTGATCTCCAGAGAACACCTCTCAACACCATCATCCACTGAAATCCTCTCTCACTCCCCTCCTATATTTTTATTTTATTAATTTCATCTACTGAGCCCAGAAGTTTGTGACTTCTCTGGCTCTGTTCACTCCTTAACTCAACTTGAACTCCTTTTCTTTGCTGCTGGAGAGGCAGCTGGGAAACAAAAGCCCTTCTGCACCCAAACCTCAGTTCTCAGAGACTGCAGACAAGGGAGCAGCCCCCATCACCACCAGCAGCGTATCCTCCTTGGTTGGGTGGAGGGAGGGCTGGGGTTGGTTGTGGTTTCATTCTGTGTGATGCAGAACCCTCCTCTTTGCTGCTGCACCATCACCATGAGCCTGGGATGAGGAGATGCTTCAGAGGGTCACGGTTGGACTGGGATGCTTTGGCAAAGGCTATGACTTTTGAAATCAGGTTATGGTGCAAAAGTTTTATCTGCAGCAATTGGAAGGGAACAGAGGCAATACAGGTCTGAAAATTCCTTCAAGACATTGGTTCAGTAGTGACTTAAAGATAAACAATCTAGCAAAGTTGACCCAAAGCAGGTCCTGGCTGCACATGTACTGCTGGATCCACCAGGCTCATAACAAAACCTCTTAGAAACACAGCTCTGCATGTATTCTTTTTGTAGACCCCTATGTCCATAATACTAAATAGAAGAGTGACAAGAGTAACAATAGTCAACACTAATAGAAGGCAGAACTTGAAATGATGAGAAATATTCATAAATTATTGAGGTTTGATAGAGCAGTTCTAGTTTGATAGAGATTCTGGAGACACTGGTCTTCCAGGTCCCCTGTGGAATAACCCTTGTTAGTGGTGGTGATATTGGTAAATACTTGTGTTGCAGGAGGCCAGTGCATGTGATTCTCCTCGTGGGATGTGGTGAATATTGAAAGGTGTCTGATATGCAAAAAGCAACCTGACAGACGGGCAGAAGGAAAATCCATAAGGAGGTACTGAATGTAAAGCCACAACTACAGAAAGTCTATGAACAGCAAGCCTTGCTCTGACCTGCTACTGATTTGACTTGAACTTTTGTTCTTATGCACCTTCTTGAAAGTGTTTATGAGCACTTTATCTGTGTTACCTCTGCACAGGATTCTAATTAATCTGCCTAACTTTTGAAAAGTTTTGTGAAGGCTTGCATCCTGTGCTGGTCAGATTCCTTGTAGGCTGGCACTGTAGTTGGTTATTCCAGCTGTCTGATCATGTCTGTGGAGACATTTGGATAATGCCTCAAGAACTAGGGGATGTACCAACATGCTTATTTTTCACAGGTGGTCACCTAATCCAATATTAGTGTTCCAGAGGATTTGTGTAGGCATGTGTTGTACTCTTGAAGTAACATAACCATCCACACAAACCCTGTGCTACACTTACATGTGGTGCTTCTGGGCAGTACCTGGCCCCACAGAAACCCCAAAACTGCAGCTGTGGATGGAAACAACAATTGCCACTGGTGTTGAGGGCACTGGAAGCCCCTTACTACATCCTCAGCTGTGTGTGGGCCTTCATGATGTCATGTTCAGGTGTCACAGGCCTGGCTGTGCTCTGAGGGAAGTGCCTCCCAGTTTTTCTGTAATGCATCCTAACCACATTGTCAGGGCTTAATTCTTAACCTGCCAATACCTTCTCTTTCTGGTGTTTTAATTCCTGATTACCTTCGCACTCTGAACTCTATCAAGGGATCTACCCTCCCACAAAGCAAGAATTTCTCTTCAATCTTAGGTCAGTCATAAAGTCTTCTACGTTTTCAGCTTCTTTTGGTAACAGCTGGTTTAAGGGATCACTCTCACATGTCTTGGTGTGGAGTGCAGTACTCCTTCCATCCCTGCTGCACATTTTCTTAGTTAACTTCCTCTGCCTGAGTTAGCTGAAAAACATTAAAAGCATCGAGTGTTTTACAGCCAGCTGCTGTCAGAAATGTTTTCGTTTCCGTGACATGCTTAGCATGGTGATACAAAATGAGCCAGTGGCTCCTCTCTCTCCCTGCAGATGCAGTTCGATTAGTGTTTATATCCAGGCTCATCTTCCAGGCAATGTATGACTCCTTTTCATTACTTTAGCTTACTCCTTGCACAATTAAATGTTCATTAATCACTCCCAAGGGGTGTTTGCCAAGACCCCTCTTTCTTCAGGGTCTGAGTTTCAATTATTTCTCATTGTGGAACATTCACACATGAGAAGTACTGTGCACTACCCTGTTACCATACATTAGCTGCTTCTGATTAATTGCCTGTGTTTCCATGTTTTGCAGTTCATGGGAGCTTGCCAAACCAGAGATTTCCAAATTCCAAGTTCTTTGTTCCCTTTATTTAGAGGTACCTGAGGTGTCTTGGTCATACCTGGTGGTTTTCAGTAAATGACATGTGGCTACATCTCCATGTTCATCCCGCTATGCAAAGAGTATTGATTCCAGGATAAAGGCTTCCATTGTTAGGAAAAACATGTGAAACTCACTTGGTGTATTGATTGGCTTGTTACTGTTTTGTGAACGAGATGCATGACCTGACTTCTGTCGCTGTGTTCAATACACAAGTACGTGAGATTGCTGCTGGAATAATGTTTAAACTGCCAATAAATCAAGGCCAGAAAAGCTCTAGAAAGTTTGCAAGGCTGAGAAGAGTTTCATTCCTTCAGGCATCTCCCAGTTCCTCAATACCCACAGAATCTTTACAAGGATTCTTCTCCAGCACATTGCCCAAGAATCTGATGAGCTGCCATCATCTTGGGAAGCTTCATTTTTGGGTGCTCATCAAAGAATTTTAAGAAAGCCTCACCTTCAGGGGATGACACTCAGGCTTTTTTGAGGTTTGGCCCTTTTGTACACTTTCCATATGGGCCCAAAACCCCATCAGCAGCTCCAAAGTATTTCTGGAAGTCTTAAAAGGACTTCTTGAGTTCCTTCGTTTTGCCTTGACTTCCAGGATCTGAACTCTGGCTCTGCAGACATGTTCAGCAAGAATTAGTTTGACTCCAGGTGACTGACATTTCATGGTCAATTTGTGTCAATGACAATTTAAATGTGACCTCAGTGCTGGTGACCATGTCCGTTTAATGCTGCTACTTCCTCTTCAGTGCCCATCTTCCTGAAACAGAGCATCACTCATCATATTAAGATCAAAAAAGAGAAACTCTCTCATATCATCAGGAGAGCAAATGAGTCATTTACATACTGCAATAGATTTTTCACTCAGTGCTCTTTTTTCCCATTTAACTTTAGAAAAGTCAGTCGTAGGATTTTGAACTCAGGATTAACTGATCACAGGCTAACAGCAAAATTTTATTAAGCTAATTGTAATTAGAACTTTTTTACTACAAGGTCCAGATGTACAGCCTGTTAACACCTTTTGTTTTCTGTGTTGTTGTTTGGTCTGTAACTCAGATGCATAATTTCCATTAAACGTGATGTGGGTTGAAACCTTATGTTGCCCACTGAGATTCACTGTGTTTCTCATCTAGAGTAAATGCTCTTATTTGTGCTGCACACAAATGTTCACAGAAAAATATAAATCTGAACTCGTAGGTGGTGTGAGTCATAGAATCACAGTAAAACAGGATCTCAAGAGACCATCTCCTCCATCATCTGTCCCCGAGTGGGATCAACCCTAACTGCTTCAGTTCTCTATAGCATAGAATCATAGAATGGTTTGAGTTGGAAGGGACCTTAAAGATCCTCTAGTTCCAACCCCCCCTTCCACTTTCCCAGGTTGCTCCAAGCCCCATCCAACCTGGCCTTGGACATTTCCAGGTTTGGGGCAGCCACAGCTTCTCTGGACAACCTGTGCCAGGCTGTCACCACCCTCACAGGGAACAATTTCTTCCTAATATGTAATATAAATCTCCCCCCTGTCAGTTTGAAGCCATTATTCCTTGTCCTGTCACTGGACGCCCAAACTTAATTCCTCATTGGAATCTCCCATAAATTTTTGTATTATATGTAAGTTCACCTGACTCGTTCTTCAAACGTCAAGCAATGGGGCATCTTCAACAAACCTGGAGCAACCTGGTCAGATTGTCTTGGTCACAGCTGATGAAACACCCCCAATGTCTGCCCTAATTCCCTCTCTCTGGAGTTCAAACCCATTACTGCCATTGGAGCCAGTGAATGCACATCACAGGAAATGCCCTTTGGTATTTTAGGGTAATAATTGCCTTCAGTGCAGATCCTTTTTTACAAAGTAAGAATTTATAATAAGGCACCACTTCTTCCCTTTAAGCACCTACTATCAAATAGAGAGATATAGTGATACTCCAACTGTAAGACAGCAAGGCAGTGTGTTATGCATTACCCCATATTACTTCTTATTTAATTAATAGCTCCATCCTGCAAACACTTGAACAATTTTATTCCAGTAAGATTATGGACACATAAATATTGGCAACATCCATTTACAGAAACATCTTTCTACCTTTTATAACAATATGGGCTGTTCACGGGCTCCAGGACTGATTTATATGGCCGAATAGCTGAGGTCTGAATTGATCCCCATATATCTGCAGAAATGTGTTGGAAAACAGCCTTTCCTTGAATTATTGCATCAAAAAAAAAAAAAAGAAAGAAAATACACATTTATACAAAAACATATATGAGTAATAGGTTACCAGAATGTGCCATTATCCAGTCAATTTTAGAGATTGCATTGTCTTTTTATTTTAGCATGTCATGCTGTCAAACAGTCTTATGAATTTCACATTTCAGATCCACCTCGAACATAAATTCTCTTTAAGTGGTCCATTTCAAGAGTCTGACAAAAAAACCCCAGGGTCCAATGTGTTTTACAGGAATTCAAAAGAAAGTACACATACATATACATACATACACACATATAAGTGTATATGAATATAAATATAAATGTGTATATATATGTTTAATTTATGCAGATTTAACCATAAAAACTCTATTCACTGTTTTTCCCTCTGTAATGGAAAAGATGAGTCAATCATTAAACTGGGGGTTTAATTGGGTCTAAATCTCTTCTCAAAAAGAAATCTGGCACAAACAGAAGTAGCACAAATGAATTATTTGGAGTTACACCAACATGAAAGTATAGCAACAGAGAAAAGAATAATATTCCTCTGTGCATGAAGCTGAAGAGGTTTATTTTAGTTTCATTTATTCCCAGGCTTTTCAGCTGGGAGCGTGATTTTTTTTTAACTTCATACGGTGTAACTTTTTAACTTCATATGGTGAGGCTGCTGTAAAAACTCCTCTATTCTTTTGGAAGTCAGTCTTCCTTCTTCCTTTGTAGCATCCGTAACCCTTGACTCTTTCATGGAAAATGTGTTTCTCAAAGGCTCCTCACAAGAGTGATTGGTTTGAGGTTGGTTTTCATCTTGATCATGTTTTGCATGACAGGAAACACAAGCAACATGGACCTAATCCTATGACCTGAGGCACGAAAAAACAAATAAATTAAAGCAAATTATTTGCATTTGGCTGGTTGCCCATAAGGTCTGTTTTAAGGACTTGTTGGCCCGACATCCTGCAGGATCTGGGAGCCACACCTACATGGCTTCTGTATTAGCCCAGGTCTGATTTATCCAGATTGGATCCAGCCCAAGCTGCCAGCAGATATCCAGAGCTCAGCTCACTCAGCACTGTGCTGTTACAGGGTACATTAGCATTCCCCAAAATTACCAGTGTCACCTTCCTCCTTCCCAGCATCGCTCAAGGTCTTTCTCATGTGGCTGAGATATGCCCAAGGGTGCCTCAGGGAGGACAGATGTCACAAAAACCTTTGTTGTGCACCTGCAAAGACCCTTCCAGCACTCACATCGTGTTGGCTTCATTGGTATCATGAAGGGTCTATCATCTTTCACTGTGTCCTGAGCTCCTCATCACAGTGGACCTATGGACCAACTAGTACTATTTGCAAAACAGAAGTGGAAAGAGCAGCTGGAATGAGGCCTAAGAACATCCAGAACTGCAAGTCAGGCTTAACTGGTGGGCAAAATTCATAGATCTTTTGAAAATGTAGTGACACATATACACCTGGCAGTTTTTGCTCCTGGGGAGATGAGTCCTGGGATGAATGTCACAGAACTGGAAGGGACCACAGTGGGTCATCTGGTCCAACCTCCCTGCCCAAGCAAGGTCATCCCAGAGCACATGGCACAGGATTCTGTCCAGAGGGTTCTTGAAATCTGAACAAGTGACAGTGGACAGAAGTGTGAAGGTGAAGTAAAACTTGACAGAATGCTCAGGGATGAGAACAAACAAAGACAATTCCAAATGTAACCAGCAAATTACTAGGTTTGGAGAATGAGCTACCCTGTTTAGACTAGCACTAAAACATTATCTGTATTTTCATCTGATACATATATTAAGCTTGATCCCTATGGCAGGTGCTCTAAGAAATGTAACTAAAATCTCCTCTCTCACTCCTTGTTCACTGGCACTGACTGACAGGCAGGGAGGCAGCACACCCCTTAAATCAGTGGTGTGCCAGCAATGAAGAGTGGTCATCTCATCCTACCCTTAAATATAGGAATATTCTGTGGCAAATATTGACTAAACAAAAAGCAAACTGGGCCAAACCGTGGCACTCATTCGTGTGACTACAAAGTAAAATTCAGCTTATTTACAACAAAATGAAATTAGTCTTTGTGGGATCATCCTTGCTCATGATTCTCCAGGCTGAGCCAAGGAGACGGGAGAGCTGGGGCTGGCCAGATTCCACCTATTTTCTGATCAGATAACATTGCACAGCAGGCACAGGAAATCACTACCCGCGAACATAAACCAAAATATTCACAGGTCTTTAATTTCATTTTAACAGTCCCAAAAGGCAGATGATTCTCATTAGAAATATAATATCCAGAAGGCTGGAAAGAGGAGGAACCTTTACAAGAGAGGGAGTTGCTAGGAGCCTAATGGATTATCCACTCCATCCCTCTATTACAAGGCAAGATCAGTCCTACCCAGTACTTCTCAAAAAATGTTTGTCAAATAATATTTTATTAAGTTCATAACATTTTATAATAAAATTTATTTGGAAAGGAGAAAGAAATACTGAAGTTCCCATCTCTTCCTCATGAAATGATCAGTGAAAACTACCAGTGTAAGCACAGCCATCTGCCAAACTGAACCAACTCGATCTTTCTGGGACACCCTACATGGCCCAAGGCAAGGTCAGCCCAGGAAGCCATAGGGAAAATCTTTCTTAAAAAGCAATGCTTCAGAGAGGGATTAGAAAGTACACCCAAATACCCAATGCAACCAGAACTTGAGGCCAAAATGTCTCGACCTCAGCAGAATCAGAGAAGATACAGAATCATAGACTGGTTGGGGTTGGAAGGGACCTTAAAGATCATCTAGTTCCAGCCCCACTGCCATGACCAGGGACACCTCTTCCTTTGCAACTACTGGCTTATTTGAAAGCTGTTGGCGTATCTTCCTTGCTGCTCACTTCTCCTGACCTAAACACCCTCAATGGTTCCTATCCTTTGCCACGACCATGTTCCCTTATGCCCTGACCCTTGTTATCATCCTCTCAAAAAGCCTTGGAGCCCACCTGGCACTCACTGCAGTCAAAGAGAAGTTGACCTCCAGGTGGTCCAGCCTTTAAATACAGCTTTCCCAATCTGCACTGAAACAGCATCCCTTCTCATGGAGTCTGTGCTCAGTGGGATTTGTCCATTGAATCCAGCCTGGCTGTATTTTTACTGTTCAAGCCACAAACTGAGCTTTGGTTGAAAGAATTTCCCTAATACTTTGGTTTCCTCTCAGTTCCTGTCCCCTTGTTTTGTTTTGTTTAATTTAATATCTCAGGATGATTCAGGAACTCATAGAAACCCAAGAGGACTGCAGCCACCAAGACTGATTTGCTGCAGCTGCCCTGGAAGAGGCACAGATCATCCAGCTGGGTGTTGTGCTGTGTTTCACATCTTGCCATCTCTTCCTCCCTGTTGCTCTGTTTCCACCAAATATTCTCATTTCTGGAGCAGAGTTGCTGGAATGAGTGGCAAGGCTGGTCCTGATCCTGTGAAGTCAGTCCTTTGTACTGGTTCCTATTCAACAACCTCTGTAGCGAAAGCTGTGGGGGAGGGTGGTAAAACCAGATGGAATTTTTAATTTCTGAAGGATTTATAATCAGAAGCACAGAATGGTTTGGGTTGGAAGGGACCTTAAAGATCATCCAGCTCCAACCCCCTGCCATGGGCAGGGACACCTTCCACTAGACCATGTTGCTCGGAACCCCATCCAACCTGGCCTCGAACCCTTCCACAACTTCTCGCTTCAAAAATAATATGATATTTGAAAGCCCAAAGCATATATAAGTGTGGTGTCAAATGTCTCAAATTATGAAATTGTTGCTCTTGTAAGGAAAAATCTATTAAATTCTAACAGTTGCTTTGGTGTAGGGTCAAGTATGACATAAATTCATGCCAAACATCAAAAGAACCCCGAAGTGGAAACTTGTTATCAAGGAATGTGCACTTTAATCAGATTCATATACTGTGGATCTTCATATACTGTGTTTCAAAATACAGGTAATTCTATTTGCTTATCTTCCAACATGACATGTTTGAAGTATGACATGCATTTATCTCCTCACCCGTTAAGGCTTAATAGTGCAAATGCACAGGCCTAAAGTGAGTCAGCATGAGGACACCACCGTGAAACTGCTGAAGGTGTAAAGTGGAACTAACAGATTAAAATTAGTATAAATTTTCAAATGGACGTTTATTTTGGTGCAGGTAATTCCTCTGGGAGAGTAAGTCCATGAAAACAGGATAATGGCAACCCAAAATATATCACCCTGTCAATGAAAGACATACATCTTCCCAGCAGCTTGTATTGACAAGACTGAGGTTAATTAGCTCCCCAGCCCATGGCATTGCACATCTTTTAACCTTTGCATTGAGCTTCTCCGTTGTGTTCTTTTCCTCTTAAAAAAAAAAAAAAAATGGAAAAAACAATGTTGAGGAAAGATGTCAAATCCCGTATGACTCCAGATAGCGACTGGAATAAAGATATGCTTCTACTTACAAAGACCTTTCTCCAAAAGACTTTTAAGTTGGGCTTCTGTGTTGTTGTGGCAGGTGAACAGCACAAAGCTCCTCACTCACTCACACCCAGAGGGATGGGGGAGAGAGTCAAAAAATGGATAAAATTAATGGCTAAGATAAAGAAGTTTAATAGGGCATAAAAGGAAATTAAAATCAAATATAGTAACAATAATAATAATAATAATGAACTACAAAAGAGGTGATGCACAATACAATTGCCACTTTATTGTTCAGCGTGATGCTGTATGGTCTGGAATATCCCTTTGGCCAGTTTGGGTCTCCTGTCCTGGCTGTGTCTGCTCCCAACTCCTTGTGCCCCCCACCCTCCTCACCAGCAGGGCAGTATAAGCTGAAAAGTCCTGACTTAGTGCAAGCACTCCTCAGGAACAACTAAGCCGTCATCAGTGTGTTATCAACTCATCTCATCCAAAATACAAAATACAGCCCTGTACCATCTACTATGAAGAAAATTAACTCCATCCCACCCAAACCCATGAATTATGTCCAAATCTTGGCATTTTTTCCCTCTTCAAATCTATCCCTTGCTGTAATAAAAACATTACCTCTCTCTACAAACCTTGTGTTACTGAAATCCTCAGGGCATCAGGGCTACAGAAACACTCCTATTAAAAAGTCAAATGAATAATACATTAGGGAGGATTTCTCTGTAAATATGTCTTTCAGGTCCTGTGTTTACTCACTTGTAAAAAAACATGAAAGGGAGAGCTTTGCTTTACAGCTCAAGGAAGGTGCAGAGAAAGATGACAAAGATGATAAAGAGGTGTTGAAGAGCAGCCCCGAGGAGGAACAATTAAATAACCTTGGACTCACTTCCAGGCTGAAGAGGTGGCTGAGGGAGTACAAGAAAGGTCTATCACACTTCTGTCCCTCTCCTAAATGGTTTTTCCTTGTTTGACACCAAACCAACAGTCTGCAAGGAACACTCCCAGAGCCACTCTCCTGGCTCTGCTGTTAAATGAAGGAGGGACAGGGGATAAGCTCAAGGGATGGGCTGCTGCTTGTGGGCTTCCCACCCACCAATATCCTCGTGCCACATCCCAAGGTATAAAACGTTTGCTGACAGGTTCCTGCTATGAAGCACAGCTCAATCAGGCTCCACTGCAGACTTACTGTTACAGCCTTGGCCTGAAAACAAGATTATAAAGGTATGGAGAAAATAAAGACAGTGCAGGTATCAAACCTGTCTCAGGACCACGGGAACATAAAACATGTCACGGAGAAGAGCCAGGGCCAAGTGCAAGGTAGTGTGGATGTAGCCAGGAACCATGCCAGGACAGGCAATTAATGCCTGGTTTGATTAGGTATTAATAAACATTTTTAGGTGTTTCTCCACACAGCAGCAACCTCGGCTGTTGTCTGGGAGAGACCTGATTCTGTTCAAGAAACAACCTACATGGATGCCCAGGTAAGGACAGTCTACAGCAGAAAATGCCTTTTATTCCCCTACCTGCGGTCTGAAGACTCCCTTTAGATGATGAGATGAGTCTCCTGTGTTTCTAGATTCTTCTACATGCACCACATCTTGTCCACGCAAACATTTTGCTTCCTCAAGACAGATCAACAGACCTGTGCAGCTGTTTTTGATCAGTCCCAGAAGGGGACCTGTAATCCTGCAGCAGTGGAAACAATTCATTATAATAATTAAATCTGTGTTTCACTTCTCAGTTTCATCTGATTTTTCCTGGCCTGCAGAGGCACCTCTGGGATTTATTTCAGTGTTGGACACGGCTAAGGAATGTATTTTCTGTGTCCCAGACTTACAGGGCAATAATTCCTCTGGATCACATGCTTGGAGCCACATCCCACCCTCACTCCATGCAGCGATAGGGCTTGTGGAGCCATGTCCTGTGTCTATCCCTTGCTCCATATCTTTGGGTCAGTTTGAAGATCAGACTGAGCGCTCTGAGCATTTCATGTTTCACAGAAAGACACAGACTGTAGAAGACGGAGACCCATCCCCTCCTGCAAAGGTTGTAGTTGCAAACACAACCCTTATTAGACCTTGGAGAATCCACAAAGGTGAAACCTCTGTGCTGCTGCTTGACCCTAAGAGTGGATGAAAGAAACCAGGCTCCTGCAGCAAATCCACAGCTCTGAAGAAACCCACTCCAGTGATGCACTGTCCTTCTGTGGGAAAGGGAGAAACTGAGGCAGGGATCTTGCTCTGTGCTTTTGAAGGGAAGAAGACCCCAGATTCCCTGAGCTGGATGCTTTATCCCCCACACCATCCCGCTGTGCAGCAAATTAAGCTGTACAATTGCCATCTCTGCTTTAGTGGGACAGGGTGTAGGGGATGGTTACAGAGAAGGAGCCCCGAAACCCCCTTCCAGCAGTTCTTGTGTATTCTGGCAGCATCTGGACAGCCCACAGTTTCCCCTGCCTAAAACAATTCCCCCACCAACGTCAAATATTCATTTCCTTGGAGGAGAGGGAGGCCAGCTGATTTTTGTGGAGAGGAAGAAGCCAGTGTGCTTGACTAGAATGTGGTAGGAGGCTAATCATGAAAGATCACAGTGAAAACACAAAAGAAGACAGGATCTTATCTTCACCAGACACGGTAAAGAGCTTTGTTTGGATGTCAGAGATTTGGTCAATGAACTTTTTGCCTTCCAGGAAAATGGTGCTGCAGGATTTTGATTTACACCTGAAAAAACAATCTTATTTCTAACTGCAGGTTTGAGACTGGAAGGTGTGAGGGACACATGAACCCAAGCCATATTCAATGAGCATCAGGGAGCCTTTGTGTGAGGGAATTTGTATCATTCCCTTCCAAGACTGTCAACACTGAAAACTAGTGATGACAGGGTACTGCAGGCTAGAACCAAAAAGTGTGAGGAAACACCTGGAGATGATCATTTCAATGAAGAATATGGATCATGTTTTAATTGCCTTCTTTATTTCTGTATTTCAATGGAATGCTCCTAAAGCAATCATTAATAAATCAAATTCTCAGGAGGAAGAGGCAGGGCTTGTTTCACTGACCTTAGATGCCTGGAGCCATCTGAGATGCCCAGGGTACCTGAGACCTTCAGGTAAGACTGGCTGTGTAGGACCTGGGCTTTTCTGGATGTCTGGCTAGAAGCTGAGCATGATACTCAGGCACATCTAAAATTGCACCAGACACCTACAACAGAGCAACAGTCTGGCACCCTCCAAGTCCAGGCCCCTGCTACGAAATCATCCCCATTTTCTGCCAAAAAAAAGTGACATTTAAGTGCAATCCAGCAAGTGATAAGCCTGTAAATGCTGAGAAAAGTTAAAGAGCAGTCTGGCACTTCCCAGCCAGCCAGCGAGTCCCTGAAGTAAAGTATTTTACTAACTTATATTTTAAGCTTTCCTTTTGCAAACATAGCATGTCTGAATACAAATTATCACAAAGATCAAGATGTTCAGATCTGAAAATACCTCAAAACAACTGTCTGCTTTAACCTTTGCATATTTTACATATTTTTTCTTTATAATCAGATTCCACCCACTAAAGGATTTCAGAAGCACAGGAAGGCAGTGCTTCTATAGAAGGTTTTTGTTGGAACATAATATCTGCTATAAAATGTAGCTGGGAATTATTAGACAGTGTCCTGAAATAAATGTTCCTCATTACACCTATGCTAATTCAGGGGATCATACCATTTTTAAATAAGATGGTAGCTGCAAATAACATCTGTCTCGTAACTAGAAAATGGCCCCGAGCCTAAAAATTTGAGTCTGGATTTAGATCTTACACCCCTTGGACTGTCAAGAGCTCCAGGCTTGGGATATTGCTGAATAAAACATCAGAAATAAGAACAGAAATAAGACTAACATAGAGGCTCCCTGGTCTCTGATGAGTCCAGCAGGCAGGTCAGGTGTGGAGGCTCAGGTACCAGATAAATTCAGTGATCGGGAGAGGGAGTTCATACATCAAGTCTCTATCAGCTGCAAGAATTAATTCCAGATGTTCTTTAAGCACCCACTAGGCATTTCACCAGATAACAGATGTTTCTGCCCCAGTCCACCAGAGGTGGGGTGATACATGGTGAGGACAAGAGGTGGACACCCACATCTTCACAGGAATGGATTTACCTGGAAAGCTCACAGGGCTCCAAATCCCTCTTTTTCCTCCCCCCATCAGCTGGAGGAGCAGATGCTCTTACGTTGCATAGATTTGCATACCACAGGTTCACACCAGCCTGCATTTGTTCACAGGAGATATTTATACCCGAAGGAAACAGCACTTTGGGGTGTGGAGTTGACAGCACAGACTAAAAAAAAAAAACCAAACCAGAAGGTGAGGTAAACATGTTGTATGTGGTGTTGGCTTGGCACCCATGGAAGATGAGGTCCAGCCTGGAGCCTGCTCTTCGAGAAAGGTATGGAATAGGAAAGGAGGGTGAGAAAGACCTCAGAGGCCAAGAAAACATCCTCTGCAAGGAAAAGCAGGCTTAGTTGGAGCATTTTACTGCTAAGACAAGACAAATTCAGTGCAGGAAAGAGGGTTCCCAGGCTCCCAGAGTTACTAACTGCAAATGAACTAAGGAAAATTTTAATAGCCCAAACACACAGTTTCCTTTGATACTTTCAGCCTCCAGGAAACTTGTGTTTCTAGGGCTTCCCACGCCAGAGAGGGTCTACTGGAATTTAAAAACCCTCAATGCATTTTTATCTGTGTGTTTATCTAAGTGCTTTGTGAACCTGCCTAAGCTTTCAGTGGTCACAGCATCCTCCAGTGAGAGGTTTCATAACTTAATTACAGGTCTTGCATTCTGCATCAAAAACTTCATCTGCATGTTTGTTTGCACCTATTTCTTTCGTATAATTTGAAGATAATTTGGTGTTCTTGTGCTAGTTAAGACCATGGGAATCATCTGTTACCTGTTGTCCCAGTGGCACTCATGGTTTTTCTAGATCTGCATCACATGATAAGAAGTCAGAGGCTTATCGTGATGAATTTGGACTGCATGTTAATGAAAAATCATCTTTCTAATGGTAAAGAGAATGAGATGGTGAAATAAATTATATGGCAGGAGGATTAAGCTTGATTGCATGTGTCAACAAGGCAATCAATGATGTTCATGCAGTTTATCCCATTCTGAAGTAAATGTCCTCGTTCAGTCAATTAAATTGCACTTTAAATTCCACTGACTATGAAGCCTCATGAAGCCTCAGCAGCCTCCTCACAGGGGGGTAACTTAAGTTAGAGGAGAAAAATCCAACCCATTTGAGTCAAATCAAGGCAAAGAAGGTCTGACAAACTTTCATCTTTAGCAAAACTGTAGAATCATTAGAAGCCACCAAAATGCCATGACAATGATTCGAGCTATTGCTTAAAATACTTGCTTTTCCTGGATGCCAAGCTCACATAACACCAGTTCAACTCCCATATATTCTTACAGTTATATATTCTTACATATATTACGTATATTACATATATTCATACAGTTTTTGCAAACTGTAGGGAAGCTGCAGCTGACCAGCTCTGACAGGTTATGGAGCAGAAGTGAAGCCAAGACACTGAATTATGGTAGGAAAAGTTGTCGTCACTTGAGCTCCTTGTGCTCAGCAAAGCCCTGTAACAAGTATTTTTCCTATTGACAGCCAAATGCTGTGGCTTTGCCCAACAGGATGTTCCTTCCTTTCCCAAATCTCCAGGGTCTTGAGGAATCAACAACTGACGTTCTCTCGAAATCCATGAAGGGGCAGCCACGGACTTTGGAAGCTCACCCAAAATTCTTTCCATGGTGGAAATGGCTGAAAGATGACCTTGGCTTTGATGGGCTGATCACCACCTCAGTGAAGACACAGCCAGGATTCCACAGCCCACATCCACATGAGTACTTGGGTTCCTAAATCACAGCTGCATTAACAGCAGTAGAAAAGTGAAGCCTCGAGAATTCCATGTCCAAAGGACCTCAGAGAGCCGATTTCTCAGTAAGTGCCATCACTGTAGCTAATTCCACGTGATCTGATTAATTCACCACCTCTCCATTCCTTCCAGGTACATTTCATTATCCCTACATCTAATTAGCTAGATCTAAAGAAATGTTCAATTTTTTTTTTTTGGTGAATAATGGCCACTCTTTAATCTATGTACCAAAATAATGGCAATTAATTTGAAGAGGCCATTTAAAAGCTATTGTGTTGAGCTCAGCACAAGCCCAATTCACATGCAGAAGCCTTTTATAACCTGGTATTCCCTGCACTATCATCAATTATCTCCTAATTAAACAACAAAATTCCCTTGCAATGCCCCAGTTAGACATCATTACTAAACATTTTGCCAGCACTTAGTGGATTAATGTAGCTAATTAAACAACTTGCAGCATGGAGTCAAGATTGTGGCATGATACTTGAAATGAGGTCTGCAAACCTCTATAAGTTGTTTGAAGTCAAAACCTGCTTGGCTTGTATTGACAGAAAGGATTACTTTAAAAATCAATAGCTTTATTCAGGTGGAGTTTTTTCCCATCTGGGTGAATAAAAATAAAGAAACTGCCCACAAATTCCAATAACAAACTGACATTGGCAGTGTTGGCTTTTCCATGCCCAGTGAAGAGACAGCTCATTTGTTCAAAGTTTTCAGGGGGTAGGAATCTGAGGATTTTACAACAAGGGCTTGATCAAAAATCTCCCAATGAATTTTCCATCAGTGATGAAATCTGAATCCCTGAGCTTCACCTGTGCACCTTTTGGGATGTCACTCCATCCTGGAGCCTAACTTCACCTGTAACATGGATTTCCTGCTGCACTGTTCATATGCTACTATATCCAGTAGAAAGAGTTTGGGGATGATTTCTTTTGAACATCAGATTAACCTGCTCCTGGGGGTGACCAAGCCCAGGTTACTAGTGCTGTGATCTCATGAATATTTCTAGATCCAATCTACTTCCAGGAAACTTGTGGGTTTGCAGATCCAGCTTCAGCACCTGCCAGTTTCCCAGTTAGTGATGCAGACTGCGAAAAAGTTCTTTTAGGATGTCTGAGATTCCTCTTTGTAGCTGTTCTGGGGACTGTTCACATGCCCCTGTGACTCTGACAACTATGTTGACACTCAAATCCATGACAGCAAAGGGCAAACCCAAATCACTGTCCTTCTACCCCTGGGAAGCAGTAAACCAACAACCTGCCAGTGAAAAAATACCAGAGAAAAACATGATTAGGTGGTAAGGTATTTTTGTGTACTGAGGTGTGTCTGAGGATGTGCAGAGGGTTCAGATCTGTATTAAGATAAAGCGATCACAGTGAAACTGAAACTCCCTGCATGATAACTAGTTCTGACTAATGTCAAGGATGTTGCCTGAATTATTATAAACTCTGAGGCACCTACCAGAAAGCAGCAAGAGCGTCCCAGATTGTGGTTGGTTGGATGGGGTCCTGAGCAAACTGGTCTAGTGGAAGGTGTCCCTGTCCAAGGCAGGAGGGTTGTTACTACATGATCTTTAAGTTCCTTTCCAACCTGAACCATCTTGTGATTCAATGATTATGTTGTTGGGTGACCCTCCAAAAATACTGATGAAGTGGCTTGCACAGTCTCCACTAGGAGACAGCCATTAAATCCCTTTTAATTTGCAGGTGACGACCTTGACTCTTCACTCCATCTGCCCCCTGGGTTGAGCAGTGGCTGCTCTCTTCTCTTTGTGTCCCATTGAGGCAGAAGGATTCAAAGTGAAAGTCACACACACACACACACATATGAAAATGATCCCTTTGGTTTTCCTGTGGTCTGCAGTCTGATCACTGAACTGCTTTGGAAAACTGACTGATGAATGCACCTCTGGCAGGCTGGATGGAGATATCCTGGCTATCCACCTCTACCTGCTGTGGCCCTCAGTGTGCTCACTGTTCCGGGATGCCACTGCATGAACCCAGGCCAACATGGTCAGAGGTCACATGAATTAGAATCAAACCTACTCATGTCCAAATGAGCACTTCCTGCCTCCCTTTCAGCCTCACATGTATCGTCATCTTCTGCTTATTATAGTGCCCAGTGCTCGGTCACAAGTGATCACTTCCCCTTTCTCCCTTTACCCTGCAGAGCATTGCACAAACACAAAACCAGGCCCTACCCAAAGGGTCACGGGGAGCTTGTAAGTTGCTTAAACAAGGGGTACAAACTCTTGTTAATGGGCTCAGCAGAGCAGCCTGGTGAAAAGCAGACAAGCAGACCTGTGCAATAAATAAAAGTGATGCCTCAAAGTTTATGCTGCAGGAGGAAGGTCCCATCCTGGCTGTGGCTGCTGAGTGGCCTGGCAGCATAAGTGTGATTCCTCAAACATGTGGGTGAGTGTCAGTCCTCTACTTGGACAGCTGGAGAGATAGTCCCATCTCTACCGCAAAAATGCTGGAGAATAAGGTGTGAAATAAAGCTGGAGAGGGCTTGTACTGATAGGAAAAAAAAGGACAATGGCTTTAAACTGAAAGAGAGTAGATTTAGATTAGTTATTAGGAAGAAATTCTTTACTGTGAGGGTGGTGAGGCCCTGGCACAGGTCGCCCTCAGAAACTGTGGATGCTCCATCCCTGGAAGTGTCCAAGGCTAGGTTGGATGGGACTTGGAGCACCCTGGTCTAGTGGAAGTTATCCTTGCCCATGGCAGGGGGTTGGAACCAGACGGTGTTTAAGGTCCCTTCCCTCCCAAACCTTTCTATGATTCTGTGTCTGTGGACACTTGGGCAGATGCTGACCTTCTGAAATGCCTCCTACACCATCTCTAGCAGCACATGTGCTTGCCCATCTCTGCCATTTTTCTCATTTTCCCTTGTATCCATCAGCTGAGGGACTGGTGGAGACTCAGACACGGTGCTGAGGCACTGGGGCAAGGATTAAAGGTCCAAGCATGGAGAGGCAGTCCGTCCACTCACTTCTTTCACATGGCTGCACAGGAATAACAGCCTGGAACAGCTTCCCTGGCTCAGTTATGTCCTTGGTATTGCACAGCATTGTCCCCTCGCTTCCAGTAGCTGGACAAATGCAATAAGAACATTTGCAGAACTGATAGTGAGACTGGTGGAGAATACAAATATTCACATGCATAAATACTCACATAGGCAGATGGGACACAAGACTGTTCTGGTACTGCAGCTCTCCTTTGTCATCTGGGCATCCCTTTTTATATCTTTCAGCTGCTGTCACCTCCTGCTTGCCCTGCTGCTGCAGGTGACAAGGCCCACGCCTTGGTTTTAGATGCAGAAACCTGTGGTGGTACCCTGGGGTGTCTGGACGTGTATAGATAAAGGATCTTTTGATATCCTGTGTAGATTATGCCCTTGCTATAGCCCTGCATCTAAACGTTTCTGCAGAGTACACATGGATAGGACTTGGCAGTGTTAGGTTAACAGTTGGACTCGATGATCTAAAAGTATTTTTCCAAACTAAATGATTCTGCGCATGAATATGGATTTGTATGCATAAATATCTTGGGTTTGGTTATTTGTGTGCCTCTAGATTAATGCACAATGGTTTCACTACTTAGTTTTCTGGCTCTTAAAAACATGTTTTTTGCTCCCAGATTAATGTCTTAGCCTGCATCTTGTGTTACTCTCTCAGTAAACCTCAAACACAGACCAGTCCACGTAACTTTTGGTTCCAGCAAATTCTTTCTGACCCCAAACTCAAAAGGAATATCCCCTTTCACTGACACTGAAGCTAAGCTCATGCAAGTATTCTTAGTGATCCAGACTTCTGAAACGGCTGGAGATGTGCCTGCTGTGGTTTAAACAAGCACAGCAAGTCAATAAACTTTTTCTGACTTCACCTTCTTGACAAGTTGGATCTGAGTTAGACTGGCAGTTCATCACGTAAGTGAAATTCTACATGAATTTCAGAAGCCAAAGACATAAGTCCTGAAGGGAATATATACTGCCTTAGCACCACAGTTGTTTTTTAATATTCATATTTCACAAAAACCTTGATACAGACCACGGTGAAAAGCTATCATGCTAGAACGTGTCCACAGCTGTAGAAGTGACAATTGCTGTCACAAAGAGCTTAAAGATTCAAGTAAAAAATAAAAATAAAAAAAAACAAAACAGGGAAAGAGAGGGACATTTACTAGAATGGAATTATAAACCCAGGTGCATAGTCTTCATACTCAATGCTAAGTGTACTGACATTACAAAAAGTCAGGGCCCTGTGTTCCTCATGACCTTCCAATTGCAATATGGAGCTGATTCCCTGTTACTGAACATGCAGTGGCCTAAGAAATAACATGAATTAAGAGTTTGTGCAGTGACATTTTTAAACGTTCGCTGACTTTTAGGGAAAGCCCACAATGAATATTAAACAAGCCCCTGCGATTCCCAGGGCTGGTTGGTAGGACCTGACTTTCTTGGTTATGTGCGGTGACCTTTCAAATTCGTTTTTGTCACTGCACGATTCCTCTGGTTCTTCAGCACTCTGGGACTTCCAGAGATTTAAGTCCCTTCTGCTCCTACTAAACGGAGCCCTGAATTCCCTCACCTGGAAAAGGACTTTTAACTAACGCCACTGTGCATGGAAGAGTGCTCAGAAATTACAAGAGCATTTGAGTGCAAACCAGAGGCACCAATGAAAAGAACTGCTGGTTTCAATTGTTACTACTGAGGCACGGAGTGTTACAGCACCTTGATGCCTTACACAACACGCAGATTAAGTCCAAATCTGCAAGGCTGTAAAGAAAGATAAAACACAAAGCCTTCTTATCACTGAAGTCCCACTTAAGCCTTCAAGTACAACTTGCCTCCTGTGTGTGGGACCCTCTATAATACAGTCATTTAATTTCAGGGCATGTTTGAGGTTTTTCTTGTATATCCTGAAGGAAATCAAAGGATCAACCACTTGGGATCAGAAGGTAGAAAATAAATTGCAGTTTTGTTTTTCCTCTCCATCTTTTGTTTCTCCTCTCGTTAGCAGCAGTGCTGAGCAGGCTTCCAGCCACCTAATTCTCTCCAAGAGCTCTCTCTAAGAATCAGACAAAGCCGGAGGTAAAAAATGATTCATATACAATTGTGTTTGTCATTGTCTGGAAAGCAAATTGCTCAAAGCCACCAGGGACAAAATAGCCTGAGCTGACACCGTGATGACCTACTTTTAACAATAAATGAACACTTCAGGACTGGGCGTTTGGGGTAAATGTGTGAGGTCCCTGCAGCACAGCTAGGAGATATCCTTTGGGAAAGGATGCTCTGGAGTCTTTTCACCCTTCAGGGCCTGACCTTCTCCAAACACATGTGACTAGATCATGAAATAGTACCATGGCTTTCATTTGTTACCAACACACAAGAGCACTGAAGAACAGAGAATCATTAAGGCTGGAGAAGACCTCTAAGATCATCGAGTCCAACTTCAGTGGAGCAGCCCAGGATTTATTTCATGTCAGCCATTCAGAAGACTTGAAGCCAGTTGTTGGGTTATCCCAAGGTTGCATTTTCGTTGCTGTAGTGGCAAGTACAATATACAAAGACTGTGATCTAATGCACAGTTACCGACCTCAGCCTTTTGTCCCCCACATCTGCGCTGTCACAGGGCAGCTCACTGAAATATCTACAAGAGCTTGTTTCAGCTGAGCTCAGGTATTTCCACACTGCACGGAAATACTGAGAGGCAGCAGCACCGGCATCCCCAAAACCAACCCCTGTGAGGCAACATCCTCTGTGTTCACACCTCCCCACGGCAAGTGTCCCCTCTGTGTGCTGCCCCACACTGTGCTGGGCATGAGCTCTCTTCCTGTCCCTCCCTCACAGCCCTCTCCTCTTCCCACACTTCACGGCTCAGACACGTCACTGAAGGTCACCTACAGCACCAACCTGTCCTTAATTTCTTTCCCTTTTTTCTCCTCTGATCTCCCAACATGAGTGTGGAGTTTTTGGTGCTTCTGTCCACCCTGCCATACCTCTTGACCACAGTGAACATGAGGGTCAAAACAAGTTAGAGTTATGCTTCTAACGGAGTGGCCTTCAGGCATTCATAGGAAAATATTAATCAACAGTGAGCACACAGCCAAGCTACAGCCATGAAAATACCTGGGGTTCTCCCTCTTATTTCTTCTTTTGCTGAAATCCCATTTCTACTCCTGCTGCCAATGTCTCCCACACTTGGATACCTTAGTGGGTTATAACCAGTTGACTGTTGCCAATGTCAGTAAGAGAGGGTCATTCCTTATCTTACCTTCAGATACCTTCGTAAAGTTCCATTTGCTCAGGACATTGGTCCAGCTACCTCCTCCTGATCCTAGCTGAGACCTCTGGATCGTTTCCCTCTGAGGACCAGCTCTCCTGGCTGCCAGAGGTGGCCTGAGGGCACCTGGTTTTCACAGGGAAGCCAAGACATTTGACACCATCTAATTTTGTTCTTATCCATGTTGCTGAAAACTGAGTCCATCACGTCTCTTGCTGGGTGTCCCAGAGCTGGGGTCATTGATGGGAAAAGTATCCTGGACACTCAGTGTCTTTCAAGGAACAGAGGGTACTGTGGGAAGTCATAATTTTGAGAACATTATGGCCGCAATAAAAAGGGCCACAGAACCACAGAATCCCAGAATCGATTAGTTTGGAAAAGACCTCTGAGATCATTGAGCCCAACCTATGACTGAACACCACCTTGTCAACACAGGATCAATTAACACAGAATCACAGAATCAGTTAAAATGTGTGACGATGATGTGGCAATGGTTCCCT
Organism: Cephalopterus ornatus; assembly: GCA_013396775.1. Lineage (NCBI taxonomy): Eukaryota > Metazoa > Chordata > Aves > Passeriformes > Cotingidae > Cephalopterus > Cephalopterus ornatus. The sequence continues at coordinate 606,493 of VZRE01006802.1, forward strand.
GACCCAGACCCTGGTGTGTTTCCATCAGCCAGCCCTGATGGTAAATGAGCTCACATCAGACTTTCACAGCGCTGACAAGAAAGTGCTTTGACCTTTCACCTTAACCACTAAAAGAAAGCAAGGCAGCAAACCCACTCCTCACCCAAAATATTCACCACACGGAGGTCAGGTTTTAAATGCTACCATCAGCAGCCTCTGCTCACCCCAGCTTACGTTAATTCTGCAGCAGAGAACGATTTCTGGGAAATTTAGGAGCTCACACACCTCAGCACCCAACTGAACAACTCAATATTAGCAAAATTTCACTGGGAAACAACACAGTCTGCTGGCATATTTGTTTCTTGTGAATAGGCCAGTTCACAAGAATTAGCAGGCGAGCTCGGGTGAGAAACAAAGAGAGAATTCAGAGAAATAAAATAATGACCTTCACAGGTCATCTTTGGCTCACACCTGCTCATGAGGAGGTTACAGAGAGGTAAAACATACAGAAAGAGCTGGGATTTGGATGGGTGGTCCCAGATAGGGGGTGGCTCCGGCACCCCAAGCCCAGGAGCAGATCAGTGCTCATTCTGCAGCACCGAGGAGGTGCCTCAGCACACAGTGGAGTAGCAGGATGGAAGTGGAGCAAGGGGCTGCTCAGCATACCTGTGTTGGGCTGGGAGGGAGGCAGAGTGGGCTGAGTCAGGGTGAGCAGGCTCAGCCCACCACACTTTCCAAGCTATGTCTCAGTTTCACAGCCCCATTTCCTAAACCACTGAAGACTTCTTTCAAAGCCTTTCTTGGAAAAAGCACCACTGTGGTCATGAAGACCCCTAATGAGCATCTGATATCAATTTGGTGAAGGAGTCTGCGTGGTGCTTACCTCTTCACCAGTGGCTGTATGTGCATCTACCAGCTCCTACTTCAGTTCCTGGAGTTTTTCCCATGCTAAGTCAGCTCTTCCTTTGCCTAAGTCTTCACCACCTGGAGTGGCTTCCATCATTCTTTATGCAGAGGGTGGGGAGGCACTGGCACAGGTTGCCCAGAGAAGCTGCGGATGCCTCATCCCTGGAAGTGTTCAAGGTCAGGTTGGAAGGGGCTCTGAGCAACCTGGGGTAGTAGAAGGTGTCCCTGCCCATGACAGGGGGTTGGAACTAGATGATGTTCAAAGTCCCTTCTAGACCAAACCATTCCATGATTCTAGGATTTCACGATTCTGTGATTAACTCATGTCATGCCTCAGGAAAGACAATGGGACAAGTCTCCATATTCTCCCCTGCCAGGTCTGAGCTGTCAGTTTTCACCACTTGGATGGTGCTTTCTAGACACATCCAAGTGCAAGAGATCCCTTGAAACAAGGTGTCTGGGGACTCACAATGTGGAATGTGTGCCTGGTTACCCAAGAGCACATTGCCCTTCTGTGTCTCTAGGCTCCAATCCTAGATCCTGTAGGAAAGGGAAGGCCGTTCCTTTTTAGTGCACAGTAAATACGTTAAAAACTAGGAGATATTAACAGTAGATGTGAAAACCTTTGGTCTTGCCTCAAACAACCTGTTCTGTTGGGCTTTCCCCATCCAAACTGTCCATTTGCTGTTAGGAGTTGGCCCCTTTCAGGATCCAGCGCAAGGAGTTTCTGTACCGGACACTCAGCACTTCTGCAGTACTAGTGACAAACTGCTTTGACTTACTGCAGTCCATAACTCGGAACCAAAGTCATCAGGCAAAACCTCCCAACTCCTCACCATTACAGAGATGGCAGTCATTTGGGATCCAAATTTTTGTTAGCATCATGGTGTCTTTTTGCTCTTTCTGTCAAACTATTTTAACAACGCGTCTGTTGAAACAGTACAGATAATAATAAAAACTAAAGACATTTTTGGATTCCTGAGAGAATGTTTCAAACCTGTTGTGAGCACATGATCACCAGATCAAATGAAAGAGCCCTTGGCACCTATCAGTTTGAAGGAGGTGACTGTCTCGAAGGAGAACATCTGTCCCACCTCGACAAGCTTCATCAGCATCTTCCAGCCATGGTGCTTATTTCAGGTTTCAGTTGTGCTGCAGCTTAAATCTTGGCACAGACCTCACACAGTCGTGGGAGGAGACCATGGTGTGAGTTCTCAGCAGCAAGGCTCAAAACTCAGACATCCAGATCCAAAACTGAAAAAAACAAAAAAACAAAAAACAAACAACAAAAAAAATCAACTTCCCAGTCATCTTTCCTTTAGAGTATCCTCTTAAAAGGGTACAAATTTCTGTGCTAAATACCAGTGAGGGTTACAAAGAGAAATGTGAGCACACTTGAAATCTTGCTGATCTCTTGACCTCTGTGACCTGCCTGGGCAATGACTTCTGCTAATCCCAAATGCGTTTAAACTAAAAGGTCTTTTAACTGGCAAAACAGTAAATACAGGGGATATATAAAAACATAACAAAAAGAGTCCAATATCATTCAGTTGCTCAAAGAGGTCATGGACTCTCCTTCCTTGAAGACATTCAGAAGGTATTGGACATGGTCCTGGGCAACTGGGTCTGTGTGGCCCTGCTTGAACAAAGAAGTTGGACAAGACTTCCAGAGGCCCCTTCCAACATCAGCTGTTCTGTGATTTTTAAGCTGACTTTTGACTGCTGACTTTGCTTCAGATTTCCCTGTGCAATGACTAATGTTATCAGAGGAGCTCAGGATGGCAGACTGCGTGTGCCAGTGGTCCTGCAACCTCCAAACCAGGCAGTTTGTCTCCAAGGGTGGTCCACAGCTAATGTCCAGGAAGAGGAATGCTCCAAACTTGGAGTTGCCTTTCTACGATCCCCATTTCAGGGAGAATTACTAGAGATGGTGTCTCTGTGCAGAAGCCAGTGAAGGGGTATTGCTTTCACACAAGCAATGGGGGACTGTTCTCCAGGACAGGAGAGGAGCTTTTAATCACAAGTGAGTCTGGATTTCCCTGTCAGGCTCAAACCAGCACATACCTTCCATGCAGGGTCAACTAGAGCATGTGGTCACACACCATGAACCTTTTGGCTCTGGGGAAGTTTTCACCCACTCCCACCCCCGCACCATCCACCTGACCTGTTCCCCACCACCACTCTGATTACTCAGCCCTTCACGGGTCCATTTCCTGTGAAAATGATGCCTGTTACAGGCAAAGGGTAACCCCTTTTTTTTCCTTTGGGTTTTGGTGTTGGTTTTATTTTTCTTTTCCTTTTTCAGTTTTGCTTTGCTGGTTTTTCTCAAATCCAGTCTGTTTTGTTGCTCTGGCTGAGAGCACCATGAGGTGACCGGTTGAGTCAGCAAAGTGAGGGAGCATAAGCTGGAATGGGGAGGCAAGAGACAAGCAGGAGACAGGCAGAGTGTGGGAACCAGCAGGTGAGGGCAGGCAATGGCTTTGCCTCCTTCAACCTGTGCCCTAAAATGTGTTTTATACATCTGCTTATATTGATTATTTTCAATGCTGCTGACAAACCGTAGCATTGAGCCCAAAATGACTGAACAGGGGCTGAGGAAAAGCTTTGAAACTTTATAAAATCACAGCTGAGCAAACTCTATGGACTGGGAACACATTTAGCACTGTCTATTTGGTTGATCCTTCGTATGAGAGTAACAACTTTTTAAATTACTGCAACATCACAGCGACAGGACCGACATCACAGTCGATTTACTTCTCTTTATGGCTTGAAAGGGACAACACTTATCTCCAGTCAAGTTGTTCCAAGGTGGTAAAATCAGGCTGGAGCCTGCAGAAAGATTCTCCCATAATTACTCAAGGTTTTCTGGTGAAGCCTGGGGGATGTGCACCGTCACACAGCATTTTGCAAGCGGTTTGATTTGCTCACTGCATTTCCTGTCCTCTTCTGGGGGAGCCCAGGGAACTCCCGGGCTGGAAACGTGTAACAACCAGCTGGACAGACATCTCATGGGAACGGGTGGTTCAGGGTGGGGGGAGGACTCACTGGATGGTAGACGGGATGAAGTGACCTCTCTGCTCCTTTCTAAGCCCTTTTTACCATGACTACCGCGAGAGATTGAAATGTAAACCTTGTGCAGTGCACACTTCGAGCAGAAATGGAAATGCTTGGGAGGGGGGGAATAAAAAAAAAAACCGAACCCAAATACCTGAAAATAACGTCCCCTGCTATATTTTCTTCTTTATTTTTCAAATGCATTGACTCATTAACCGAGTTTCAATGAATTCAAAGCAAAGAGGAATATTATATTTTCTTTTGCAGCAGTTATTAAATGCGTTCCCTTGTTAGTTTACCCCCACACCTCCTTTGACAATAAATTGCAAACAACTATCCTTAAAAAACCAAACAGAGACCTAATATTTTGAGAATGAAACTCTTCAGAAAGGCCCATTGCCCAGGCAAAACACTCAATCAGTTTGGCTTTTTTTTTTTATTTTTTTTTTACTGAAAATGTGGGTGGTTTTCAAATACAGGAAAGAAAACACAACGGGCTTGTGGTGATATTTTCCACCAGAAAGATGCAGCTTTAAGGGCTTTTGGTTTCCAAATACCTACACCCACTGGAGTGGCCTCGTCTGTTGTAGAAGGTGATGCCTGATTAGTTGTACAAGTCAAGTTAAATGACAATAACAATACAGAGCAGTCGGTGTGTGTTTCAGTGGAAGCTCTGTGTCAGCTGGGTAATTATCCTGTGTCTGGCTAATTAATATGGCAGCTGCCTCCCAGACCACAGTGCTGTTGCTTTCAGATATGAAAAAAGCCAAAAGCTACTGTGGAAAACAGAAGCAGAGAGAAGTGGAAAAACTGTTCCGCACATCCCTGGTGGATAGGATCCGGTAGAAGATGTCCCTGCTCATGGCAGGGGTTTTGGACTAGATGGCCTTTAAAGATCCTTTCCAATCCAACCCATTCTGAGGTTCTATGGTCCCACAACAAGAAATGGGCTTATATCCCAGCAAGGAAGGTTTAGGTTACATATGAAGGGCAGTGAAGGAAAACTTTGGGACAGGATGTGGCAAGCAGGTCACCAGAGTGACAAGATGTGTTAATGCTCCTTCAGAAAGGGCGTGTGTTGGTTTCCCCTTGCAGCACTGGCTGGAATCTTTGCCTTGTCTTGTCAAGGATTTTTCCTGATCTGAGATCTTGTTGTTGCACAGTCAAATGTTTTTCGGGAGGAGGACACAGGCTGAAAACTTCTACTGCCAAATTGGAGCTAAGTGACCTGATGCACTGTTTGGTGCGTGACACACAGAAACTGATCCTGAGCCTAAATATTTACACATCTGCAAAATTTCCTATAGGCAAAGTGATCCTCATGTAACAGGCTCTGTCACCCGGCTCCTAGAATCCTAGGATGGTTTGGGTTGGAAGGGACCTTAAAGACCACCTAGTTCCACCCAGCTGTCATGGGCAGGGACACCTTCCACTAGAACAGGTTACTCACAGCCTCGTCCAACCTGGCCTTGAACACTTCCAGGGATGGGATCTGATCTATGGCAGGGGAGGCAATATCCAAAGGGGGCAGGGAATGGGAGAGAGACCAGGGGACTGCAACTCAGCTGGGGATATGCCACTACAATGCCCAAAGCTTGCACTCAGCCTAACTGCAGGTGGATACAATGGTCCTCCAAGCATCACATTCCTGTGCAAATTTTAGCAACAGCATCAGCAACTAGTGGAGTCAAAAACTGAAGCCTGGGATGGGAATACATAGGGTTTTAATTATCTACAGCTCACTTTCACTTGGGGTGGAAGAATCTCTTCTGTATGCTTGCAGTATCAACCCAGCATAATGGACTCTGACAGACAGGAAGGATGGACGTGTAGGTTAATGGTGTGTGAGCAATTAAATGCAAAATCATCTGCCTCATGAAATGTCTTTTTCTCTCCTGCTAGTATCAGGAGTAGGTATTATAGTCAGCTCTAATTGTTCCAGAAAATAGGAAAGAACCATTCTTTCAAAGCAGCATTTCCCCTGATTTCCAAAATGCCAGCAGCTTTCCCCTTTGCATTGCCTTACTTACCTTTTCTTTATTTTAATGCATACTCTACATTTTAGAAATCAGAATCTAAGGCAAAATGATCACAATGGTAGTCAAAGAACCATCCCAACCCGTTCAAAGTTAACTCTTACAGGTCCTAAAATTTCTAAACACCTCATTTAGGTCATCTCAAACAAAACATCTTTTACTGGTGTAAAAAGGTCTGGCGGGTGTCACGTTCTGCACCTGTAATTGTGCATTAACCTTTAGGGAAACACTCTTTGAGGTTGTTCACCAGAGCCTTTGGAGCCACAGAAAGTACCTGAACGTGGCTTTGTGTCTTCTATGGGTGTGTCAGGTGTTGATGGACATCTTAGGTCTCCTTGCTATAGGTGTGATCATATTTATTTGCCTGTTGGCAGCAGTGAAGACCATACAGAGCTGGTGCGGTCCTGAAGGATGGGGGGAATTTACCAGTGCCTTCTCCAAAACCCATTGGCACCCACATTTCTGGGGTTCTCTTTGCTTCTTCTGTCTCCTCTCCCAGGTTCCCAGGCCAGTTTCCTGCTCCAGATCCACCTGTCCACAACCCCCAGCATCACGCTACTGGGCTGTAATCCTACCGCACAGGACAAAGCCGCAGGACCAGTGGAGCTGAGAATGTCCCCCGGGGAATGTCCTGGGCAAAACCCATCTCTGACACTCTTCAGCCCTGAGAGGGGTGCACCAAACAGGCACCACTTCCAGCTGTCTTTCTTTCATACAACAACCTGGTCCGAGGCTGGACACGCCTGGAACAGAGTTGTTTCAAACACCCAAGGCCAGCAACGTAACACGATGAGACAGATGAATGCGGAAGAACTTCCCTGCTGACATTCCCCGTGCACCCATCAGCAAACCTCCCCGGCTAGCCACGACAGCAAGGCTCCGCAGCCTGCAAGAAATTCAGGTGGTCCTAATTATTTCATTGTTTTGGACGAGCATTTCATTGCAGCCACGGTTTCCCGGCCCCACGGTGGGATCCCGGGCGTCCAATCCCAAGGTGCAGGACTGGACACGATGCTCAACTCCAGCCCCCAGGATCGGGAGGTTCTGGGAGTAAACAAGAGAGGTGATCAGGGGACCTGGGGGCGGGGAGGGGGCCGCGGCGGGGCGCGGAGCGGGGTGGTGCCGAGGAGGAGGAGGAAGAGGCAGCGAGGGCTGCCCCGGCAGCGGCGACGGGCGGACTGGAGTGCGCTGGTTCCTTGCGGGGGCGGCGGACAGACAGACAGACAGACAGACAGACAGACAGAGCTGAGGCGGGCTGAGCCGAGAGGAGCTGAGCCGAGTAAAGCCGAGCTGAGCCGAGTCGGCTGTGCCGGGCGGAGCTCGGCAGAGCTGGGCTGAACCTAGCCGAGCTCAGCAGAGCCGGACGGGACTAGGCTCAAGGCAAGCCGAGCTCAACTGAGCGAGGCTGCGCCGGGCCGAGCTGAACTGAGGCGAACCGGACTGAGCCGAGCCGAGCTGAGCCGAAACGGGCTGATCCGAGCTGATCCGAGCCGCCCTGCGCTCATTGCGGAGCAGGTACCGCCGGCGGAGCGGAGCAGGATGCGCGGGGGATGCGCGGGGGATGCGCGGGCAGGACCGGGCAGGGCTTAGCTCTGCGGGGAGGTGTGCCGGGGGCGAGTGGGGAGCGGGTGGGACCCTCGGAGTGGGGTGCAGCAGCACCGAGAAAGTTTGGGGCAATGCTTGGTGCAGTCGGCATTACATTGTACCCGAACGCTCCGCTCCAGCCATCAGTTCTTCTTCTGTTACGGGATTTTGAACCTGACAACTTGACATTTATCCAGAGAGTTCTTTGTCATTATTTTACTTTTTTTTTTTTCTTAAATAAGAGTCTAAATTACTTTCAGCTTCTACATCTGATGCCTTCAGCGAATGTTTGTGGTTTCACCATCATATTTTCCTGCCTTTAAAAAAACGGTGTTGTTTTCTCCCGTGTACCTTCATGCAAGAGAGGGGAAAGTGAGAAACACAATTAAAACCGACCGTAAACAAAGTGTTATTCAACGCAGTGAACAAACTGGGGAAAATAGAGAGGGAAAATACTTTCCCCTGCTGGGTTCAGTGATGTTTAGTAGGTATTTCTTGGTTACAACAGTATGTGATAAGACAGCAGATAGAAGTCCAGTTTAAGAGGAGATGTTGTATCTCAGCAGCTGGATATATCATTTTTGGATCGAGTTTGTAACGTCCTACAAACAAGAGCTGTGAAAAGTTGGAAAGCAGATTTGAGCGGTAAAGAGAAAGGAGCTGCCTCCGTCCCTCCTCCGCTCCGTAGCGTTTGAGCTGCATTTCCTTCTGAAGGAGGGGACTCGGAGACCCAGCCCGGCTGCTTGAGACCTGGGCTGTGTTCGCTGCGTGCACATTGAATGTCAGTGAAGTTAAACTCCTGGGTGTAATCGGACCCTTTTTAAAAGCAACTCCAAGGCAAGTAACTAACTTCTCGCTGTACTTCAATCTCCGGTAGTGTGATACTTTTCGGGGCGGGGGAACTTTCTACGGGCTATGTTTTTTAATATCCACCGATGAAAGAACAGTAGCAAAAAAACCCGACTTCAGCAGCTGAGAGCCACTCAATTAAGTCATGCTAACAGCAGATTATTTAGTAGGGTTACTAGGGCAGGAAGAGATAAAGTTTCACTGAACTTGCTATTAAAAAAAAAAAGGCGGGGGGAGAAGCAGAACTATGCAGTGAATAGGGCAACGTTCAGAGTTTTATATCTTTAAACAGCCAAGTCCTTGAGACCCTGGACGTGTGGGGTTTTTTACGTTTCTTTTCTTATCCTTCTTTTTGATTGAAGAAAGGACTCCATATTCCCATTGAGGCCGCCAGGCATTCCGAGTTTCTGGGGAATGTGCTTTAGGAGCTGAGTTGAGGGACCAGCAAAGAGCACCTGGTCCGAGGATGTTCTGTCCCACCTGGCTGTGGTGGAGCAAGGCTGCATTCAGCTGGAAGTATCAGATGGCCTCCTGGAGTTCACGGGCCTGCCGTTGCCTAACACTTGACATCAGAGTTGAATCCAAATCCCAGTGTGGGCTCCGTGTTGTTGCCTCTGTCTCTTTTTTTGGTGTCTAGGCTGGACACGGGACTCTGATGTCCACCAGCCTTCACTTGTCAAGGCTCCCTGAGCCATGCTGAGCTCCTCATTTTCCTCACATGACTTTTTAGCCAATCCCTGCGAGGACACATGATGAATGAAGCAAGTTATGCTCAGCCGGTGCAGAAGTTTTTGTCTGAAAAGACGCCCTGCTTTAAGATGATGCCACAATTGCACTGGTATGGGCAGCACAGAGGTTAGTTAGACTTTCTCCCCATTCCTACATGTCTTTTTGGATTTTTCTCACAGCCCTATTAAAGGTTCAGATGTCCCTCCTGAGCCTCCATCCTGCAGCTCAGCAGCCCCCTGTGCCCTGGCTGGTTTTGTAGTCACACTGCTACCCTGGGGAAACCTTTTCATATTTTTTCACATCTAGGAGAGCTGTGAGCAGAGGGTTATTTCATTGCCAGGGTGGAGCTAACTCTTTTTTTTTTTTTTTTTTTTAACTGCCTCCAGTGTGTTTCCTTTCAAAGAAAATCACTTGGTTGACTCTCAGAGCTTCTCACAGGTCCAGCCTCACTATCCCATCAGAGGTGGAGGGGCTCAAAGGAAAGGCTTAGAGGGAGAGACGAGGAAGGAGGGATGGAGGGGGAACAAGGGCAGCAGCTTAGAGTCCCCTTGGGATCTTTTCCAGGTCAGTCTTTGCATATCCTCCCACTTTTGTTCTGAAGGAAGTGATACGGTGAATATAACTTCTGATGGCAACTTTTTGGTTGTCTTCTCTTATTGTCTGGGTTTAATTGCAAAGAGCTCTGCAGCAGCCTGGGAGGGAGGTGAAATATGGACCACCTTCCAGGGCTTTGTTAGGAGAGCTGCTCTACTCTTGGCTTTTTATGTGTATGTTTGTGGATCAAATTAAAACACTTGGCTGTAAATTCTGCTGTTGCTTCCCATTTTGCTGGAGCCAGGATTTGTATAAGCAGAGTGTTGTTCTTTGCCTAAGCTTTGAGAAAGTGATTCTTAAAATAGAAAGGGGAGAGAAAGTCAATACAGGAGTACAAACATCCAAAACCTGTATGTGTGAAATCAGCTATGGGAGTAACCAGAGCCTGGATCCTGCAGTCACAGGTACCTGCAGCACAGTGCACAGCTCCCTGACAGGGATGCTCATGTGCTCCGTACCTGTTCTCACACAGAGACGTTTGGATCGTGTTTGTGATTGACATCAGGAGGCAGCCTGTGAGCACCACTGACAGTTTGTTTCCATTCCATGGTGTTGTTTTTTGTTTGCCTCCACTTGGCGTCTGACTCCTGGTTGTTGGCCTGGCTGGAAGGAAAACATTAGCAAGGGCAGCATTAACTGCAAACCCTTCTTTGTAGCCAATGATGCCCTTTGCTTGTTTGTGTCAGTTTTGTGATTTATCTGCATCGTTGCTTGTTTGTGTTAACATTATTATTTATCAGGCCTGTTGGAGATTTTTGATCTCTCACCACCATCCAGACCCAGTCCAGCAGCAGAGATAACATTTATTAACTTTGATGATGTGAGTGGAAGGAACCCAGATTGCTTTTCAAATTATGCCCAACTGTCTTAGCAGTGGATAATTCCTCTGGTTTGTATTTTAGCAACACCATTACTTCAGAGCAGCTTGCTGGGGCAGAATGGCGCTATTCCATTTGGGGATATTCTTGTTTCCACCTGTGTGGAAGAATATATGCTGTGTTTGCTCCTTCGGGGCAGAAATGCTGAATGGAATAAGTGTACGGTTGTAAAGGTTGTACCAGGGGGAGATGAAAAGAAAATGGTGCAGCTTTCATACAACTGTAACTCATCACTCTCATCACTGGGCCCTGTGTGGTGAGGATGTACCACTTATCTCTCAAGTGAATTTCTTTATATTTATCTGAGCTGTAAAAGAGATCTGGGATGTACATAATATTTTTCTGAGTTTTTTGAGTGGTCATTTCCACATCACATTCTACCTGTTTGGGGCTGGATTGTTTCTCAGTAAACAACTGCCCCAATTATTATGTCGTTTAATTTGCTTGGCATTCATTCATAAGAAGCGCGTCCCCTTTTCCTTATCATTGTCAAGGACAAAGGTCTCACTTATCTCCTGGGGATACATTGTAGTCAGATCATGTACATAGGAAATACCAACCCCGAAAGACACAATCATTTCCAGTTGATAAACGAGTGAGAACAGGGACATCACGAATCTTGTGGCCACCCGTGTATCATAATCAGCCTGACTCTGTTGCTCCTGTGACTTCAATAACATCTACTGAACTTGCCATTTCATTGGGAAAGTGAAGGGAGTCCTAATGTTGAGAGCGTTTTAGGGCATCCTCACCCTGCCAGGTCAGTGGAGAGGTAAGGACTGGTGGGTGGAATTCACTACATGAACACTTGGTGCTGTGTCCCCTGTAATGCTTTTCCTGAGTGGCCAAGTGTTTTAAGCTACAAGTATTTGGCACCCCACTGATAAGGAACTAGAAAAACAGAAAAAGCAATTATGGGAAGTGTCTTTTTAATGAGAAGTATGTATTTATTTACCAAAGTATTCCTGCATAGAAATCATCTCCTGGCATAGACTAGGGCATCTACAATGATGAAAATTTCAGTTTCCATCCAGGGTTGACAGACCATGGACAGTTAAAGGAAAGTATTTGATATGACGTCTGTAGGAGATTGTTGGAACATCTTCCATTGTCTGTAGAGGACTCCAAAGATGACATTAAAAGGCTTTTGTACTTAGCACATCGTAATTATGAGCAAACCTGACAGTAGGAGGACTGTCTCCATAAATATGACTGCCCTGACCAGGATCTGAGGATGAGAAAGCACATGAATGTATAAAAACAAGTTGATCCTAAGGTGCTTACAATGCATATAAAAAATAAGTGAAAGCAAAAGTAGCAAAACCATGGTACATAGAATTAGAAGTAGAAAAGGTGAAAGAAGGAGATAGAAGGAAGGAGGAAGTCTTGCAGCCTTGTGTGTAGCAAGATCACAGCCCTTCATGGGCATAGTGACATGCTCCCAGGTAGGGTGTTAGAAGAGCAAGGTGTATAGCTGGAAGCATCAGGGTTACAGATTCAGTTGACTTTAGAGGACAAGAGAAATAAAGGTGTTTCCCTTTCCAAAACACAGAAGGTGTTCAGAGTCTTTTAAGTTTTTTCGTGGAAATACTTTGTTCCACAACAAAGATGCTTCAGTTCTGTGGGCCATTATTGTGTGTCGTAGGAATTTAGTTAAAGATGATACGTGCATTTCACACACTCAGTTGTTTCCTGATGCTTCCAAGATGCAACATGACTTCTTCATGTGGTGCAGAAAGGTGTTCGATCTATCCCCAGTGTCCAAATGTGGATAAATCTGGTTGACAGAAAAAATGAGGGTATGAGGGAACCTTATCTATAGTTTCCATGAGTCATTATGGTAGGTCGGCTGTATCAAAATGTTTCAGACCCTTGAGCAAAGCCCATCCCTTTTCTTCAGAAAATGTGCATATTTTTTAGTTGAAAAAGAAAGTCTTTATCAGATATGTTGAACAGAGTTTTCTGTGGCAACAAAAAGCACCAGTTCAATACCTGCTGCACATGCAAGGTTTTGTCATTTAGACAGCAAGGGAAATGATGTTAGAAACCGGCTTGAAAAGGTTATTCCAGATGCTGGTAGTAACATGGGAGAAGATGTGAGTGAGTGTGCTTATAGAAGTGGTTCACTGAGCTGAGAAGGTTGGGTTAGACCTCATCAGGACAGCAATCTGGGGAAGGAAAAAGACTGAGGAGACAGAAAAGCCTGAGAAGGCACTGGTTGCAATGAGGTGGGTAGCAGATAGACAGATATATGGTGACAGGGTGCGTGTGGGACCAGGGACAGCCAGTACAGGCCTCCCTGCTGCAGAAAGGTGAAGGGTTAAGGTGTAGATTCAGCGGTGTTTAGGTCTAAAACATTCTACTGTAGGGCTCTGGTGGTGAAGCTACAGCTGACGTAGCAACAAGGGGCTCAGTGAACAACCAGGTCTAGTGGAAGGTGTCCCTGCCCATGGCAGGGAGTTGGAATTAGACTGTAAGGTCCCTTCCAAACCAGACAATTCTATGATTCTGTGAAGTGTAAGGCATTAGAAAGATCCAGGAACAGTACAGCAGACAACTTAAACCACAAACAGCAGCTCTAAGTCAAACACAGATTCCTCCTCCTCTCTTGTCACACTGGGATATTTCCCTGCAGAGCAGCCACCCACCCAGGCCAGGAAGTGCAGTTCCTGCCTCATATGTCATTGCACCACATGTTTTCTGGAAAAGCAAATAAACCCAGTCCATCCCAATAAGCAGGAGGGCCGTCACACCGCTGTAAATGCACACATTTGCTGAGAGTGTGGATTTAGTGCAGCTCATCTCAGGGATGCAGGGATTGAGGGTGAAAGAGGGTGTGTTCTCACAGCAGAATGGCTGCAGGGCTTTGGATGACTCGTTGTTTTGTGAAGTTATGCTGGCTTTTGTGGGGAAAGAACCTTCTGACAGATGCACTCCTAACTTTGGACTGACAGTAAGTTTTGCTTGGTTTAGTAGTGAATACTTTGTCCTTGTTTGTCCTCATTGATGAAATAACTCAACAGTTCGGAGGCAGCTCTTTCTTTAGGCTCGAACACACATCAGCAGTAGCCTCATCTGGGCTAAATGACTCTGAGGAGCCAAATTTAACCTGTAACCTAAATAAACTGCCCAGTTTAAAGAAATAGAGAAAATTGCTAGTGGCAGCAGAATTGTCATAGAATCATTGAATCCCAGGATGGTTTGGGTTGGAAGGGATTTTAAAGACTATCTGGTTCCAGCCCTCTGCCATGGGCAGGGACACCTTCCTTTAGACCAGATTGCTCAGAGCCCTGTCCAACCTGGCCTTGGACATTTCCAGGGATGGGGAAAGAGATCAAACACACTCACATAAGGCTGGAGTAACTTCCCTGAACTGTGCAGGTTTGTGGCAGCTTTACCTTGGTACAGGTGAAGTCCTAACTCAACAGTTGGTCTTTTAATGACCCTGTGATTTTGTAAAGAGCAAATAAAAATCCAAAGGGCTACTCAGGGATGTCACAGCCACCACACTGACAAAGAGGCCAAGCTTTGGGGTCACCTAGTGCCATAAATCCCCATGAATCTAGTGCCAGACTTCTGCAAGTGTAGAGTGAGCAGAAGTTTAAACTCCCTTTTTTTTCAAAACTAAGTTACATATGATTAATTTTTCACTTGGATCTAAGTTTGCACTTCTGAGGAGGTTTTCGATGTGGACATTTGATTTCGCTGGTGAGGCTGCTTCTCTTTCTCATGTAAATCAGGAGCACCAGAGATAGTTGTGGTGGGAGGAGAATCTGAGTGAAAAGGGAGAAATTTTGGGGCTGATACGTCGAGAAGAGAAAGAGCAGCTGAGGCTTATAGAGATCTGTTCTGACTTGTGAATGGGACTTGGATGAGGTTGTACCCTAGTTATCTACAGAAACTAGAGAGACAAATGCTGTTGTGGGAGTCACTGTTGTTTGTCTTGAAGGACTGTGCACGTGCTGAAAGCTGAATTTACTCAGGTTTTCCCCTTCCACCCTTACAGTAACACTTGCTATTTATGTTTTGATTTGTAACACTGGTGAAATAGTAAAGAATGTGCATCCTCCAGCTTCCGTTTTTATCTCCCCTGTCCCTCCTCCCCCTCGTACAAGGGGAGGGTGTCAGGACAACTACAGATATTGCTATTAAAATGTTTGAGCAAATAAAATAGAGAAGGACTCCTCAAAACAGCTCTGTTTCTCCTCGTCCCTCCCGTCAAGGTAAGGTGATTCTCTGCAATGTATTTTCCAGTGACATTGGAAAGGATGGCGCTTTTACCAAATCTCATCATTAGAAAATTCGATTATGTCAGTTTTTCCGGTTCCTAGCTGTTAGTATTGTCCTTCTGCCTTATTTATAGACCAGTTTCAAGCCCCATAGAAGGTAAATAAAGGTTTCAATGCATTTTGATTCAGAGTCTGCTGTCCTTTGCCAAACCTACAGACAAAGTCCTCAGCTTATGCGTCTCTATCTGCAGTATACGTGTTAGTTCGTGAGGGTCTCGGTGCAGAAAAAAGACCCATAAGTAGATCTGAATTTGCCCAACTTCAGGCAGGTGAGACACTTCATCTGGGAGCCATCCCCTCTTGTCTCAGAAGCTGAAGTGCCGGACAGACATCTCCATCTGGACCAGCAGTGGGGAGAAAGAGGCATTTGAGGTCACCAGGCATTTGACCCATTTTAGTCAGCTCCACGGAGATAATGGAAATTGAAAACCCAGCAGGTCTCTTTCTTTCTGCTCTTTATGAAGGGGGCCCGGGGTGAATAGTCCATATGCAAATGTATAGGGAGTAGGTAGGAGAGTGAATTTCTGAAGTTGAATGTCAGGAATTGGTTCGTTTGGGTAAAGAGGGGAGGGAAGGGGCTTCCAGGGTGTCAGGATCAGTAGATGGGTCTACCTCTGTGGGAGAAGTTGCTGTAGGGTGGTTCCTGGGGAATGTGGTCCTTTTTAGGCAGGGGACCCCTTTAATAGAAGCATCACCAGTTACAGCCCCATGTGAGCGTGGACCTCTCTTAATCACTCGGAAGGAGGATGCGGGGGTGGATGAGGCAGAGGGGCAGCGGAGTGTTAGATGAGGATATGGTGTTAGCTGAATGATCTTTGGACCACAGGAGTGATGTGAGTCTGAATTTGATCCTTCAGGGAATGCCCTCTCTGCTTCCTGAAGTCCTGGTAGCCACCGTTACGCCTGTGCATGGTACAGCTCCCACTTGCACAGCCCCTCTAGTTCTGCAGTTCTGGGTTAGACACCAGCTATGCTGTCACATTAGAGGAAGGGTCTTTCTTCCTTTTGTGTGTGGTGAGGAAAGGGTGGTAACTGATTATAACCTTTTTCATCTCTAGAGCCAACCACTGCCTTTATTTCTTTAGTCAATCCTTCCATTTCTTATCATAATAAAGAGACTTCATTTGTCTAAAATAGAATCACTGAACGGTTTGGGTTGGGAGGAACCTTCAAGACCATCCAGTTCCAGCCCCCTTGCCATGGGCAGGGACATCTTCCACTATCTCAAGTTGCTCAGAGCCCCATCCAACCTGGCCTTGGACCCTTCCAGGGATGGGGCAGCCGCAGTTCCTCTGGGTAACCTTGTGCCAGGGCCTCACCACCCTCACAGTAAAGATTTTCTTCCTAATACCCAATCTAAACCTACTCTTTTTCAGTTTAAAACCATTCCTCCTTGTCCTATCACTACATAAAATCGTCTGTTTACAAAATAAGCAATCATCTGTTGTACCTTTGCAAATGCTGCTATGGCTGTAACTCAAACCATCATCCAGAGGTGACACAGCTTTTGAGCCGGTCCCTGTTTGGGATTTTGTGAGCGTACCTGGACATCTGAGTGTGTCACTGAGCTTTTCTCTGGCCAGTGGTGTGTGCAGAGGGGCAGCACATCTTCCTTGTGCTCTGCGCTGCTTAGCTGAGCTGCAAGAGTGATGCTGTAGTGGTTCCTGGGGGCTGTGAGCTGCACTAATACTGAGATGGGCAGCGTAGGATGGGCTGAACATTTGTTTGCTTGATGCAAGGCTCTGTGCTACCTCCTGACCTCAGCAAACAGCATGAGCCAGGGCTAATTAGTAGGGAAACACTGTGAATTTTGGGGAGAAGAGCAGTAGATATTGTCTGCATGCTCGTGACGTAACATTTCACACAGTGTGAAGATAAACTTGGGAAGGTTTGCTTAAGCAGCCAGATGGTGATATGAAAAAAAAAGAGAGAAACTAAATTTAAAACTAAAACAAAGAAACATTCAAAAAACCTCATTCTCAGCACTTTGAGCTGAAATGAATTTTCTCTGTGTTTTGTATCTTGTTCTTCCACCCACTGTGTGTCCTCTATCCCTCCCAGTCAGGGAGATAACTAAGGGCAAAAGCACAGAAAGAAACTGGTGGATAAATGATAAAATTGATGTGAGCTAAATGGTGAGTGGAGTGGAAAGTTTTATGAAGAGATGGAGACTGAAAGGCTCTCAGGAACTGATCTGAAGCTCCAACATTGAGAACAGGACATAAATGGGAAGAGGGCTTTCAGCCTAACAGGAGCCAGAGCTTCTTTATTTAAATGGAAGTGTAGTTTTAAATTGAGTATGACTGAAGAAGAGGAAATTATATATGAGAGTTTATATAAGTAGGTGGCATTGGGAGTGGAAAGACATAGAAGCTGGAGTTCTGATGGTGTTGACAAGAGAGGGAGCCCTGAGATTGATGGAAACAAACAAATATAGTAATTGGGGGTGATTTTGGTGAAGCCAAGGAGGCAAAGGCTGACGGAGCAGAGAATGAAGGCAGAAGCTATAGCTCTGCCAGCTGCTGCTGTGCAAAATAAGTATTTCTGCTTTTAAGGTATTTAGCAGAACAAACATCAAGCTTCAAGGGTGTGGAGAAGGCTGAATTATGTGAGATACCCATGGTGCTGCTCACTGTAAAATGTGAGCTGGGCCAGGTGCTCACAGGGATGGAGATTCCTGCAGACTTCCTGTGAGGATTTCAGGGCAAGGAGGAGGCAGCTGAGGGCTGTGGGTGGGAGGAAATGTCCAGCGCTGCAGAGGAGTGAGGAGAAAACGCTAATTCTCCTTAAATAATAGGGCAAGCTCTGGAAAAAACACAGGACAATCCTATATCAAAATTAGTTTCCTCAAATACATAGAATCAGAGAATCACAGAATGGATTGGTTTGGGAGGGAACTTTAAGGATCACATTGTTCCAACGCCCCCCGCCATGGACAGGGACACCTTCCAACCATCCAGGGCCTGCATCTCCTAAGTTTTTTGTGTCACACAGAATTAGGGTGTGGATCTCCAGTGTGGACTTCAGCTACAATCTGAGGCTTCTCTGTGACAAATCTGCCCACTTTTTTGAGGAGTGTGTGGTTCACGAGAAGCTTCACTCCCGACAGATGGCCAGACAGACACGTCAGGGATGATGCAGGCAGTCTGCTGCATGGCAGAGGGGTGAGTAAAATGCTCTTTTCCAGCCCAACATTTCAGTAATTAAGGGTCCAAATACCTTTAGCAGATTTCTGGATTAAGCCAAGACATTAAATACCTCTACTGCTGAATGAGGTTAATCATATCATAAAAGTGTACCTTAAGAAGGAAGGATGTTCATATGCCCCATTCTAGTCCTGTCCCCCTCCTTGGGACTTTTTTTTCTTTTTAGGGGAAAGAAAATAAAAAATGGGTGCAGGTGCTGGCACTGGCAGGAAATTCAGTTCATTAACAACCGTCCTGATAAAACGTGGTGAAGTATTTGAGGAACACGCCACCCGTGGCATTAAAAAAAAAAAATCACCAAGAACCCCAAAAGACAAGAAATCTGTGAACTAGTGCCAGAATGTAACAGAAATACAAAAATTGCTGTGCTAACAAACAAGAGGCCAAAGGAAGGACATATTGTAGCTACATCTCAGTTCAAGATGTTTTTGTTTTCCTCATTACCTTGAAAAGCTCTTGAAAGATTCTCTTGTTCAGTGTTTGATAAAAAAGGCACTGTCACTTCCCGTTTGGCCTGTGTTTGTTAGAAAACAACTAAAACCTGAAAAGATAAGTTAGTTTTTAAAGTTATAAAAAGTACAATGGGGATAATTACTTTGAAAACATTTCTTCTGAGTTTGTGTGGCCCAAGTGTGGCAGAAATTAATGATACAGTAAAATAAATTCACCAGAAGCTTTCCAGGAAAATAAGGAAGCAAAATTGACAAGTAATAACCTGAACCTCCGAAAGATTAACACAAAAAAAAAGTTTTACAAATAAGAGTAACTGAATAATTTGGCACTTTTCTAATGGGACCAGTGAGCATGTTTGCTTTATTTCAGGACCACACATGACAAAAATTCATTAAATGTGAAGAAAAAAAGGGTGCTGACCTAGATTCAGGGACAGGACCTGGAGGGGTTTATTCCAAATAGGGATTTGATAGGTCTGCTCTGCTTCTCTTCCCAGTTTGCACAGATAGCAAGGGTTTCAGCTTTAAAAGCCTTGCCTCTCCAAAGGGAGATAAATTCACCTTGTCTGCTGGAAAACAAAAGGTACATCTGAAAGAGACTGTGTTTTTGGTATAAGAATTTCTCTGTGAGCAAATTAAGAAGTGCTGAGGGGTATTCCTGGGCATCTGACCATCTTTCCATTTCTAGAGCAAATTTCACGGTGAATGTTTTTGGTGTGGGGTCCTCCCCCAGCTGTACTTCACTATCTTTTGAAGCTGTCATAACTGCTAGACATGAACGCATCTGCTCCTGCATCAAACCCTAAAATCTGGGTCCTTTTTGCTGGATATCAGAACATCAGTGGTCGGACTGAGCTTGGCCATCTTTGTGGCAGATGCAATCATAGTGGTGAAACAGCAGTTACAGGATGGGTTTGGCTTTAACTATTTAAAATATCTTCTTTAGGATGGGGTGATGCACCCCTACAAGTGCTTATATCTCTTTGCTGCATGTCCTGGGAGCTGGAGTGGTGGCCCACATGTGCACAGCAGTTGTCTGTGTGTATTCATGTGAATCCACCCTTAATCTCTTCACCAGCAGAGAGGCTACAATTTCCCAGTCTCTTTATCCCAACCCAAATGCAGTTCCTGCATACCATCCCCCACATCATTCCTGCTTAGGACAGGCCCTTGCATCCGTTGGGGTCAGTCGGATCAGGGAATGGACACAGCTGCAAACTCACTTGAGAGAAGGGTTGCTTTTAGAGAAATCCGTGCCCTGCTCCCAAATCCTACACAAACACTGGGCTGTGCTGGAAGAGGTTGGGAACCTGCAGTGTGACGTGGGGTGGAAAGCTGAACCATATCCTTGGACATAGCCTGCATTTAGGTTTAAGGATTAAAGCAGTTGTTATGAGGAGTCCTAAGGATAGCAAAGCACAAATTCCTTGTTTCTAAGACCCAGCTCTACACATATCTGCTCGAATGGTTGTAGATTCCATCCGAGAGTCCATGGATGTATGCAATGACCACTTGCATTCCAGGCAGCTGTTTTCTGGAATTCCCCAAGTGAGATGAACACCAACCCTTTCACAGCTGTAAATCTGTTTAAGATCTGAAAATAGGCCTGAGGCTCCAGTCTTGCCCTGTGCACAACAAATGAAACAGAAAGAAACCCGTGAGCTCAGCAGAATCCATGTTTGTAGAACGTGTGTAGGAGACCAGGTCCTGTTACTAATACACACAACTTGCTCTAAACAAGCATCACAAGATTCAGAGACTTTTAAAGGGAAATCCCCATTTTCCATGACTGCCATTGGCCCCAGAAAAGTCTGCAAACCTCATTTCCACATGGAGAAGAAATACTTTGCCCGAGTCCTCTGTGTCTGCAAGCGATGAGGAAGGGTTTGCATGGAGAGCATCACCTCTGTTTTGAAATCAAGTTGTTCCAGGAAGTTTTGGGAGGCTTTTGGTTGCACTGAGTCTGGAATTGTACCAATCCCATCAAAGACTGTTGATCCTGCCCTTCCTCACCCTCTCTCTCCATTGCCTTTGTGAGATGTTGCAGATGGGGTGGCTGACTATGGAGAGAGGGAAAATTAAATGGCTGTGCAAATTCCCCTCCTTTTCTTCCTCTGATCCAAATCCTTGTAAAAGGAGAGTGTGAGAAATGTTGGGTGGCACCCGGAGAGGTTCTGAACTTTCTCCTTCCTGAACAGGCTGGTTTGATCTTCTTGGAAATAATGGCTGATATGGGCACCTAAAATGAGTCACTCAAGGGAGTTCCCTACTGTATGGTCTGTGGGATATGAGGAGTCAGGGGACAGAGAGAGAGGACTCCAGCCATCACTGCTGGTGTTCAGCGTCGCTCTTGAAATCTGCAGGAAGGCTTTTAGGTGTGTTATGCTCATGTGCTGTACAAACAGGGTCAAGACCTGCCTTTTTGGCTGGGAGATGCCTTGCAGGGCGTGAAGAAAAGTTCATACCCTTCAGCTATAACTCCTCGTTCCTTTCCCTCTTGGTGATGCTGATCCTGAGATTATGAACTCATTTTGCAAGCACAGTTCTGCCTCAGAAAGGAGAGAGAGCTGGAAATATTCCCTCTGACCTCGAGAAAATGAGAGTTTGATGACATTTTGAAAGCAGCATCTCAAATCCTGAAATATTTCCCCTCTCACTTGGCCCTCATTCAGTCAGTTGCCATCTTTACTGTGTCATACAAGCATCCATTTTCATTCAATTAATGACAAAAGCATAAATCTCACCAAAGGCAGCTGTTCTCCACTTGGATCTTCTGGTGACAGGGAGCAGGAGCTTGCTTCCTTCTTTCTCCTTAACCATAATTGATTAAGGATATTAAGGAGCTTATTACTTCCTAATCTAATTTGGGAATTATTTCCATATGTTGCATTATTCTCCAGAGTGGGCAAAGCTCCCCTGTGCCAGCAAAGTTGGGTGCAGTATTGCTGAACCCCAGTTGCACTGTGTTTAATGTTTTATTGGAGGAGAGGTTGCAGGTGGCCTCTTACAGAAAGCTGCATTTCATCTCAGTTTTCAGATACCTTATACTATCCTTTCCACTGGGAAATTAGGCAGAACTCTCCATATCCACTGCAGCTGTTTCTAGTGTTAAATTAAACTGCTGCTATTACAGTGAGCCGTGCTGGAGCTGAGCTGTGTTGTTCCTTAATTGTTTATGGCTGTGGATGCCAGCCAAGCAGCAGTCCTGTAGTGGCGAACGCTGGAGATAGGACCTGGAAAACAGATGTTTGGGCCAAAGCCAAGGTGGTTTCAGGAAAGACAGTGAGAGAGAAGCAGGAAACCAGTTATCTGTCTGATTTATCGGACAGGGGGAAGAAATTCACCCCAGGGCAGAGTGCTCACAGGAGGCTGGTACAGCAGTAAACACTGATTTTAGCAAGCTTTAGCCTGCCTTTTAAGGCTTATATGGGCAGCTGTTGGTTTGCCAGTGCTAACACTGGCTGTGCCAAACCTACATTCTTTGCAGCTGGGTGGAAAATTCTCACCTATTTGCTGGGGGCTGCAGAGCATCTCGTGCAATAAACTGGTTTATGTGAAGTCCCAGCATAAATCTTTTAGATCTGATACAGTGAAGGGATTTTTTGAAATTTAATTGGGGCTTGAGGAATCTGATCAAAACCAGATCTTACAGTGGAGGTGCTTTATGTGAACAGATCATTCCTAGGCATTCTCCTTTGCTCTCAAATGAGGGAAATCACACATTAATGGACCTCAGGGTCCCAATTACTCTTTTTTTCCTCTCTCAGGAGCCCAGGTAACTAGCTGCCTGACATGGAGATAGAGATGCTGAAGACATCTAGGTCTTGGTGAGATCTGTCTCACCCATATATTCACAGAATCACAGCCTGAGATTGAGAAGTGACCTGTGGAGGTTACCTTCTTGAGCTCTGCTGTTCAAACAGGGACACTTGGTGCCAGTCACCTAGGACCATGTCCAAGTGGCTTTTGAGTACCTTCAAGGATTAAAACATCTCTGGGAAAGCTATTCATGAAGTGCTTGATTGCACAGAGCCAGAATGAAATACCGCACTGGAGGGGAGGGAGGGGTAGTCCAGCATTTAAGATTAAGGAAAGTTTTAAATGTCACTGCTTAGGAAGCTGATCCACAGATCTGAACAGGTGTCTTGAAGCACATCCAACCTTGATTTTTGGAGCAGTGATGTGAGTATTTAGCAGGGCAAGATGCTTTCACTGTGCTTGTAACTACGTTGATTTCATTGAAACATGATGAATGTCAGCTCAAACTTTCAGCCCTAATTTTATTTCTTTAGTATTTGAGCCAATAGTTTAACCACGTTTTAGTGCTGAGGAGGCATCAAAAAAACCTTTGGATTCCTTTAGCAACACTCATGTTCTTAGCTGCAAGGGATGTGGATCAGTAATTCTGAGTAGCACGGTGGGTTTTGAAAGTCCTGGGAAGAGAATGCTTACAGCTCCCCCTGCACTTCCTCCTGCTCCTGCCTGTGGAACAACAGGTTCCTAAAGCCAAAGGTATAGAAATTAGGGATTTGGAAGAGGATAATAATCTCCTCTTGCATGATGCAGATGTTTTGACTGTTGGCCTTACTCTTTGGCCGTCTTTAGCTTTCCACATTGATCCTATGGAACATGTAACTCCTAGAATTTCTCTTCTGCTGCCAGAGACCCTTTGATTTGTTTGTCCTTTTGCCTTTAGACTAAGTAGGCTTCTTATTTTTTGAAACAAAGGAAATGTCTAAATATTTACATTGCACAGAGAGGAGAAACATATATACATATATTTCTTTCTGTTGAAGAGATTTTTTCCCTACTTAAGTTGATCAGTTTTCTCTATTTCTGACAGTTGAGGTAGAAAATTTATCCTTTTTGTGCCATGGACCACTCATAAACCACTCAGTGCCACAAATGCTTCTCCTTGTAGGCCTGCCTATGCTTGAAAATCTAAATGCAAGTGGCTCTCCAAAGAAACTTCGTCAGGCACTTGGCTAATGTGTTTCTGAAACACCCTTCAGAGAGATGCTGCCCTCCTCCAGAGGAGAACAGGATCATCCTCGTGTCCTATACCCAGCCCCAGCTGGTGCTTTGCCTTCCCCTGAGTTTCTGGGAAGCTGCAGAAGTGCTGGTGTTTTCCTGGTTGAGGACGATGCCACATGCAGAGGTCCATGACCCATCGTTCCTAGGGATACGCAGTAGGCATAAATCACAGGATTATTTTCTCTTCTTTTGTCCCATTCTGTCACCCTCAGAAACCTGATGGTTTTCTTCTGAGTGCTGTATTCAGTAGGGTTTATGACTTTTTTTCTGTTTTCCTGAAAACTCAGCCTGGTTGGTAGCTGACATACCCAGGAGCTCAAATAGGAAGGAGAGTCTTCCTCTGTGGTTTACTGTATAGATTGGCTTTATGTAGGGTAGAAAATTTAGGGAAACCTCCTGGGAAGCCAGAATCTCTATCAGAGAACACCTCCAGTTGGCCGCATGGGCCATCCATGTCGGAAGGTGTTGGAGTGTGAGTGCTCAGTACTTGTGAATATTTGGACCAGAAGAGTTGGTGTTTCAGTCTCAGCATTAACTATAGCTGTTTGTCTTTATTTTATAAAACAGGAAGAAGGAAGAAGATCTCACCATATCCAGGACACAAGTGAAACAGCAACCTGCTGCCACCTGACCATGCACTGACACCAAGTTGTTCTGAGTTTTACAGTCGCCCCACATTTTTGGAGAGATGAGTTTCCATCAGCCCCTTATACAAACTGCTGGGTAAGAGAGAAGACACTCAAGCAAAGGGCTGCATCTCGATTTCTCCAGTTTTCCTCTCTCCTGGATGGTCTTCCCTTCTGTCTCCTTGAACAGAGAGTCAAGTTTTAAAGTCAGCCCAGCCGGAGGAGCAGTTTTCCTCATTCCTTCAGCTGAGAAAATCCTTTCCATGTCGTTCACAACTGTGATGAAAAGAGAAGCCCCTCTCAGACACTGAACTTGTCTGTCAGGAAAATACCGTTTACAAGTAAGGAACTGCTATTCCCAGCAAAAAATATGGAACTTCTTCCATGTGGGACTAGAGAAGCTGCCCTAGGGATAGAGCATTTTTCATGTGTAAAATGGAGTAGAGACTTGGGCTGCATCCCACACCACAAGTTACTCAACTTTTTGCTGTTGAACAATATGTCGTTGCGATATCTTTGACAGATAACAGCTGGTGATAGGACTAATGTCTTTTAACTCTGGTGGTCCAAGACTCAGACATCTGCAGCTGAGTTCCAGGTACCTCTTAGAGTAGAAGAGAAGCCAGGAATGACAAGCTCAGAAGTCGAGACAAAAGTTGAGCGGTAAATCCCAGTTCTTGGGATGGCACCACGATGGGCATTAACTACAGCAGTTAATAATTTCTGGTTTCACTAAACCTTCTCTCTGAAAGCTTTGAAAGAGCCTGCAAAGAATACCAACCCAGAGGTTTTGTAGTGTTTCCTGGCTTCTTGATTTTATATATTCCTATTCTCAGCTGCTTAAAATTATCCCAAATTACTGTTTTATTGATGGGGTTTTTTGTTTCACTGTCTATAGAGTGTGGTTCATATGAGCTGAATTCTCTCTTTATAGCTTCACTTATGAATAGGGGTCAGCACCCAGGCAGTTGAATGCCCGAGATCATTTCCATGCTGGATATAAATAGCACACAGCTATTTCACAGTTTCATATTCATCTCGCAGGCTTCCAGCACCCTTGTTATTCCCAAAACCCTTTCTATTCCCACAAGCAATCGGGTTCTTGAACGTGTGACTCAACCTAAATTACAGCAGGGGTTATCCCGGCCAGGAAAGCTCTGATTTGGCTCCCGTGTGTTCTTGTTCTCATTCCTGACGGTCGGTGTCAAGTCATGAGTGCTCAGAGCTGCTCCTGTGGGTTTTCCAGCCCTGGGATGAGCTCAGCTCCGTGGTTAAGCCGACGGCTGAGTTACACGTTACCTCGCGCACGTTAAGTCAGTCCCTTGCCTTGCTGGTCGGGGGAGGAAGCCAGAGAGTCTCCAGCTCATGGATAACTAACGGCCAACATCCCCCTGTCCGGCGGAGATAAGAGGCTGGTTAAAACCGAGGGAATTTTTAGACTGTCTCCCAAGTGTCGCCTGTCTTTTGTTTGGCACAGGGCTTGCCATGTCTCCCTTCCTTCGTATTGGTTTGTCCAACTATGACAGTGGCCCTTACCTGCCATCCCAGGGGGAGGTGATTAACCCTTACTGTGCTGTGATGGTGAAAGAAGCCGTGGAGTCAGGTAAGCGGGGAAGTGTTAAATATGCACGTGAGCTTTTATAAGTCATGTGGGTGCCTTTCGGTGTCATTTCTGGTGTGTAGGAAGCATGTTGGTAAAACACAGAGTGAACCATGAAATAATTTAGCTTGGAAGAGACTTTAAAGATCATCTCGTTGTAACCCCCTGCAAACCCCCTTTAATATGGGTTTGTGAAGCCCACCCCCCTTTATAAGGGTTTGTGAAGTCCTTTTTGTGTCTCAGCACAGTACAGGTTTGGGTTTGGCATGGTCTGCAAGACAATCTGATTTTAAGCTGATGCCCAACAAATCTATGTCTCCAGTTTGGGGTTATTAAAAACTACATTACCAGTCCCAGCATGTGACAGAGCAGATGAGCTGAGCTGTATTCGGTTTCCCTTTTCTATGAGCAGTTGTTGGTTTGTCAGTGGGACTCCAGACAGATGAAATCTGAGTGGCCTAAAATATCCTGGCAGGGGTGTCCACGCTTATCATATTTTTCTGGAAAACTCTCAGGTCCAGACACTTGCATAATTTCAAAAAAAAAAAAAAGGCACTTGAACAGTCTGATCTTTGCAGAGGGTTAATTTCTCTGTGTAATTGCTGTGCTGTGTAAAAGGTTTGACAGTGAAACCTCGTGCAAAGCAGTTTTCTCTGTCTGGATGTAGGGGTTGTTTCACACTTTTCCTGATGGACCAACACTGATGAGTCCTTATAGGGAAAACATTTCTTATATGTCTTATGCCTGAAAATAGTCCCAGTGAGAGGATGAAAAGTTCTTCAGTTGTGCTTTTGAAGAATCATGAGGAGCAAGACCTTCGGTGTTGGGGAATTCCCTAACACTGGTTGTTATTTACCTTAAATCTTTGATAAATTTATAATTTGACTGCTGTGATTCTTTAAAAAATGAAATCCACTCAGAAATCCCTTTTTATTGAGAATGCCCATGACTCTAATCCCCAGAGGACTTTAAAGTAGTTAAAAAAAAATAAAATAGAATTTTAAAATAATTCAGCATTTCACTGAGATTGTTTGTTTGTTGTAGGAATCAGTGTTTATCACATTGAACTTTTTCTTGGCTTAAATGTTATTTTAAATGATTATATAAGATATGATTACTGGTAAATTCCAAAGGAAAGAAAATACTGCATGACAAGATATCCCTAAGATCTCAGTTTTAACTGAAAATACATCCCATTTCAGCTCTATGCAGGACTTGGCTGTTTGCTTTAATGAGGCCTTTGAAATCCATAACTCAAACTGAAGTCTGTTTCAGTTCAAAAGTGCATAAAATCAATTTGGTCAGAACAGACCTATATTTATTTGTCTCACACAGAGCTGAAAGTGTTTTCTGTTGTCTAACAAACACAAAAACACTGACTGAGGGCTATCATTTTTGTGCTCCTAAAATAATAATTATTATTATTGGTATTATTATGATTATTATAATAATTCCTCTATCAGCAAGAAATAAAAAAGGATGTTTTGGGGAACTTTTCTCCAGTAGTGAAGACTGAATGTAGGAAAAATGACATTCTACTATTAGAAGATTTCTGTTTTCTGGGGTGTAATTTCGTCTAGTGATTGCTGAGAGCATAGTGGGGCAGCCAGAGGGACTCCTCATCCCATCAGTGTCAGCAGGAACCTCCTGGGACTGATTGACCTCAGACTCCCCTCTTAGGGTGGGTTGAACCCCCCTTGGGAGGTCTCAGTCTGCTGCTGAGGGAGGGTGTTTAAATGTGTAGATGGTGAACTTTACCTTCAGGTGACTAAGAACAGATGAGGACACCATGGGATCCATCTGCCCTGTAATTCCAGTCTTCTGCAAGGATGTTGATGTCTGAGCAATTCAACCACCAGTGAAGTATAGCTCAGGGGAATAAATGGGAATTTCCGTGGTGGGATTCGTCTCAGCTTGAGGAGCACGTCCATAGTGAGCGTGGTGAATCACACCCTAGAAAAGCCCAGTGCTCTGTGCTGACTGGACAGTCCACTCAGGTGTACACATCTGACATTCAGAGAGCTAAGCCTGGCTTTAAAGCCCAGAAATGCTCTCAGCATGAGCATCCTGAGGAGCTGGCATGCTCAGACAGGCTTAGAGAAGGCAAAAGGTCTCCAGACAAACACTAGCTGAATATATTTGAAGTAGAATCACAGAGGTCTTTCCCAACCTTAATAATTCTAAGATCATCAAGTCCAACACTGCCAGTTCCACCACTAAACCAGGTCTTATCCCTGCTTCGTGATTTTTTTTTTTTCTTTTTTTGGTCACAGTTTGCTCTCTGGTCCCTGATTTCACAAAGCACTTGCTACTCAATAGTAATGGGATTTAAAAAAAAAATTAGTTCCCTGATATGCAAATTTTGGCTAGAATTTTGGCGTGACCATGGAGTAGGAGTGGATCAGCTGCACAGCTGGTAAGAGATGCAAACCATCCTGACCCACCAGCCATGCACTCTGACACTTGGACTTTAGGATTTCTCTTCAGGGCAAATGATTGCTGAGCAGGGCAGGATGTGCCTAAACCCGGAGCTGAATCCAGGATTGATCCAAGTCTCAAATCTTTCAAGCTCTGTGCTGGAACTAGTCTGGAAGATGACTCTGCTGTGACTTTTCCGATGTCCTGTTACGGATCAGATATATACATACACATATATACATGTTGTATACACACCACGTTTGATATTAGGAGGAAATTCTTTACTGTAAGAGGGGCCCTGGCACAGGTTGCCCAGAGAAGGTGTGGCTGCCCCATCCCTGGAAGTGTTCAAGGCCAGGTTGGGTGGGACCCTGAATAACCTGGGATAGTGGAAGGTGTCCCTGCCCGTGGTAGGGAGGTGGAACAAGTTGATCTTTAAGGTCCCTTCCAACCCAAACCACTCTGTGACTGGGGTTTTTTGTTTGCTTGTTTGTTTGCAAACAGAACCGTGGTAGATGATAAATGTGTTTGGTTTCCAAAAACAGGGAGTTTGACTTTGGGTTCACGCCAAAGGCTGTGCCTTGTCGACCAGCCGTATGAAAAAGTCACTGGGACAGAGGTCCCCAGGGTTTTGTGAGTAGCGCACGTTATCTGTGGGCACGTGGGTGTCACAACAAGGCCACCCTAAAGAGTTTCAGAAGCTCAGGAAAGATCTTGGATATCCTTTTTTGTGTTTTATTTTGTTTTGTTTTTCCACTCGCTTATTTTGTGAAAGGGACTCTGTTATTTTATGATACAATCTTTTTAAAAAATCCCAAGACACCACAACTCCCTGCATGTGGAACTGTTACAGCAATTTATTACTGATGACAAAACTTTTCAGAGATCATGTGCGCCTCTGAGGCATAAAAAAAATCTGCCCTTTAAAAGTGGCTTCTGCCTTCACAGGCCACCTGGCCTGGTGCCATTTCACCACCTGCCTTGGTGACATTTGCTTCATGAGAGATCCTGCTCCGTGTCTGAACTCAGCAAGCCTCCAGGAAAAGGGCTCCCAGCTACAGTGGAAGCTGCTCCCCGGGAAAGAACAGTTGCTATTTTATTTTTCAGGAACCCAGGGTTAGAGTAATCCCTGGCAGAATTCCACAGCCGTCAGCGGGGATGCGCCAGGGGTGACTGTCTGATCCCATATATCGGGCAGTTCATCCACATTCCAGGGTTTGTTTATTTTAAGCCTGGTGTTCTGGAGTGCAGCGCAAACGAAAGCACTTGTGTTGCAAGTGCTGTGTTTCACATCTGTGGTTTTTCACTTATGTAGCAAAGAAATAATGGTCCTTACTGAGATTTCTTTTTTTCGAGGTGCTGGGAAGCTCGTCTCATTTTTATCTTTGATTTTTTTTTTGTGCTTGTGTTGAAAGAACGTGTTGAGTATATGTTTGCAGGCTTGATGTGAATGAATTGAGCCTGCAGACAATGAGCTGAGTATATGATTGCCTCAGTCTGCTTATGTGAAAGGTCACCCCCAATTAACTGACAGAGTGGATTCACCTTAGGCTGAGGTGCTCTAAGCTTTGGGGAAATTGAATTTCTGCCTAAAATTTAGCTGCACAGCTGCTCATCACACTGGGCAGGACAAGGTTGAGAAGTGGTGTCATGCTGTAGGAATGATCTGGGGATCAGATCAGTTCTCCCCAGGGAAGTAGTGCAGTCACCATCCTTGAAAGTGTTCAAAAACCTCATGGATGTGGCAATTGGTGATATGGTTTAGTGGGCAGGGTGGTATTTCACTGAAGGTTGGGCTTGGTGATCTTGGAAGTCTTTTCCAGCCTCGATGGTTCTGTGATCTCAGCTCAGTTTGCGATGCAGTGCTGGTGGTCAGAGCCTAAAGCAGCTTAAATCAAGCTTGTGTGATGGAACCGAGTGTAAAACTACAGGTGTTGGGTCGTGGGGTGAAATTTCAGCAAGGCAGTGCTGATTGCAGGATCCTGCAGGCCTTTCCTCAGGAAGCTACATCTCAACCTAAATCTATCTAGTGAGTGTGCTTTATGCAGAAGCTCTGGCAGCCGTTTCTCCAGTGTACAAGGTGCCCAGGAGAGATTTTTGTTATAATCTCACAGCTCTGATATTTGTTCTTTCTCCAGTAAACATTCTCTCATTTCCTGAGATGAATATTACACAATCATGAATTTATTCTCCTTCTCTCCTGCTTTCAGCAACTTTGGAGCTTGTTTACCAGTTTTAATCTCTCCTAGAGATGTGGTAAAAGCCTCAGAAATCCTGGAGCTCCTGCCTGTGTAAATCAAAGCTGAGCAGAGGGAAGAAAACTGAATTAGTCCTCTCATCTAGGGAAAAATTTTCACCAGCACATGTCACCTTCCAGGCTATCAGCTGCATGTTCTTTTCCAGCTGGGTGGGATGAAGGAGAGGCTGGGATTATTGGAAATAGGAGCAGAGTCTTTGGCAGACAGGATTGCAGGCCTGCTGCTCACACAACTGCTTTTTATTCTCTTCTTTCTCCAGCTTCAGCATTTGATGGGTTGACAATTTTCAGAGGGTAACTGTGATATAGAATTTACCTTGAGTAAGTTGCCAGGACTTTTATGGGGCTGTAGGAAATAAAACTGGCTCTATAAGACAAATAAATCTGTCTGAGGCTTTTCAGAGAAATAACTAGAGAGAACTGTCTGCAAGCCTCAGAGACAACATTTTTACATATCGCCACTTTAAGATGCTGTGAAGGGCAAGGAATTAAAGCATGAGGAAAAGTTTACTTGGTTGAAAACTCTGCATCCCTTTGGAATGGTTGCAGGTCAGCAAGACAGTTCATGTATTAATATCCCTTAGTTAGCTACTGACTGAACATGTGCTCCATCTGAACCTTAATCCTGAAGTGCACCCAGCTTTTGGGGGATTGAAGCAAACCTGTCTCATTTTACATTGGGACGGATGATCCACATGGCTGGTTATCTGTGATGAGATTCACGTGATTAGAAGTGGGTATTTGTGGTGTTGGAGTCTGCATAATTGGTCTACTCAATAGATGGAGTCAGGGGTGGAAATTACCTTTTCTAAGGTGGATGTCTGTATCTGATCAAATGAACCGCCCTCGGTCCATTGATTTATATTGATTATATTCACTGACTGAATGAAGTCAGTGTTCAGACAGCACAGATACGGGCATACACGTGGTAGACATCTAAATTTAAATGAGATTAATCCCATCCTAAGATTCACTTCACATAGAAACCTCCTAGGACAGTCTAACGTGGTCCATCACACACCCTGCCAGGAGAGAGACTTTACAGTGGGTAAATAACACGAATCTGTTTTATGGGCTGCAGAGTGGTGGCCTCATAGCAGATGAGAAGCAGGTCCAGCCAATCCAAACCACTTCTTCTTGACAGAGAATGGGCAGGTGTACGTGCAGAAGAAGCCCACCATGTACCCACCCTGGAACAGCACATTTGACGCCCACATCAACAACGGCAGGGTCATGCACATCGTCGTCAAGGACAAAAGCGCCGAGATGGTTTCAGAGACCACGGTGGAACTCAAGGTGCTGGCAGAGAGGTGCAAGAAGAGCAATGGGAAGACAGAGATATGGGTGAGCATCATTATCTTCCTTTGCAGGATGCAATGGGGAGCTGCTGCAGGGTGGGGGAATGCCTTGTGTCCGTGCCAGGCTGTGACTGTCACCAGCAGGGGCAGCAGGAACTGGCTGCCATCCAAGGAATGATGTTTTGAGTCTGCTTGGGTGTGACTTGAGGGAAAGACCTGTCAGAAAAGAAGAGCGTGGCACATTTATATCCCCTGCTGCTGCTGTGTTGAAACATGCCCTGTGCTAGTGAGGATTCTGGTTCAGGTGAGCCATGGCCACGTATTAATCTTTGCTGAGGAAACCCACTGGGAACAAATGGTGATACAAGTGGCTAAACATGAGTTATTTTATGTTCTCTGGGGAAGCAGCTTTAAAAATTTAGTCTGATGTCAGGAGACTGATTCACAGCTGCCTGACTTCAGAGTTATGTCAGAGGAACTCCTTTAAAATCACTAAAGTCAGAGTGGAGTAAACTTGAAGTAACAGACTTCATAAGGATGCTAAATGTAAGGGTGTGTTCCCTGCTAGTCCAAAGTGTCTAAAAGCTTTCAGCATCACCCTTCTGAAGTTGGCTGGTTTTTTTTGAACTTTCTCCCACTTTCCCCTTGCAGGATCCATAGGAAATAAGTTTTCTGTGTAGATAGAGCTGGTCCTGATCTGGTGTCTAAAAATCTGCCTTCATCTTCTGTGGTTTAGTCACATTTATCTCTTCTGTCATGATGCTCTGAGTGTTTTGATTAGAGATGATCCACCCTACTCTTTCCTGCCCTGGGTAGGAGCAACCCTAAAATTAGCATTCATTGGTATTCATCATTTCCCACTGGGAGAAGGAGATAGCTTGAAGTCATCTGAAAGGATGAAGTCATCTTGAAATTATTGCTGTCTTGAAGTCAACTGAAATGATTTTTCCTTCTTTGAATGACTGTTTAATGGTCTTTTTTTCTTGTTTTTCACTTATCTCAACCAGCTAGAACTGAAACCTCAAGGGCGAATGCTGATGAATGCAAGATACTTCCTGGAAATAAGTGGCAAGTGATTTTGTTTGTTAATTGGTAGCTCTGTTTCCTGGTCTGTGGGTCAGACGTGGTGTCTTCACTAAAAGCAGCGCCTATGTTATTAGTGATTGATTCATAAGAACTAACATAACTATTTGAAATGAAAACTCTAGAAAAGCAATTTTTACTGCGTGATGGGGATGAACACTGACTGTTCTGTGTTTTGCAAGGCAGATTTTTGGCTGTTTTTACCACTAAAATGGTAGATTTTCCCATTATGCTAAGCGAGACAGAATAGAAACATAAAGAGCCAGTTCCCTCTCAAACAATTCTACTTTATGTACTACAAGAAAGACATTGAAGGGGCTGGAGCATGTCCAAAGAAGGGAACAGAGTTGGGGAAGGGTCTGGAGCACAAATCTGGTGAAAAGTGGCTGAGGAAGCTGGGGAGGCTCAGCCTGGAGAAGAGGAAGCCCAGTGGAGACCTTCTCGCTCTCTACAGCTCCCTGACAGGAGGCTGTAGCCAGGTGGGGATCTGCCTCTTTTCCCAGGTAACAAGCAATAGGACAAGAGGAGATGGACTCAGGTTGGCCCAGGGGAGGGTTAGATTGGATATTAGGGAAAATTTCTTCGCTGAAAGGGTTGTCAAGCCCTGGCACAGGCTGCCCACAGCAGTGGTGGAGTCACCGTCCCTGGAGGCGTTTAAAAGACATGTAGTTGTGGTCTTTGGGGACAAGGTTTAGTGGTGGCTTTGACAGTGCTGGGTTAATGGTATAACTTGATGATCTTAAAGGTCTTTTCCACCCTGAATAATCCTGTGATTCTATACATGTGAGGTGTGCCATGATGTGCATTATAGCGCAGATGTGAAGGCTGGGATAGAATTTACAGCTGACAACACCTGAGTGCACTTGTTAGCAGAGCTTGTAAGTCCAAGAGCAACCCAGGCAAAAGAGGAAAGGAACCTAGAGAGTGATTCATCTGATCAAATGCAGGTTTCTGCTGCAAGGTGAGCTGAGCCTTTCACTGGGCTCTGTTGCCTGCTCCAGGGATGTGTCAGTGGTGTAGTCACCTTGGGTAGGGGACACACAGTCATGTACAAGTCTTCACTGGAAACCAAATCCCACCTGCAGAGTTTGATGTCCAAGTGAAATGCATTTTGCTTCCTTGAAGAAAATGGGTTGAATCTAAATGCTTATTCTTCTGTCTTTGTTGCCGAAATTCTCATACCCTCAGGGTGAAGCTGTAAGGTGTAGCTATCTGGAAGGATAAAAAAATATATATAAAAACATAGAAACACTGAAATCAGACAACAGATTGTCCATGCTGATGTTTTCTTAACCATTCCTACCTTTAATACAGACTAGACTGTTGTTGCCTCCTTATGTGTTATAAGATCGTAGAATCATAGATTCATACGGGTTGGAAGGGACCTCTGAGATCATCAAGTCCAACCCTTGATCCACTACTACCAGTTACTAGACTATGGCACTAAGTGCCACATCCAGTCTCTTCTGGAATTCAGTTAAATATCCACATATATGGTTATATATTGGTATATATGTACACACACATGTGGGTCTGTGTGCGTATATAAATAATTATTTTAATGTTATTTCATCTTTTTTATGGCATGGTTCTTCCATTCAAAGTTAGAATTTTATGTTTGAATTATCTCTTCATGGGAAACTTCTGGTCTGCGTTTCAAAGGCAACGTTATGAATATTCCAGGGAGCTCAGAATCTCAAGTTTAAAGTCATTTTAGTGTAGGAATGGTAGATAAAAAACATCCAGGGAAACATCCAAACAAGCCTTGTGCGGGTTTCATAAAATGATATTTCTCTAAGTGTTAATTCCCATGAGTGAATATAATCAGCTTCACTTAGTATGTTGGCAGCTGCGTGTTCTCAAGGCACCTGACCAGGACAAGGTACCCTAATGAATCTTCTGCTTTCCTTTCCCCTAGATGCAAAGGACCTGGCTGACTGTGAGACTGAAGGTTTCTTCTCCTTGCACCAGCGCAGGGGAGCCATCAAACAGGCCAAAATCCATAATGTCAAGTGTCATGAGTTCACGGCCACCTTCTTTCCACAACCCACCTTCTGCTCTGTCTGCCATGAGTTTGTGTGGTAAATGAAAATAGAGCTGTGCTTTTTCTCTTGTAGCCCCGGAGACCAGTTCTTGTGTCGTTGTAGCACTTAGGAACATGGTTTAGTGCTGGACTTGGCAGATCTGGATTGGTGGTTGGACTCGATGATCTTTGAAGGTCTTTTCCAACCTAAAAGATTCCATGATTCTCTGATGAATATCTGCTCCTGCTGTCAGACCCTTGACAAGCTTACTTGTAGTTATTGCATCACTTCAAGGATGTGGTTCACAGTTGTAATCCCAACTGTGAAAATTCCCTTCTTTTTTTTTTTTTTTTTATTTTATTATTTACAAATATTTTGGGGTTTGGCCAAATGTGCAGACATTTCTCATCAGTCCAGTTTGCTGTTTGGGTATTGTGAAATTCAGAATGTGAATATGTGCTGAAAAGGCTGTGAAAACCACAGAGAATCGCTCCACCATTAGATAGAATGAAGGTAGTGAAATTAAATAAGCTCCACAAAGACTGATAAAAAGCAAAGTGATTTTATTGTCTTCCTTTCATTAATGTTACTCTCCCTTCTTCTGCTGAGGCTTTCAGACAACTCAGACTTAACCACTTCTCTGCTTATTTCAGGGGTCTGAATAAACAAGGCTATCAATGCAGACGTAAGAGACTTTTTCTATTTTCTTATTATCATTATTTCCTTAATCTTTTCTTAAGGAATTTCTTTATTAACACCACGACACACTTGCTGTTGCAGAGTGTAATGCTGCCATTCACAAGAAGTGCATTGATAAAGTAATAGCCAAGTGTACAGGATCAGCAATCAATAGCAGAGAAACAATGGTAGGTATTATTATTAATATTATTAATATTATTAGTATTATTGTTGTCATTTATGATTTATTAGGCTGCTTTTAAAAACTTGAGTATCGTTCAGATGTCTCTATAAAACGACTTCTGATTAAGGAAAAGGTCCTACTGAAACTAAAAACTGTGTGATCTGATCTGTGCCCTTTTTACATTCCCAGTGGATTCATCACCTCCTGCTTATGATTTACTCAAATGCAGCTGCTGAAGAAGGCAGTTGCTGACTCAGAACTGACATTTTTCTAATGCATAAAGTACAGCTCAGAGGGAAGTCACGGACATGAAGTGGGGATTCACTGGAGAAAAATCTTCACTATCAGATGTTAGGCAGGACATCACGCTGAATCTTCAGATCATCCCATTCTGTGTTATCTGAGATTTCCAAGCAGTCAGTGGAAGATCTATTTCCACTATTATTTGATTTATTTTTCTCTTATCAGTTTATTCTAAACTTTACTTTTTGGTAGGCAAAGTCAGAACTTAAACTCTTGACAGGACAGTTCCCTTTTCCTTGTGTCCTACAACTTCCCCTTGCTCTCACTCCCACCCTGGCTCCTCTTTACTCCTGAGATTCATCTCACTTGTCTTCTGACATCTCCAGAGTAGATATATCCACCTTTGTCATCACCTTTCACTCCCTATGTACTAAAAGAAGAAAAGCAGGCTCTTCCAAGGAGTGATTCATGAAAACAAATGTAGACATTCATTTCAGGATGAGATTAATCATTTTTAGACGTACCAATGTTTTTCACGAAACGTTAGGGGGGATCTGGGTGTGTAGATGAGAATCGAGCAGTTCTTTGGTCAGATGAATCAAGCCCAGGGATGAAATTGCCCACTTCCTTAATTAATAACTGAATTGCAGTTATTATGTATCAAAATTTGGCCTTGTGTGCCTGAATCATAGTTATAGATAGTTTCTTCTTGATAAAGGGTAGAAAGGCTGTAGACATCCTGTGGCGCGAGTTTGGTTTTCCACGTGGAGCTGAGGTGGAGAGGAGCGAATTGCCAACGTGGTTTTTCTCTTGCAGTTCCACAAAGAGAGGTTCAAGATTGACATGCCTCACCGCTTCAAAGTCTACAACTACAAGAGCCCAACTTTCTGTGAGCACTGTGGGACGCTCCTCTGGGGCCTCGCACGGCAGGGACTGAAGTGTGATGGTGAGTGCCTCGTTGTGTGTGGCACGAGCTGAGCGTGGCAAGGGGGTTGTTGTCCTTAGAGGGTTGCAATCTGAAAAGCCAAGTCTAATTTATTACCCTTCTCTGCAAAACCTGCATGAGGTGGCATCCGGGGTGGTGAAGGAGTGGCCTACAGGACTGTGCTTCAAGGAGGATCATTCTTCGAAAAGGATGCCAACTGTTCATCTATAGAAAGAGCTGTGGTTCTCAAGGCCACTTCCCAAAGAGGCAAAGAACATCAAAGAACACTGTTGATCTTCCAAAATCACCCCTAGAATGAACTATGCTCTATCTTCAATACCAGACAGACCCAAGACACTTCACAATCTTCATAATCCTACCCCAATGGGGAGATCTTGTTCTGTGATTACAGTTTACCTTTGAGCTGATGGACTGTGGAGTTTTGGTAACCTGTACCTGCAAAGGTTGATGGATGTGGAAATGCAACCTTTGGCCAGAAAAAGTCTCTTTAGAGAACCAAAAAATGAGCTGGGTGCCATTTCATGAGACATTTGACCTGTTTAAGTGGGTGTTCTCTGCCCTCAGACAACAGCAGCACATGTTTCTGCCCAACCCTTTACAGCCTTTGTTGTCCTGACTCCTCTTGTTATTTTTTTCAGCATGTGGCATGAATGTCCATCACAAGTGCCAGACAAAAGTAGCAAATCTTTGTGGAGTTAACCAGAAGCTAATGGCTGAAGCTCTGGCAATGATAGAGAGCACTCAGCAGGTAAATCATTTGAGCCTTGAGATGCTTTTCTCATAAGGACAGACCTTTTCTAGATCTTGGGTTTTGTGGGTCACTCTCGAGAAGCTACAATGTTTTTAAAGCTCAGAACATGACATTTGGCTCAAAGGCCGTTTGCTGTTTCCTGTACTCCAGGCTCGCTGTCAGCGTGACACTGAGCAGATCTCCAGGGATGGACCTCTGGAAATTGGCTTCCCAGTTCCAGTGAAGGACGTAACACCACTGCAGGCATTGCCGGCGTCTACAACGGGTAAAAAAGGTAATGCTACCCGGTGATACAGAGCAGCAGCTCTGTTAATGTTTTGGTTGGTACATGGTTAGTTGGAGGTGACAAGGATGGGGAATTTATTAGCCAGTGGATCTTTCATGCATCTCTCCAGCCTAGAGCAAGACTACAGAACCACAGAATATACTGAGTTGAAAGGGACCCTCAAGGATCATCGAGTCCAGCTCCTGGCCCTGCACAGAACCATCCCCAGGAATCACACCATGGGCCTGAGAGTATCATCCAAATGCTCCTTGAGCTCTGTCAGGCTTGATGCTGTGACCACTGCCCTGGGGAGCCTGTTCAGTGCCCAACCACCCTCTGGAGGAAGAACCTTTATCTAATATCTGACCTCTGCCCTTTCTGATCCCAGGATATCAACAACTTCCCAACTACATCACCTGAGCATGGCAGATACCCTGCATCCCAATCTGGTTCTTTCTCTGTAAACCTGCACTTCCCCCATGTCATCTCAACCTCTGGTGACACGAGACCCCAACCACCTCTCCACTTTTGGGTGGAGGTTGACTTCCAGTAGCTTTTAGAACCATTGACAGATCCCCACTTCACTCACCCAGGAGCTGATCTAGGTGTCACAGCCCTCTATGTACAAAAACGGATGTTCAGGAGAATAAATGAGATAGTGTGTCCTTTAGCCCCCAAGGGGAAATAAGTTATGTCCACATCTGTGCTTAGTTTCTTTCTTTTCTGCAAGTAGAATGGTTATGCTGATGCGAATCAGTAAAGCCCCAGATGGTTTCACATCTGTTTTACATGTGGACCTGTTTGTCTGCTGAGTCGTGTTCTTGCTGTCCAGCATTTTAGAGCGGTGCAGCAGTGGGATAAATTCAGTGAGGGACAGAACCTCTTACAAATTCATGTACACCCGAGTGAATGGATAATTGGAAAAACTCTGAGCAATCCCACTCCAGGTCAGCTGGAATGCTTGAGCTGGAATGTTTCACTTCCAGAGCAGGGACCCAGTACCCAGTATGAAAATCCTGTCACATCTTTTCATCTAGCTCTGCCAAGGGTTTTGAACAGACCTTGAAAAAATGAGACCACATCAAAATGGCAACCAGCAAGAAGGACTGAAGAAGGCAGATGGCTAGAAATTAAGGGTTTGGTCATGTTTTGCTGCCCTTAAACAAACGGACAAATCAAGAAGTTTGTAAAGTAGCACCACTGAAGAAGACAGAATTTCACTGGAGTAAAAATTCCTCTGGAGAGAAAGCAGTGTGGGAGCAGAGTCAATGCACTTAGATCTGGCCACCACATTTCCATTTGTTTGAAATACCCTTTTAAACCTCTAAGAACAATACTTATAAGTGTTCTGGGGATTTTCTGCTCATTTCCAGGGGTTTATTTGTATGCTTTGGTGTGTGTTGCAGAGCCACAAGGCATCTCCTGGGAGACTCCAGTGGAGGGCACAGTGAAAGGGGAGGCTCTGATAGAGACAGACTTGGGAGAACAGTCCCAGGAGCAGCAAGAACACCAAGTGCAGCTAAAACTGACCATTGAAGATTTTGTCCTTCACAAGATGCTGGGGAAGGGCAGTTTTGGCAAGGTAAGCCAAAGGGCACTGAGACACCAGACCTCGAAAATCATCAAGTCCAACCAAACCCACCACTAAACCAAATTCCCAAATGCCACATCTGCATGTCTTTTGAACACTTCCAGGGATGGTGACTCCACCACTGCCCCGGGCAGTCTGTTCCAACGCCTGACCAACCTTTTAGTGAAGTAATTTTTCCTAATAACTAATCTAAACCTCCCTTGGCACAACTTGAGGCTGTTTCCTCTTGTGCTGTCACTTGTTCCCTGGGAACAGAGCCTGACCCCCAGCTGGCTGCACGCTCCTGTCAGTGGGTTGTAGAGAGACAGAGGGTCCCCCTGAGCTTCCTTTTCTCCAGGCTGAGCTCCCCCCAACTCCTTCAACCACTTCTGGTGCTCCAGACCCTTCCCCAGCTCTGTCTTTCTTGTGAGGAGTCCAAAGCTGCACCCAGGATTAGAGGTGGGACCTCACCAGTGGCCAGTACAGGTCCTGGTCCTACTGGCCGCACTGTTGCTGATAAATCTTCAAGCCTTCAAAGAATCCTTGCTCTGGCATGTCTGAATCTTGAACTCTGTCTTCTCCTTGCTTAAGACAAAGATCTTCTCTCTGTCCCATTAGTTGCTGTCCCATGATTGCCCATGACAGGAGACGAAATCCCCAAGTAAATCTGCAAGTTCCCCTTCTCTGTGGGTTAATGGGTCCTGTGCATCCACAGAAAGCTGGTGGGAGAGATCTCTGTGATGTCCCCCTTCCTGCAGCTACTTTTACCAGCTTAGTGAGCACACTCAGAGGGATGTGGAAGCATTAGCTGAGAAGCTGAGCGTGGATTCCCTCTCATCTCCAGAGCAGCAGGTCCCCAGCTGGGAACAGTAACTGCTCTTTCCCAGCTCCGATCTGTGCTGGAGCGTGAAGCAATTTTTGCAACAGCCAAGAATTTGTGCCTTAGAAACAAGAACCACCTGTTTCCAGCAGATTCATTAATCTTGATGAATTATGGACTGCTCCTCCTTCTTGCAGATATCCCCTGGAAGGGGACTCATGTTATTCAGTGCCAGCACAAAGCCGCAAAAAGCAATTTCAGAGGAACTCATTACTGTATTTTCACAGCCAGGAAGGAGAAGGAGTATCATTATGTATCACACTGCTCACATCCCACATCTTTCCAATGTGGAACTGTGCTTTAACAAAGAGCTGCTTTTTGCCTGCTAAGTGATCTGGAGGTATTCCTGCAGCCAGTTCTTACACTGGGAAAATATTTCCTGTGTTGGCTTTTCATACTTGAAAATCATAGAATCACAGAATGGTTTGAGTTGGAAGGGATGTTAAAAACCATCTAGTTCCAACCCCCCTGCCATGGGCAGGGGCACTTTCCACTAGAAGGTGTCATGTCTACACTTTGCATGGGAACCAGAGCTGAGGCATATTGGAGCTAAGGCAGAATACCCCAAACTCCACAGCCCAGACTCGCTTGGACTCAAGAGAATAGAAGTCATAGAAACATTTTTTTGGAAGGAAGGGACCTCTGGAGGTCCTCTAATCCAAACCACTGCTTGAGACAGGTCTAGTGAGATGAGGTTGCTCGGGTGTTTGTCTAGTCAAGTTTGAATACCTCCACTGAAGCAGATTCTGTACCTTGTTGTAGCCCTCATGCTAGCATGGACTCTCCAAGCCTGCAAGCATCTGTGTCTCTCTGCAGTGCACCATGTGGGTGGAGCAGAGGATGGGCTATTTCATGCCTTTCTGCAGCAAAACTCACCCACAAGTTTCCTGTGTAGGTGTCGCTCCTGGTGCCCTCATTTGCTTGGAGCGAGATTCACTTCCCCATAGAGGGGACAAGGTGTGCAGATCTCAGTGCCTGGGGGGTCTCCCCGGCTTTGCACGGACCCAGGAGGTTGAGGACCAGATCCACAGCCTCTGCATGAGGTCTAGCATTGCCCACCTGTCCCTTGGAAGTCACAGCACACCTCACAACTGTGGCGTGTTCCCCAGTTTCCCCACAGGAACAGTCCCCTGCACAAAAACGAGGGTAAAAAGGGTGCCTGCAGCATCAGCACTGTTAGCATTTCTGGTCGTTCACTGCACAGACACAGGGAGGCTCTAGGCTCTACTCTGTCTGATGCTACAAAGTGAAATGCAGCAGTAGCCAAAAGGGTAAATAAAACTTTTGTCAGGGCTAAAACATGTCTGAGCTTACTCAGTAAATAGTGTCTGGTAGACAACTTCAAAGACCTCTTTGATGAATCTTACATATTTATTTAGTCTATGGAAACAGTGTCGACAGGCTGTTAGTGTGAAGATCAGGACCGGCACTGCCTTCCAAGGGAGACTTCTTTGCTCTGTGGTCTCTAGAAAACCCTTTGCTGCTGCTCCATGTCTCATTTTTGCTGCCTACAAAAGTAGATGGAGGTTGTAACTCCTCTGGGATGTATTTTCCCGTTCTTAGAGAAGCACTCCTGCAGAAGCATGAGGGACCCAACCTGTTTGTTCAGACCTTCTAACTGGGAGGAAGGGGAGAAAGCCACATCTGATATAGATCAGTCTAACCACTAGTGGGTATTAGTTTTCCCTGCTGAGGATCTGGTGCAGGGCATTTGCATTTCAAATGGTGACAAAGCAATACTCTGTTTTGTTATCTAAGTCAGAAAACAGGAAATGTTTCTCAGGAGCATTTGCATGAGGATGGTTTCTGTTATCAGAAGTGGCTCTCTGATATGTCCTGTCCATACAGGCATGTAGGACCCTGCTTTCGTAATCACCAAGAACTTCTCATGCCTCCCCAGGGCTCAGCTTCATAAAACTATTCCAGGTGTGCAGAACAAACTTCAAGTCTACAAATCTGAATGGCAGAATTGGGCCTTAACCATCATTTTTTTAAGGTCTACCCTGGTGAATTCCCCAGAGCTCAGCTCCCACCCTCAGATGGTTGTGTTGCCAGCTCTGAGAGGAGACAATCGCTCCTGCTGAGCAGCTGTTTCCACCCTAGGTGTTCCTCGCCGAGCTGAAGAGCACAGACCAGTATTTTGCTGTGAAAGCCCTGAAGAAGGACGTGGTGCTGATGGATGATGACGTTGAATGTACGATGGTGGAGAAGAGAGTCCTCTCCTTAGCTTGGGAACACCCATTCCTGACTCACGTCTTCTGTACATTCCAGACCAAGGTAAGACAAGGGTCTGTCACCTTCCTCCGTGAGCTGAGGGTGCTCTACTGCACTACAGATACTTGGTGAAGGTCTTAAGTCTGCCAGATGTTAGGGAATAGTTTGAACATGAAGTGGTGCTCAGGGAAGGGATCTTCAGTTTAAGCACTTGGGAAGTGGCTCCAGAAATTTAATCTGACTTTCCATGTGAACCTGGGAGTGGAATAGAGCATTCAAGGCTGACTGAGGTGTGCAGAGACCTGCATCCTGGTACCCTGGGCTGAGGATGTGCAAAGGCCACATCCACAGACAGGGTAAAGGTGTGCCCACCCTGGTGTTACCTGAACCTCTTGGACCATGAAGAATTACGCTGCAACAACTAGCCTGGATCAAAGCTAAGTCAAGAAACTCCAGTTATGGAGAATAAACATGCTGTCATTCACTTCTTTGCCCCCAGTTACTGTGAAATTGCATCAGACACTGGTGATGATGGCTGCAGTTCAGAGGGGCAGCACAAAGCATCACCTGAAAACCTGCTTAGGGCTCCAAACCAAAACTGAAGGGACACTTAAGTAATGTATGTATTTTTGTGGCTCTACATGCCAACAAACCACCCACTGGTTAGCTTTCCAGAGCCTTTCCTGCAGTCACAACCAATCATCTTAACACCAAAGCATACACAAGGCACAGAAAGAAATTACGGAATTTTGAGAGGTTGTCTTGTCAAACGATTCCTGAAAGATGATTGATGTCTCTTGGCTCAAATTCAGAGCAGTGCCACATGGCTGCATGTCCAGGGCTTTGTTAGGATGTTCCCAGTCCCTTCTCAGCCCCAGGATGCTCCCAGTCCCTGCTCAGCCCCAGGATTTAGTGGCCAAATCACTGCTTGGAGTGAGGTTAGGACCTGTTCGGTAAGAGGCTCACTGCTTCTGCAGGGTGAGGAGAAACAAATATAACCTCTGCAGTGCATCCCAGTCATCTGTGGGATGTGGCACCTGTTTAAAGACAGATTAAATTTATAACAGGGAATGTCTAGGAACTGCTGTAGGGGATGTGACACTGAGCGTTAATGTTTAACCCCTTTGGGACTGGCAGGATGGTGTGTCCTGGGAATGGATCCTTGCCTGGTGAGGAAAGGAATTAATTCCCTATTTGGAGGAGCTAGATTTCAGAGGAAAATA
The DNA here is from genome assembly GCA_013396775.1 of Cephalopterus ornatus. Classification (NCBI taxonomy): domain Eukaryota; kingdom Metazoa; phylum Chordata; class Aves; order Passeriformes; family Cotingidae; genus Cephalopterus; species Cephalopterus ornatus. The sequence goes on from VZRE01006802.1 coordinate 650,343, forward strand.
TAAATGACACAACTCCAAAAGCAGAGAAAAATCAAGATTTAATCGAAGAGGTAAAATATTTGCAAAAGTCACAGCTCTGTGAGGGAGCATTTATTCCAGGGAATGCTGCTTGTGGTGCCTGTATCTCGAGAAGGATGCTGGCTGATGCCAGCATCTGCCTGGCATGCAGGAGCTGGGCCATGTTGTCTGTGCTCCAGGCTGGTCTATGCCTGGTCTGGAAGCTGGAGGTCAGGTTCAGGATGGATACAGCAGTGATAGTCTGCAGCTCTGATTTCAGGCAGTGCATGCATGGAAGGGTCCACTTCCCTCAGGAGTCCACAGCAAAAAGGTGAGACCAAATGGCATCATGCCAGGAGCCAGGTGGGATTTTCTGACCATTTAAGAGGAGTGCTTCCAGTCATGGCTGAGGCAAGGGAAGCCTGCAGGGTGGAAAAGCAATGAATGCCTGAAAAATACTGTGGGTTCCAGGGTCAAAAACCAAATGAACTCTTCCTACACTGTCTTGTGGGCAGCACCACAGTATTGCCCTCCTGTCCTATAGAAAGAATCTCCATCCATCCCGTTCCAAGCCCTTATTCCATTCTAAGGTTATGTAATCTCTCCATGTTGCCCTCAAGTTCTCAGATGGAGAAGGTGGAATGTGGCTGCCCAGGCCAAAGCTGCTCTGGGCTGTGATTGATTTTTTAGCTCATGTTTTTCTCCTCTGACCTTTGCAAGCCAAGCAGCAATTACTTGATGTGTGAGGGTCACCCAGAGCAGGAGGGCTGGGACAAGCCGTGGATGGGCTTTCACGGCCCAAAGGGACATCATGGCTCAGTCAGAATACCTTTTATGACAACCATTTTAGAATCATAGAATGCTTTGGGTTGGAAGGGACCTTAAAAATCATCCAGTTCCAACCCGCCTGCCATGAGCAGAAGCCAGGGCACTGCTGTGTAGAGTCCCTGTCTGGACTTTAATATCAAAAAACTTGAATTTTTAATTGAAAAAAATGATGTTTTTTGGTTTTAAGGTTTCACTGGATAGAAAAGTAGTTTCAAATGGAAATACATGTGTTGATGCATTTCTGAATCCTTAATGCTTTGGCTTACCTGAGCTGCTTCAGGTACTGAGTGCCTAATGCTAGGACAGTAGAAACAGAATATTCCTACACTGAAACAAGGACCTTGGGAGTCCGCATGTCTCCAGAGGGGGGGAAAAAAAAGTCCTATAATCTGTGGACAGTTCTCTGAGCTCTGGGATAAGTTTCAGTGAGGTAATCAGTGAATCCTCAAATATATAAAGCTTGACAGCCCTTCAGACAGGTTTTAGTAGGCATCTAATGCTCCTCTTTATTCCTGCAGAGACTGAATGATCAGTGCTTTCAAAACTCAGAATACTTGTCTTGTTCTGCTACATGAGAACAAATGTGAGCCCAGGGTGGTTGGTGTTTTTTTTCGCAATCTTTTTTGAATCTGACTGTTTTATTTTACTGCCGTCATCTTTGTATCCAGATATTCAGCTGACATAATTATATGGTGTGAATTTCAACAATAAACTCAGGGAGCTACTCTGTTGTATTAGGTTTAAAGGGATGCTGTTATGTTAAAGAGGAGGAAAAAGATGTTTATAATTCTATGAAATCCCAAAATTAGTAATGCCAAAACAGTGATTGGCATCCCAGTGCTTATGTTTTATTCTTCTTTTTTGCATCTCGCTGATCTTCTGCAGTAAAACTAGGCTTTCCCTTTTTGAAAGTCACTTTTATTTCTAACTGTTTCTTTACTTCATTGACCAAGTTTTATTAACACTCTTTACCTAAATGCAAATTAAATCTTGAGGCATTTTGACTTGTAGCACAAAATAGCAACAAAGACTGTTTCAACTCAAAAGAGAAGTAATCTTTATTGCAATTTAACAGCAAATATTACAGAAACGTTTATTTTCTGCTTTACTGGTGTATTATATCTTTTCAGAGTCCTGGTGATGAGCCATTTTCACATGCTCTGTTGCTTCCATGTGCTCAGCACTGACTGAAATCTCTTAGAGTGGCAGGAAGGAGAAATGGATTGTAAACAGGGAGCGTGGTCCTAATTTAAGAATTCTTAGGCTCTGAAGTGTTTTCCATGAGTATCTTCAGGAGATTTCTCATTCAAATGTCTCCTCCGGGGATACTGCAATTCCTGCAAAATTTTTCCAAGTGCAGTTTGAGTTTTCGTCTCTCTCTGACCTGCTGCTGAGGGACAGGGCTGAATTATCTGACCTGGATCAGGGCGTGTGGTTTGGCACATCTGTGTTTCACACCCGTTGGATGTTCAGCTCCACTGCCTGGTTGTGCCACAGACCTTCTGAACAGCCCTGGATCAGGCCCACACGCCCTTCCCAGGCAATGCAGGGTCCTCTCCGGCCACAGCACAAACTAAATAAGGCGTGCTGGTCACAAAACAAGGTGTCCTGGGAGGTCAGACCAGATGTCTTTCTAGCCAGCATCCTAATTTTGTCATTGATGAGGGAGGAAGGCTGAAAAATAGAGTACAGGGCATCACAGTAATTTTTTCCTTGCATAAGCCATCCTTTTCCCATGTGCAAACCATCCCAAACCTCGGTGTGCAGCCATTTGGGAGACACAATCCTGAAGCTGCAAGGTTCATAGATCTTCTCCAGGTTTTTTTTTGCAGGGGGATACATCAGCTTGGAAACATCTGTCCATCCTCCTAGTATTTGGAGTATTTTGAGCTTGGAAAAATCTGATTCAAGGCTAGTTGGCCGTATCTGAACCAGCTGATAGGAAAGTAGGGAACAAATTGGGGTGTTTAGGGAAGCTTTGAGGATTTTTGCCTCTTGCAAGCAGCAGGCAGGGAATCTGGCCAAGGTCTCCTTCACTCCTGGCCAAAATTTCAACATGGTTTAGCAGGAATAGCAGCATCTCAGCAGAGCTTCGGGACTCCAACAAGGTTGTGCCAGAGAAGGTGTGAGCAGCTGTAATTATAACATCAAATGTATGAAGTTTTTACAAGACACTTCTGGGTGGTGTCAGCCCATGTGCTGTGAAGACAGGGAGTGTATTGGCCAGGAAAAGAGGACAGCTCACAAGTGTGGGGCTTTTTTAAGTGATAGATGATTGACACATTCAATACACATATTCTCTTTGCCTTCCCATTGTCCAGCCTGAGGAAAATCAGCCCAAAATGCATAAAGCTTTGCATGATATTTCCAAAAATCTGCGCTGTGGCTGCTCTTCATCCTGCAAAAAAAAAAAAAAATTTACTTCTTAAAATAAAAACATTAATTTTTTTGCCTATATTTCAGCTGATTAAATATTTATGTTTCACAAGTTTGACTACTTTTTGTGGAGCTTTTGGTCTGGTAGTTTTTTTATCAGTAAATCTTCAAAGAAGTCTTTTGCTAGCCTTGAGAAAATTAGTGTTTTTCCAATATTCCACCCAATACTGATAGGAAAGCCACTTTCTCTTGCAAGGCAGGGCTGATAGTAACTCAGCCTACCAGTGAGGGATATCTGCTCTGAGCTGTGATGAACATCTTGGAATCTCAGAACTCATGTGAAGGGAGCTATTGCCAGCCCTGTCTGTACCTTTATCTATACATATGTATTTTATATATGTGCATAAATATATTCATATACTTTGTACCAGGCTCATGGGCACACAACACTAAGCATCCCAAATGAGCAGTTTAACAGGCGGTTAAAAATGCTGACAGTTCAAAGAATAGAACAAGAAATAAACAGTGAGATCAGGGACTAGACTGAATTATTTGACGGCTGTGAGAAATGCTGCCATCTCCAGAAGATAGACCAATATTACACAACAGGGTGGGGGGGTGAAAAGTCTTTAATCCAGAGAACAAAAATAAACCTGGGGGTGTTTTGGTGCATATAGCAAAATTAGAAATTTAAGTGAACTTCTGTGGTCACCTAACTAGCAAGGAGTAACCCTGTGTTTACTGTTCCTCATGGGAGTAGAAAGCATTGCCTTGCTTTCCTACCGGATGGGATGCTGTGATGGGATTGCAACACACACTGAGTGATGTGGTGGAAAGGGCTGAGAGGCCTTTGACTCCCGTCTATGGATGAAATAAAATAGATGCAAAGCTTGGATAAGAACCCAGACTGGGCTGAGCTGAGCTGCATGAAAAGCTGAGACGAGGCAGCTGCAGGAATTGAATCACAGAATGGTCTGGGTTGGAAGGGACCTGAAAGAACCCTGCATCATGTCAAACCTGTCTCTTGGCCAGGGCTGACCTAATTCAGTGGGATGCAGCAGGGTTAGGTCACTTCATTTGGAACCTTCTCCACACGTAGCCATTTCTTGGGGTAACTGCCCTAAGTTAGGGTAAAGCCACACTGTCCTGCAGCATTAATTATTCTGATATTCATCCTCCTGGAAACCCTGGGAAGAAGAATTTTCTGTCTTCAGTAAATGGTGTTAAATTGTGTATTTGTATGGATGCAAGTGCTTTCAAATGCAAAGAAAACAAAACCTGAAAATCTCCGCAGAAAAGTGCTCTGGAGGGCTCCCAGCTGGTTTGAGGATTTTAAGAGCCTGTTAAAGGATGTACCTTCAAAAGATCAATTTAAATGCTGCCTGCTTTCTACTCATTGTTTATAAAGTTGAAAGCATCTCTGATAGTGACTATTCATTCTCACAGCGGTCGAAATGCAGAACAGAAGCAGGTTGGACTAACTCCATCCCTGCCATGTCCTGGAGAGTGAGGAAGCAGGTGGCTCTGTGGAGAAGAGCTCAGCTCAGCACAGGTGCTGAGGGGCTGGTGGGGCAGGGAATTGAGTTCTTGCAGTAATCAAAGCTTTCAGCACCTGGCAGGATTGACCAGATGAGGGAACTGTGTTATTTTATGTCTGTGTGTTGTACGACGTCGTGTTGTGTGGTGGTTCTGCTTCTGTAGGAGGAACACTTTGTCCTCCACAAAAAGGTTTGTCATGTTCCCTGTGCTGCAATGGAGAAGGCCCCTGGATGATGGTCTGGAAGTAGAGAATGGCTGATATATGGATGTTCTTATCCACATGGATGTGCCAATTAGTTTAAGAAGCGTTTGGTCAACACACAGAGGCACAGAGTGGGATTCCTGAGGTTGTCCTGTGCAGGGGCAGGAGTTGGATTTCAATGACCTTATGGGTCCCCTCCAACTAAGGATTTCTATGATTCTATGTTTCTATAACTACCCTGGGGCAATATCCATCCCTGAATGCAGAAGTGCCTTTATAGTCCTCCTCGAGCTCTGTGCTTGTAAAAGATGGTCCCAAACTCTGCTGAGAGGCCAGACTTTTTCTGTTCTGCTTTGTGAGCCTGGAACCATGACCAGAAGTTTGGCTTGAGCATTTTCTACCTGGGGATGCTCCCACAGGTGGTCAGGATGTCATCTGTCACATATCTGCCAGGCAGAGAGGCAGGGAACGCTTTCCAAGCCTCCTTCAGAGCTGTGTAGGTCTCACCACTGAGGAGCAACATTCCTGTTTGTTTGCCATCCCAGCTGCCATGTCTTGAGAATCATATAACCATAGAATGGGTTGGCTTAGAGGGGACCCTTAAAGGTCATCTAATCCAACCCCCCTAGAATGAGCAGGGGCATTTTCAACTGTATAATACCCACTTAACCCCTTCTCACCTGCCCCAGGTGCTGACAGACTTCAGAGCCTGGCAGTAACAGGCAGGAGCCATCAGATAACTTTCCCGGGACAAGAGGAAGCTTAGGTTGGAGCCTGTCTGCAAACACGCCCTCTGTGCCACTCTAACCCTTTGACCTCTAGCACACTGTTGAATTTTCAGTGGTTTCCAGTACGGGTTTTGCCACTTCCCATTTTTAATGTGTTCTGTGGCTCTGTAGTTCTCAGGCTTAGGAAGCTGACTCCAGTAACTCGTTGCAGTTTGCCCTGCTTGATTACGCCTTCCTACTCATAATGACGCACTTAGGGCTGATCTCAGGCATTTTTTCTCCATGACCCCTTCCAGACAACTGCCCTTTGCAAGAAGCAAGGGGAACATCCAAGCCCCAAAGCAGAAAAGTCAGAGTGGTGCCATTTCTCTTTTCAGTAGTGTTTACGTACCACTCTGTAGCACTTGGCAGACCATGAACTTCAGTACTAATCGTGCCTGAGTTTTGTAGTCTGCAGCTTTATAGCTTAAGGCAGTTGAGCAACATATATTTGGATGTAAATTAATCTGAGAGGTGGGCAGCCTCCTTCCTTGGATGGCAGAAGAGTGCTGGCAAAGTCCCCAGTTTCAAGTGAGAGTCCCTGGTTCAATTAAACAGGGGCATCAGGTGGTTGCTCAAATCCATGAGCAAACAGAGCACGATTGTTAGTTCTGCTGAATAAACTTGGGCTTCAAGTTGCACTTAAAGATGTGTGGTAAGGTGTAGCCAAAATTGGTGGACTTTCCAGGGAACTCCCAAGGGTTTTCTCCTTCCCAGTCCACTAAAGCTGAATCTGACCCATCTGAGGACCCATCAGGTTTCTTCTGTCCCAGTGTGACGCATGTGGCTGCTGGTGTGTTGGTGGCTAAAACCTCATCACCTCCCTGTGTACCTTCACAGAGAGCATCTGTTCAAGTATCTTCCTGAAGGGCTCCTGAGCTCACATTGTTTCCAAGATTTATGCATTTCTTCACTAAATTGCCCATCTCCATTTGGCCCTTTTACTTGCTTAAACTGATTTACGTGCTCAGCCCTCTACAGATGCAAGACCTTCAAACTGAAAACCTGCACCCATTTGGTTTAGTGATAAAATTTGTATTCTTTGCCCAGGAGGCCAAATCTGGCCTTGTGCTTGTTGGATGACAGGTGGGGTTTCCAGTGAGACATCCATTTAAATAAGAGTGCTGTAATTAAAAGGATCTGGCTAAAGAAATTGCACAAATTAGAGCAGACAGCTGTTGTTTGAAAGGAACAAGCACTGTTGTGGTTTTTGAAAATAGCCAGCTCTTGGCTGGCTGCCAGAGATACTTATATTAGATCTTATGGATAAAAATCTTCAACTGTTAAAAGTGTAAGTGAAAAGAACTCTATTTCCCCCCCTCCCAGAAAAAAACGTTATGGGCAATAGACAACACAGGGAAGATATTCATAAACTTTATAGCACAGCCTAGAGATGACTGACTTCAGACGTGTACAGAACAGAGGGGGGCTTTTGAGAAATAAAAATACTGCATCCATTTTATTTTATTCCTGCATTTGTGCACAAAAGGTGAGATTACAAAACAGAAGTTTGGACTGAGGGCGTAACTCAGTGCACGGATACTCTTCTTCTGGGAAAATGTGCCTCTCCTGCTTTGTAGGTACAATTCAGCGTGGAAGGGATCAGCCTCAATCAGCTTCCACCTTCTGCAGGGGCCTGCTGGTGAAGTTTTGGCTGGTGAAGCTGCGAGAGGATCAGTGTCCTGTACATGAGCAACCTGGTCTAGTGGATGGTGTCCCTGCCCATGGCAGGGGGGGTTGGAACTGGGTGGTCTTTAAGGTCTCTTTCAAACCAAACCATTCTGTGCCTCTATGATTCTACATCAAGGACTGAAAAGGAAACCTTGGTGATCAGTTCTGCTCGTTATCCAATATTCAATTCCATTATTTCTATGTAGCAGAAGAAGAGTTTCCCACTGCCCTTGTCAAACAGCTAATGGTTGCATTCAACTGGGGACAAGGACTGGACGTCTTTCCAGGCTTCTCTGACATGCAGGCACTCAGTGGATATCCAGAAATATGATTAATTCATGAATCTTCCCCCCAGCAAGTCTTGCCCTGTTTAATAGAGCAGCTTTCAGGCTTAAAATGAAGCATGTGCTTAAAACAGATTGCTTCATCTGGCCAGTGCCTCTGAGAACTTGAAAAAGTCAGACCCGTGTGCCTCCACAGGAGATGTGCAGGAATTCAGGTGGCAACAGCTGGAGATCACTGCACTGGATGGATAATGCGGGGATGGGGACCAGAGGAGACCTAGTATTGACTTTTGCCTCATCCATTGGTGCCTCCAGGAAGCTTGTCCATCTGTCCTTCTGTTACACAGCCACTGCAGAGTTACTCATCTCCTTGTAGTGAGCCCGGAGGTCTGCTGGTAAAAATTAACGGCACCAGCTGGTTGTTAAGTGGATTTGCAATGTTTGCTAATGGTGTTTATACAAATCAGAGCAGAGGGGGTGAGTATGGGCTTAGGAAACAAAGAGGAGAAATGAGGAATCTAAAAAAGAAACTGCTTTCTTTCCAAAACCCTCACAGTAATCTTTTCCTTCCTCTCTTTGAGTGCTTTCTAAAGGGTTTGTTGTTCAGGGGTTTTTTTATACTTTTACTTTGCCCTTTCCCCCACCCTTATTTATTCTCATCTTGTCTCATTCTCTAGGAAAACCTCTTTTTTGTCATGGAATACCTCAATGGAGGAGACCTCATGTTCCATATCCAGAGTTGCCATAAGTTTGACCTTCCAAGAGCAACGTAAGATATTATTATTACTACTATTATTATTATTATTGTTATTATTATTGCCTTTGGGCTTGCAGGTTGCCCACTTGAGAGAAGCAAAGGCAGCAGCAGCAGACACCTGGGAACTTGATTTTATTCCCAGCTCTGGTACTGTCCTGAAGGGGAAACCTTGGGAAAATCGTTTGGCCTCTCTTCACCTTACCCAGCTGCAAAGTGAGGATAATGCTTGTGCTGGAAGCCAAATCACTCTCTAGCCCAGCTCTCTCCAAACTGAACAAAAGAGACATGCAGGTTGTCAGCCCTCCACAGTGAAGGACTGGGAGCAAATCACTTCCTCTCCCTGGCCTCTTTCCCCTCCCACAGGCGGCTTTTGGAGCCCATCCACACAGTTGATTTTAGTCAGATGTGACCTTACTTTACACTCTTGGTCAACCAGGGAAGGTTTTTCTGTCTAGAAGTGTTACAGATGCTGCTACACCCTCATCAGCTTTGTGTCTGCCTACAGTCTTGATCTTTAGCCTGCAAACCAGGAATCTCCTGCTGGCTTGTGACCTGGCTCCTGTATTTTTCACTGTCCTCGGCACAGTCCCACACACGTTTGTTCAGAGCCAAGAGCTGAACTGGAGGGAAGCTGCCCCTGAGGCTGCCCTTCTTGGTGGATTAGTCCCCTTCCCAGGCTTCAGTCCCTCACTCTGATCAGGGCTTCAGAGGCACCAGCCAAGCCAGCTGTGACCTCACCTCTGGATGTGCCCCCACTGTATATAAACAGCCCCAAACCTGCCTCAGATCTTCAGGATCAGAATCACAGAATATCCTGAGTTGGAAGGGACCCACAGTGATCATCAAGTCCAACTCTTAAGTGAATGGCCCGTATGGGGATCAAACCCACAATCTTGGTGCTATTAGCACCATGCTCTAACCAACTGAGCTCATCTCAGGGTCTCAGTTACATGTCCCATGGATGAGGGTCGTGTTAAAACAACCTACAACTGTCTTCTGCAAACTACAGCAGCCCTGGGGTCTCTCTCTTGCGCTCCTTGAGTTCTTGCTCAGCCCATAATCAGAGATCCCAATAATGACATCATGGAGCCGAACTCCACTCCAGATTTACCACCATCAAAGAAATGCAAGAAATGCATTTTCAGCCGTCTGTGGAACCAAATATCTTGTTCTTTACAGCACTGGGTGGCCTGTAGCCAAGCTACAGGACCTGCTTAAGCTGAGGTTCCCAGTCCAGTGATCAGAGGTGAAGCTGCTATTTGTTAGAAGTAATAGGATTTTCCCTTTTTCCCTTTAAAGTTCACGGGGGTGTGGGGAAAGAGATAAAACCTATCAGAAGTACAAAAGGTAAATTTAAACAAAAAATTAATATACCAACAGAGAATTAAAAATTTATTTAGCTTTGATTAAAGCAAATAGAAGAATTAGAATAAATGAAATGTGCTTTTAATCCTTCTGCAAGCAAGAGGTATTTTGAAAGTCAATATTAAAACCACTATAGGGATTAATTTTTATTTAATAATTTAATAAACCCCCACACTGTCATTTAAATAAATGTTTTATATTTTTTTTGTCAAAAGCATTTGAATATTGAGAATTAAGGACCAATGCATTGAAGACTGAGGGAGCAGAACTGTGCCACACTGGAGGGGAATATGATCCTCTGGTTGCATTCCCTTCTGGGAGGGCACTTTCATTCTTCACACAGATGCTACTCCTTTACAGCAGGATGTGGTGATGTCCTCTGGGTAAAATATGTTGAGAACAAAGACCTCAAATTCGAAAAAAACTCCAGAGAAAGGCCACCAAGCTGCTAGTTCATATTGTGGATAAGATTTCAAAATTAGGAAGAATTTCTCCACTGAATGTGTGGTCAGTCACTGGACCAGACTGCTCAGGGAAGTAGTGGAATCACCATCCCTGGAAGTGTTCGAAAAACACGTGGATGTGGCACTTGGGGACATGGTTTAGTGGTGGCCTTGCCAGTGCTGGGGGAATGGTTGGACTCGATGATCTTAGAGGTCTTTTCCAACGTAAATCATTCTGTGAGTCAATGAAAAGCAAGTCATAAATCTGAGCAGGGAAGAGGGCAATCTGACAAGCCAAGGATTCTGTCAGTGCTCCACATCCCAGATGCCCGCCTGCCTGTCCCGTTGCTGGGACCAGTCCAACGCCTTTTTGCAGCAGCTACTCACTGTGGCAGATCAAAGCTGCTCTTCTGAGCTCTGAGGCATTCACTGTAATTTGCCGTTTGCAGTCTGGTGCAGCATGTAGGGATAAAAAAAGGAGGAATAGCTTTAAACTGGAAGAGGACAGGTTTAGATCAGATATTAGGGGAAAAATTCTTTACTGTGAGGCTGGTGAGGCCCTGGCACAGGTTGCCCAGAGAAGCTGTGGCTGCCCCATCCCTGGAAGTGTCCAAGGCCAGGTTGGACAGGGCTCTGAGGAGCCGGGACTAGTGGAAGGTGTCCCTGCCCATGGCAGGGGGGTGGAAGTAAATGGTCTGTAAGGTCCCTTCCAAACCATTCTACTATTCTTTGATCACTGTAACTCATTGATTTACTTTAAATATGTAGATAAGGGAGAGGTACAGACATGGTCTGCCTTTCTTGTTACAGGGATCATATTTTGAGGCAAGGCAGAGTGGGCAGTGGGAGCTGATGGCTTTTTTGCTCCACAGCTGATCTGAAGACATCCTTTGGCACTGAAGAAACCATCCTCAGAATCAGTTACTTAGAGAAAAATGCATCTAGCCATGCGGTTTGGCTTCCAAACCCCTGAAGATAAGTAGGCTCCACATCCCTACCATTTCCCAAAGTGGTTTCAGTGGGAATTAGGCTGCTAGCTGTGTGGCACACTTTTGGGAATCTCACATCATCCGTCAGTAAAACACAGTCAACCCCAAACCTTCTAGAGACACTCCAAACCTTCTGGGAAGCTAATGAAATTTTGGCTCTTGTGGAGACAAAGTTTCCCTCTTTCTGGGTCTGGTTGAAAATGCTCTTGGGAAGAATCCATTCTAACTCATGCCTTCTCTCACTCAGGTTTTATGCTGCTGAAATAATTTGTGGGCTCCAGTTCCTCCATTCCAAGGGCATAATATACAGGTAATTTTACTCTTTAATGTAAATAACATGCTAATATGCTAAACCTTTTCAGCTTTCCTTGGAAGCATTAATGGCAATAGAGAGCCTGTTTTTTGGATGTACTTACTGTAATTGCTTTTCTATGCAGATTTCCCTTTTACAGAGTCTGGGCATTTTATTTTGAAGAGATGATGTCAAAAACCATTTTTGAGGCCTTTTTTCAGAATCCAGTCCTGTTTCCTGTTTTTTTTTTTAACGTTAGAACAAGGCCTTGGATGCACTTATAACACAGCACCCAGCACAGGCACCCTGTTTAAGCTTTCAGCATATCAAGGTGTATAAGGTCAAGTCAGACATGAGAACTTCGGCATATCTGTTGTTTTGGTTACCCTGGGACAGTGGTGACAAGCTCAGCTCAAGTAACAACAGCAGGGAGACAGTGATATATCTTAATTTTAGATTATTAACAGGTGCTCTGTGCACAGTTCCATGGGGACATGGGATTCATCTCACCTACCATCAGGAGTCTGAGTTGGCTGTCCAGTTCTTCTTGTAGTAAGCAGAGAGGAGTGGGCACTTTTAGGTTTGCCAAACCTGTGTTAGACTGTGTACGAGAAGTGCCCACTTCTACCAGAAATCAGGCCACAGTCTTATTTTCCGTGGCCAAAAGAAGGAACTGAATTTCTGGGGAGCTCTAGTCAAGCTCATCTTCGTGGCAAAATTCAGTTACTACATCGCAGCCTTCTGTAGGAGCAGGAAACAAATAGCTTGTCACAAACAAAGAAGAAAGCTCACCCCAGCAATGATGTTTGCTGAACCCAAAATGAGCATATTGCAATGTTTTTCGTGTGGTGTGAACATGAGAACAAACGCTGAAAGTGAATGGCTTGTTTACAATCCATTCCCCCTTTAAAACACTCGCTTTGATTCTTATTAGTACTCACGTGGGAGCCATTTATAGTCTTTATTGACAGGTGATGGTGATTGCATAAACATGAGATCAATACCAGTGGCATTAATCTAAGATGATCTCTGGGGTCTCAGCAAGTTTCTGGCTCTAATTATTATTCTGGGTGACTGAAGGGAAAAATTTTCCGAAGTGCCCAAAACACTTCGGCATGTCTGTCGTTTTTACTCAGTCTTCTCAGAAAAGCTGATTAAAAAATACCTGCAGGACACGGTGAGTTTATGGCAGGACTGTTAATGCCCAAATTTTATTTTTAATTCACGTTTTTACTTGGAATCACTATGTCGCTGCTGTGTCAGGGTTTAGGACTTGTTTCCTCATGAAAAGAGAGGGGTGTTCGGAGTTTGTAACCTTGGGAAATGTGAGAAAATTGGGATATCTGGGCATTGGGGAGCACGGGGATAGGAAGAGATATCTCACTCCCAGGAGTCAGTGTAATATTGCTTTGGGAATCAACCTTTGAGAGAAAAGGTTTAACGAGTCCTACTCCTTTTTCCTTCTTTCACTGAAGACAATGACAACGAGGTCAGTTGAGAACTCACAGTCATCAGTATCTCTGTCAGAGAGAACTAAGCACTTAGGAAAGTGAACAGAAATCATTTTTGAAACTACATCACTTGCAATGTCATAAGAATAATGAATCCAGCTGTTCTGTCTCATGCACCCACATTTGGAAACATTGGCTTAAATTCTAATGAATGAGCTGAAGCGTTTTTTTGGCAGAAACTCCAGTCCCTGGAGCCAATGAGTTTGAGACTCATCAAAATAATGAAAGCAAACTGTAGGTGATGGGTTTTTTGGTTTGCTTCGATCTCCCAGATAAATAAAAGCAGTACTGGCAGCCCGAGATTGATCTCAGTGGTGTAACTAAAATAAGTCATTCCAGCTGGAAATTGTGACAACACGAGTGTCTGCCACTTGGAAGGCAAATGTCTCACTTGTCTCTAATATTTCTCTTTGATTGATGACTCCCATTTTGTCTTGGGCCATATTCTGGCAGCAAGAAACAATTGCCCCATGACAACAATTTAGTGTGTAAACTCTTCAACGTCCCCCACCCTGATGAGGACCTGGACAAAGGAAGACAAGAAGCTTTGCGCAGAGGGAGGCTGGACACTCATCTTTCCTGCAGTTGCAGGCTATCCTCTCGGGAGCATCATGCGTTAGAAATCGCCTTCTTTAAGGGATTCAAAGCCATTTCTGAAAAAAAAAAAAAAAAAAACCACATTGTACACCAGTTGTCACCAGGTGGGTGGCCATACGTCTGCCTCACTGTTAGGACTCTTGCCTGAGATCTGGAAAGTCATAGACACAGAGTGGTTTGGGTTGGAAGAGACCTTAAAGATCATTTATTTCCAACCCCCTCACCATGGCCAGAGATGCCACCCACTGGATCAAGCCCCACCCAACTTGGCCTATTGGCCAAAATGTGTGTAGGCTGTGAATTAGCAGAGGTTGAAAAAGAGCAGTTATATCCTAAGTTATGAGTACAAGCAAATGTGTCTGGGTGCTTTGGGAGCCCTGAGAAGGAGCAGTGATTGTAGCACAAGACAGGACGTGCAGGAATGTGTGTGCTCATAGACCAGGTGACTCAAACTCTACCTGCATCCCATGTTAAGTGCAGCATCACTGATCCAAACATCTCCCCGGGTCATTATCTCAATGAAAAGCAAAACTTTTAGGTAAGATATAAAAAATTAACGTAGAAACCATGCCAGCCTTCCTTTCTTTCTGTCTTTTTCCTTGCTTCTTTGCAAGCTTTTCTCTCCTTTCAGAGTTTGTTCCCAGGTGAGGACCTCATTGTTCTCCATCAATGGTCATGATTCATCAGCTCACTTGCTTTCATTTCCTTCTCTGTGCATTTCTGTTTTCTTCCTGTCTCTGGACTCTTCTTCCCAGAGTAGCTGGAACCTCTGTCAGCAGCCTGGCAGGTGTGTGTGAAGGGCTTTGTAAACCCCTGGTGCAGCCCAGCAGTGAAAAGGTGGTGGGTGTTCTGATTGTGTCTGGGATTATTCTGACCCTCTGCAAGACATGGAGGGCTTGTGTGTCCTTACCTCTTCCAACATTTGTAGAGCCTGCACTGGGAGGAAGACCTGGCAGCATCTTCAGAGAGAATATTGAGACTCCCAGGGAAGGAGAAAGTGAGAATTATCTGTCACTTCTTGCTCCCCTTTTCCAGGCTGCGTTAGGGCAGAAGCACCAGTCAGCACAAAGCCCTTCTTAGCTTCACCATTCTGCATCCTTGAAGGAGACAGCTTTTAGAAGGTGTCTTGGGTGATGTGATCCCTGGAAGTGTTCTGGATGGGGCTTGGAGCAACTTGGGTCTAATGTAAGGTGCCTCTGCCCATGGCAGAGGGGTGGAGCAAGATGTTCTTTAAGGTCCCTTCCAACTCGAACACATGATTCTGTGTCTTCTCCAGCAAATAAATCAGTGCTGGGACAAGAGAAATTAGGAAAAGGGATCCTTAACTCCAAGAGAGCAGCTTTTCATTCATCCCTCAGCCTTCCTTTATATGCTAAAATAACTAAAATGATTTGTATGTCTCTGGAACACTTTAAAGGGGGGTCTTCCTTCTCTTTCTCTGCAGAGACTTGAAGCTGGACAACGTCCTCCTGGACAATGAGGGGCACATCAAAATTGCTGACTTCGGGATGTGCAAGGAGAACATGTTTGGAGATGCAAAAACAAGTACTTTCTGTGGGACTCCTGACTATATTGCTCCTGAGGTGGGTGTGGGATGCAGGGGGGTCATCAAGCTGCTGTGGGGCAGAGAACATGTCTTAGGACATGACTGTTGGTCAGTGGTGGAGACTGCAAAGAGTAAAGACCAGGTTTTGAGCAGTTCCAGGCTAGAAACTGGATTTCAGTTTGACCCAGACTCTGTGTTCCTGTCTGGAATTGCCTATTTTTGTGGTTAATTCATTATTTTTTTTTTGTGCAAACGGGGTTGGGAAACAGGTGGTGCTTTTCTTAACCCAAGAAACAGAATGGAAATTCGGTTTGGGCCATGGCAGAAAAAGTTCCAAGACGTAGGTCCTGCAATTCAGGGACAGAAACAGCATGAGAAATGCTGATTGTGCCCTTTCCCTTATTTCTTTCCATTTTTAACCAGAGAGAAACTTGGGTTGGGCTTTTTTTTGTTGTTGTTGGTCTGGTTTGGTTTTTTGTTTTCTTTTTCTTTTGCTTGTTTGTTTATTTTGTTTGGGTTTGTTTTGGTTTGTCGTTGTTGTTTAATTTCAGTACTTTGAACTAGATCCCTCCAGAAAGGAGAAAGTACCCTTAACCAGGTGACTTCACACAATAATAGATCTTACTGTGGAGAGGCTTTGACTAATTAGGTGGCAAAATTGGGGCCAAAGAAAACATTTTTCAGCTCAGAGAAAAACCAAGAAGTCATCCATACATCATGTTGGACATCAGTCTGAAATCCATTTATTTGCCTTTCAAGATCCCATTTCGTAATTTTAGTGTTCTCATGATGGACATTGGTACTTTCCAAATAGCTTTCAAAGCCTTTGGTGGTTTTTTTTTTTCACTCTACTATAACTCATTGATCCTTCACAGTGCACTCAGGGCTCGATTCTGGCCTAGGTTACACCACTGCTGAAACTCAAGGGTCTCTTCAAATCAATTGGATTTCTATTGCCTAAGAGCAGGTGTAAGTGTGCTCTGCAATCAAGCTGCAGTTGGCTTTTATTCCACTTCAATATGCTTTTATTTAAGAAAAAAAAAGAGCTATTTTTCTATCCTAAAAAATAAAAAGAGAGCCAAGTGTTGATCCATTATCTGTGGTTTTGCTTTATAGAAAAAGAGAAAAACTAAAATAGCTCAGAGTTTTGTTTCTGCACCATCATTTATTTTAGAGATTCAACGAGTGCATATAAAACATTTTACCTCTGAATTGAAAGCAATTCTAGAGTTTATGGATCATCTCTCCTGCCAGAGGCAGGAGTGCTGGGTCCTTTGTCAGTATTTCACTCCAGCTGCTACCACTATAATTTGTTACACCCCCAGCACCTTGGCCACAGCCACATGAATAAGGGGGCTTTGGGTCAACAGACAAACAATTTTTTTTATTTCAAAAAATATCTGACAAAGAAAAAAAACTTCACCTGAAAAGAAATTGCTGAGTTTATTTCTTTTTTTTCCCCCCCCAGATAATTTACAAGCTAACAAGTCTTTTCTTTGATTGCCATAAAACTTTTAATTTCAATTTCCAGACACTTTATCTTTTGAAAGGTAAAGCCTTATAAAAATAATGTGTCTTTTCAGAAGGAAAGGTTGAGATGATTTTGTTTGTAAGTGATCCACGAGAAATATAATAGGGAGTCTTGTTGATTCCTTTTTTTTTTTTTTGGTTTTGAGTGAAACTCTTTATCAATATTGCATAATATATTAAAATCTCTTTTTTGTCCTTTTTTGCATCCCCTCCTTTGGAGACAAAGTGTTAGTCATGAGCGCTCTACATCAGATTGGGTTTAGACACTGACATTTAAATCCTGCTTTGTTAGATGCCACAGGTACAAAAGAGGGGGATATTTCTCACCTAATGTGAGAAAATTCATCTAAAAATGAAGCACTAGGTGGCACTTTATAGTGTTGTAGAAGGACAAGCATCCCAGGAAACAAGTCATCCCTTCCTACCTCAAGTGTGTAATCATCATTTTCCCTCCATAACCATGGAAAGACGGGAGCGTAAATTAATAAGGCACATAATTTTTAGGCAATAAGATGATAATTTTTCAACTCTCACCAGTTTCACATGTACTGACCTGGAGAGTTGTTTTCAGTGGTATTGAGACATAGCCAGGACTTGTCATTGATATCTATCCCATTGCTACAGTATCAGGCATCCCATTGCAACCAAGCTCAGGAGTAAAGATTGTGCCTTAAAATGAACTATTCCCCCTTACAGCTCAAAAATCCTGATAATCCTACACATCACAGTCATCACATGACCCTTTAGATACCTGCACTGTAAACATCTATATATGAGCAAGGTTTCTAGGCTTCTTGATAAATAGAGGGTTGTGTTTTACAGCAAGTAAATATTTATCTGGGTATCTAAAATTGGACTGATTCACTTCCTTGGCTGTAAAAGGAGCTAATGGTTCAGCTCTAGGTATCTCCATAACAGATATCTAAATGCAGGTGAGAATAATTATGCTTCTCCAGAGAGTTTGAGAACTTGGTGGTTGAACTTGAGACCTGGGGGTGGTTGTGACTCCAGCTGACTCACCTGGTCCCACCCCACTGGATGTAGCCTTCACTTTATAACTGACGCAGAAAGGTACAAACAAATGGACTGACTGAGGGCAAATTCCCGTTCCTTCACTTATAACTCAGTTTGTCTCAAGAGGGCAGACCAGCAACCAATTTCCTGTTTTTCCTGGGGAAGATTTTGCTGGGATAGATTCACACCACTTCAACTGACTGATGGTCCTGAGGTACCCTTACACTGCAACTTTTGTAATTTAAAATTCAGTTTGCTGTGAGTTGAGTCAATTCCAAAATTATATTGCCTAACCATTTGTTTTCTTGGACAACACAAGCCTGATTTGAACCCCTGGGATAACCTGGAGAGCAGGCAAAAAAATTAGTTGCCTCACTGCTTATGTTTTGAGATGTCTCCAGTAGGCAAAGATTAGTTCAAGTAACTTAAAAGTTACATGCAACCTTATTTGTAGTGCAAAGGACTGTTTTGGCTCCGAGGTGTGGCTGTGACTTGGAGCTCCTCAAACCACAGCCCCTTCACCTCTGGCAGATGTTCTGGCCCATGCAGGCAGAGCGAAGCACCTCTGCCATCCCACTCGGTGCAAGGCGGCTCGTGGAAGGTCATGTTCTGGCCGCCTTTCTGAGCTGAAATACTCATGTCAGACGTTTTACTTCAGCCTTTGTCCCTCCTGTTTCTGGGCAGATCCTGCTGGGGCAGAAGTACAACACCTCCGTTGACTGGTGGTCGTTTGGTGTCCTCCTGTATGAGATGCTTATCGGCCAATCCCCTTTCCACGGCCAAGATGAGGAGGAGCTTTTCCAGTCTATCCGTATGGATAATCCCTTCTACCCTCGCTGGCTTGACAAGGATGCCAAGGACATTTTGGTGAAGGTAAGAATAACCACACATGGAATGAAAGTCTTTTTTGCCAGAATTGTCATCTTTGGATTGTGCATCTTCAGCTGTTGCACAGAGAAACAAATTCAACGTGATAGGAACAGAGGGAACTCACTGTCTTTTCTGTGGACCTTAAACCACACCTCACTGAAGTCATAAGGCCATCTGTGTGTCCTCTTTGTCCTGAGTTGGGATATGGCTCCTCACAGGGTTCCAGATACCAGCAGAGATCAGTTTCTTTGCAGAGCAATCCCTAAGGTCCGAGACAGGTTAACTCCTGGAGAAGATCCTCTGCCAGGCTTCAAACTAAGGGTAACAGAAGACTGAGACATTGAACATCTATTTCTGGGACACACACTGCCATCCTTCTGCAGTCAACCTGCATTTCTGTCAGGATTAGAAATAGTAATCATCTTCATACCAATCAAGAAATTGCCTTGCTTTGGGAAAAAAACCCTAATTTTCTCCATTATGGGCTGCTCTCATTGCACTGACCAGATAATTAGATAGTCCACCCTGCTTAATGCTTGTATTATCAGCACAGAATTTAACCTATGGAATCAACATTCTAGCTTTTTGTAAGAGAGCCTGAGAGGAGACTGGGAGCAAGAGGGAACATCCGCCAGCATGCCTTTTTCCGGGAAATCAACTGGGAAGCTTTAGAAGAAAGAAGGATGGAGCCTCCTTTCAAACCGAGAGTGGTGAGGATGCATCTTCTTCCAGTTCCATCCATCCCATGTCTTCTAGACTGTGTACTTCTAGTGGCTGGGCTGCCTGACCTGATCGTCACAATACTGCTCTGTGGTATCTGTAAACCCAGGTCTGACACCTGAGAAACCATAAATTACCCATCACTTTCTCAGTTACCAGAGCGGGGGTCTGGATGTCTCATAACATCTTGCCTTAACCATGTAACTTCACCACATTCTGTAGGGATTATCTTCCATTGCACTGCAGAAGGGAAAGCAGTTCAGGTAACCAGGTGATTGGCTAAGTTAGAATAATCCTGACTTTTAATAACTGTCCTATTAAACTATTAAGGTCCTATAAATGACAATAATATAATTTAATTTGAAAAGAGTATCATACTTTCATTTTACTGTCATTCACAAGTGTTATTTAATTGATGGGTCCAAAGCTCTAACATCCCTTCCTGGCAGAATTCATGGATCACAGGCTCAGTGCTTCCTACATGATATTTATATTTACTAGCTCCTGACTAGGTAAGCTGAGCCCATATGAGCAGCCTGATAGGGCCAGTGCCATAGTAATGAAAATCTCAGTATTACTGGTTTGACATCAATTTTTTTTTTCCTTTTCTTGAAGAAATCTCCAAGTGACTGTAGCAACTTCGACAAGGAATTTCTAAATGAGAAACCTAGACTGTCCTGTGCCGACAGAGCGCTGATTAACAGCATGGACCAAAACATGTTCAGCAACTTCTCCTTTGTGAACCCTAAAATGGAGAAAATATTTTCCTGAGATCTGCCTTACTGAAGGAATTCTCTGTAATGGTTTGAGTAGCACTTTGTCAACTGAAGACTCTGCCTCGTTATTTTTATCGAGAGCCCTCCAGAAAAACACATCTCAGTGAAAGTTTGTGCCGTGTCTGGAGGCTTCCAGCTTATTCCAGACTGTAGGAGATGCCAGCCACTCTTCATTAGTGATAAAGTTTCCTTGTGGTATCTTTTGGTCTCTCTTCCCTCTCTTCCCAATGTTATCGAAGTTGAGAGCATCTGAAAATGAGGAGATGCCAAAACCTGTTCCCCACTACTTGCACACACAGCCAACGGGCTTCTGTGTAACAAAAAAATGAGTATATTTGAGCTTCTGGTGATGTCAGTGCCCATTTCTGCAACTCTCTCCTAGACCCACGTTCTTCTGAAGGAAAAGTGGTTTGCTCAAGGCCTGGGGGTATCTGGGAAGACTTCAGGTTGGATGCTTTGGTAACCTCCACTCATACATGTGCAGAATTGTGCATGTGTGAACAGTTTTGAGGAAGCATTTTGTTCCCTACACGCTTTAAAAATACTGTTCACAAGGTGTTAGGATTCAGTTTTGCTCTCCTGGGACAAAGAGACTTTGCAGGCGCCCATTCCAGTATCCGTACATCTTAATTGGAGGCACCAGAGCTAAGGAATCAACCCCAGAGGAGGATCATTGCCACGGGAAGTGCCAAGATCAGTACAGAAAACCAGTGGTTTACACTTAGCACTAGAACAGGAAGGATGGGAAGTTGCAGAACGCCTCAAGCACCATGTTCTAAGCTTTAACTGTCCTTGCCAAACTCAGGGCAAAATCTGGACTGGGCTTTCCGGGTTTTTATCCTAAAACTGCACTAGAAAAGTGGAAGATGTTTCCTCAAAACGTTGTTTAAGCATCATAAAACTCGCCTTCCAGGCACAGAATTGGGGTATTTTACTTGAGAGGTACTAACCAGTGCCTGCAATGGCTGATTTGCTTTCTGTTGCTCTAAATGATGCCCCAACTCTTTTGGCAACATGGGCACAAGTCAGTGAACTGCAGCCAACAGTCAGAGGTCAGGACAGCACATCAGGTGAGGGTGGTCCTTTGCCTTCACCTCGTGACATTTTGCTGTGTGTTCTATCTCTTCACAGTCTGTGGAAATGTTAAAAAAAGTCTTTTCTGTGACCATTTTTTGCCACGGGATCCTTTTAAATAAAGACGCACTTTTTCCTGAAGATCGAGAGCTGCAGAATTGCCCAGTTACTTGCTTGTCACTGAGTTACCACTTAAATACTGGGTCAAAATAAAGTCAAAACCTAAAAAGAGGATTCTTTAATAGCTTAGACTTAGGTAGTCATCCAGATTGGTGTTAGGCTTTAACTGAAGAGCAATTTGGAGCTTCGTTGCATCAACCCCTCCAGTCCATGGAGAAGAGCAGCTCTAGAAGGTGAGTTATCCCAAAATCAGGTTTGCTTCAGAGGTGCCTTTCTGGCTCTGCTGGACCAGGCTGTCAACTTGGACCTCCCTACAGGATAAATGCAGCCTTGCAGGCAGTGCTGGGACGTGACAGCGACTGCAGGCACCAAATCCTGCAGGAACAAGAGCTGAAGTGCCTGAAGTCAGCAAGAAGAGCAGAGTGCCCTGAGAAAGTTTCAGTCCAGTGACTCTGATGAAATCCTTGTTTGTGCTGTATGAAACACAGGGGGGACCTGTGCTCACAGTTTGTGTAGCTGGTCATCATGTTTAATTAGAATGGTTAACGTGAATTTTTTAAATGCCAGTGCTCTTTGTACAGTTTAATAAAATGTTGTGTACAATTGGAAAATGGGCATTGAAGTGACTAAATAGAGACAAAGAACAGAGATGCTTAGAAAAGCCATTAAAATGGCTCTGTGCTGTCTGGGGAATGTTCCCCGGGGGAATTTCAACCCATAGATACACAGGAGCAGCAAGCATCTGAACAACTACAACTACTGCACAGAGCCGTATCTAAAACAAAGATTGGGCACTGTGCAAAGGTATCCAAAAAGAGAATAAGATGTTCCTTTTCACTACCAGAAGGTGACAGGGCTGTCAGTGGGGTCTGGTATCTCGAAGGGGTTGCAGAGGGGATGTGCAGATGTCGTTACTATTAGAGGGTGACTCAGGACATCTTCCTTTGACAGCTGAATGAGGCTGGATCAGCCAAGTGCCTGACTCTGCCCACATGAGTGTGTCCATGACTCAAGTCCATTCTGATGGAGTCTGGATGGCCTGATCCCGACTAGAGACTCCATTTCTAGGCATTTGAAGGCTGACAGTATCCCACGCTAGATGACTGATAGGGATGTTCCCTTTGCAATGGCCCAGCAGTTTGTGCTTGACACCAATGCAGGGACACCCCAAAAGCACAGGCTAAGGGAGGAGAGTGCTGAATCACCTCTTCTGGTTAAGTAACTGAAGATCACCAGGCTTTAACACCTCTCTGACCAAAGGCAAGGCTCTTTGCACTCCAGCTGTGGCCCTGTATAGCTAAAGCAGCCAAACCTAAGAGTGGCTTGTAAAGGAGCACGTTGAGTAACTGCCAAAGCAGGCAGAGTGTTAGGCTGACTGTGGGGTTTTTGATGCAAACCACAAGAAGAGGCACCTGCTTCTCTCTGCGGGGTGTCTTTAGCTTAAAAGCCAAACAAACCCACTGAGGATGGGGGAGGGAGATGGGGAGAGGTGGGTACGAACCACCACGAACGTGCTCGCCGTGGTGCCGCAGCCTGAGCACCCTCCCAGCTGTGCCCACGGTGTTTGAGAGTGACGTGGGGAGCAGGAAACGCTTTCCTGTGGTGACAGCGATTGAGAGATAACAGTCGGTGAGGGCTGAAAGCCAAACACCCTCACGGAAATGAGCAGGAGCCCAGGTACTCACAAGAGATGCTCCTTTGCCTTGGCAGAACTTGGCACCTCCATACCCATCTTTCCTTTTCTTCTTTTTTTTTTTTTTTCCCCTGTCTCCTCCTCCACAAAATGTTCATTTGGACACAGTAAATGGGCTTGCCAGGTTTGGTTATTCATTTGCTGAAGGCTCAGTCCTGTTCTGGAGCCCCGTGGAATCACAGCACTACTCTAGGACGGTGGCACCAGCAAACATCGGGGTCTGACCTCCAGCACCACCTGCTTCAGCTTGAGTTTTGGGAGTCCCCACCACCCAACTGCTCCTTCCCCAGTCTTGCTGCCTCACAGAAAACACAGAAGTTTTATCTTTGGTACATTACAGCACGTACAGAGCTGGTGAAATACAGGAAATAATTTATTTTTGGCTCTTCTGTGCCTGGCACTGATGGCAAGGCAGGGGTCCTGTACAGCCCAGTGACTGTACCCGACATGATGGGGTCTGTTCTGTGGTAACAGGAGCCATGGAGTCCTTTATTCTCTACATCACCTTGGTGTTTATATACACAAAGATATAACTGAACAATAAAAGTGAAACAAGAAAAAACATCGAGTCATAGAAGGTGAAACAAGCACAGAAAAGGAAAGTAAGCAAGAAGAGAGGAATACAGGTTGGTGTAATCTTAAGCAACACTTCCTTTCATTCGTTTCAATTAGAACTCCACTGTTTTCTTTCAAAGCCACCAGCACCATCCTAGAGTTTCCTCTGTAGATGAAGCAGGGTATTTTTGGAGCCTGAGGCTAGAACAGATGAATGGTTCTGATCCTGCCTCCTGGGTAGCACAGAGCTGCCACATCTCCCCTAGAAATCCAAGTATTTCTGCTTTGAATTTGGACTCAGGTCCCGATATTTTAATTGGGCTGTCTGTAGCATAGGAATGCAGTTTAACTGCTCACCTTTAGTCACCCAGCCTCACTGAGACCCTGGGTTGTCCTTTCACTAAATGTGGGTCTCTCATACAACCTGTGGCTCATCCCAGAGCCCTATCACCCAAAAACACCCCGACAGCAGTGGATACCTCCCCATGCGCAGCAGAGTCAAGCCTGGTGGTTGAGTTCACCCTCCAGCAGGTACCTGCACTCAACCAGCCGAGTCTTGTAAGAAAAAAACACCCAAAATTAGTTATCGACATGCTTTCTGTAGTTGCTAAAGTAACTTTGTGGAAAGAATCCTCCATCCTTTTGGTACATTCTCAACAAGGGGGACCAGAGGTCACTGCATTTCCATTCCCATTAACAAGCATGTTCCCTTTCCCATACTAAAGCAGTGATAACCAGAGAGGCACCGAGATCAGTATTTATGGCCTTTTGAGAATTGTCTTTTCTTTCAAGGGGGAAAAGCTTTAAACTGAAAGAAGGAAGGTTTAGAGCAGATGTTAGGAAGAATTTTTTTTACTCCGAGGGTGGTGAGGCCCTGGCACAGGTTTGCCCAGAGAAACTGTGGCTGCCCCATCCCTGGAAGTGTTGGGGCCATTGGATGGGGACATGAGCAACCCGGTGGGTGACATCCCTGCCCACGGCACGGGGTTGGAACAAGATGATCTTTAAGGTCTTTTCCATCCCAAACCATTCTGTGATTCTATGATTCAGTCACAGGAAACACACCATAGGAGATGCTCAGTTAAGATGAAGCTTAAGGGCACCAGCTCTTTCTCATTTTACGTTTTCACATGTTAAATTAAAAACCCCTCTTAACCTCTGTTCCAAGAGGCAACTGGATTCTGCCTGTCTGGGACCCAGCAATCATTCGACCCATGCTGCTCTGCTGCCTGAACAAAAACCTGCCAGTCTATAGCAGCTGGGGAGGTGAATCATTATTTTAATAATCACCTAGAGGAAACATGGTGTTTGAGTGGAGAGAAAATAAAAATTAAGTATCACATTTAATTTATAATGTGGCCTTTTATTTTAGAGGAACATAAGCAGAAAATATTCAGACATCAAAGGAAGAATCCCAGCTTTTACTTCTAAATTCTATTTTATTATTGCTGTTAGCCTCCCAGTAGCAAAGGAAATGAGTTCTCTGGTAATAATTTCCATTTAATTTTCAGCTCCCTTCTGTTGATAGCATTGTGTATAACCTTTTTTCTAACAGTTACTTTAAATTGTGTATTTTGATATTCCGTTCAGCTGGTGGAGAAAGAAAAATCAGTTCTAAAAAAAAAAAGCCATTTTATCTCTGCTGTACATGAGCTCAGCAGGATAATGTGATATCTCGGAGAGTATATTTATTTTAAGTTATTGCTATTTTCCAGCAGGGTGAAATTGTTCAAGACATAACCTCTCATTGCCTCCCTCCTTCCCACCCCAAAAATGTCATGGGGCCAAAGCAGTGGAGAAAAGGGACAAAATAGCAACCCTGATTCAAAAGGAACAATAATCCACCCAGCAAATCAGCTCAATTCTGGTCATCCTAAGCAGAATGAAAAGAGTAAAAAAAAAAAAAAAAAAACTGGCAAAGTGGGGAAAATGGAGCACACAGTTATCATAAGGATAATAAAACCCAAACCGCAGTGGCATTTTCAAGACAGTGAGGTAGGAGTCAGCAGTGACACCAAATGGCCTTATTTTAGAAAGATGTTAAAACTTAATAATGTGTTTTAGTTCTTCAGGAGATCCAGTGACATTGGAAATCAGATGGGAGGAGGAATACCAGTTGTTTCTTTGTGCTGGGCTGTCTCCACACCAAATCATAGACTTGCTTCTTTTTCTTTAGGTGTACTAAAAAGAAAAAAATAAATAGAAAATCTCCACAAAAGACCACAGCTTCTTTTGCTGAAAAACATCCAAAGCAGGACTTAAACCTTCTGAAATGAGGGCTAAATGCCTTAATATTTCAATTAAATGCCTTGTCTGTAAAGCTGCAACACTTTCATGGATTTATGTGGACTAACCACTAAAAGGAGACAGCTGCATCAGTTCAACCCGCTGTTTTTAGCAGCAACAACCACCTTGAGCACTTCCCATATTCCAAATGGGGGGTCTCCCGTGGAGCTGTGGGGAACTGTGATGTGGTTCTTTCTCAGCACGGGAGCATGATGGATAATAAGATCTCCTGCACTCAAAGGTTGCCAGAATTTTATGTCTAGACATAGCTGAGAAGGTGACCAGGAAAATTCAAGATACAGGCTGGGGCTGCAAAGGGCCACTGCAAGAGAAAAGGTGCATTTGTTCTTGGTATAAAGAAATTAAGGAGTCTGACTGCTGTGGTGTCACTCTCTGAAATACACCTTTCTTCCTTGCCGTTAGTGCTCACCAAACACTGGCACTGAATAGTGGTGAAACCGTGACCAAGCTCTTCATATTCAGAAGAAGTAACGAGCGCTCAGATGGAGGCAGCCTTCCACCCCATCTTACCACGGGCGTAACTCCGTGTCCCCAGTATAATGCCCATTTCCTCCAGGGAGTGGGACTCAAAAGTCTGCCTGTTCATTTGGTCAGGGTCTTTGGATTAATCTTGTCCTTCTTCTGCTGCTACAGAGTGACCTTGATCAGAGGAGAACTCTGGACAGTGCTTTTATTTGGCGTGTCCCTGCAGGCGACACGAACCTTGCTTAATGTGGTGAAGATTCTTTTTCTTCAGGGTCTGTAGACCTGAGTTTAACGTTAGATCCTTGGAATCTTATTTTCCATGTTGGCACCGAGGCTTATCACCGAGGGGTGATAGAATCATAGGATCATTTAGATTGGAAAAGACCTCTGACATCATGGAGTCCAGCCATTAACCTGGTCCACCAAGGGTCCAGCTCAGCAAGACGGGCGGGTTCCCCACGTGATCAGCAGAGGGAGGTTGATCCCACCCCAAATAGGGGATCAACAAACAAGTCAAATGACGCACTCTCCAGATCCCTGTAAGACTGATGCCAAGACCGAGCCGATACTGTGTCTGCGAAAATAAGTGCTGTAGAAACAAGATCTGTGATTTATATGTGTCCTAGAGTATATAGAGTAGATGATTGTACCTGAACAAGCACAACCTCAGCTCCCTCTACCGTCACTAAGGATTAATTATTACTGTCAGAGAAATTTATAACACTCTAGCCTGCCCCTGGAGTGCTAAATACTTCTTACCTCGATAGCAAGCACCAAAAATGCTGTCAAGTAAACCCAGCTGCGATCTCTGTGCTTTCTATGTCTATGCTGCTGGTGGTAACACCAATAGGTTCAAGATATTACCCCGATCCCTCACTTCCTAGACCTGCCATCACCAAATAAGGAGAAATCAGCCCATCCTGCAGTGACTTCGTCCAAGAAATTCAGTGTTATTGTTCCAGATTTACACCACCATAAAACATTTCACATATTTCCTTGGCAATGGCAGGGGAGCAATGGACTGGGACCTCTTCCCTTTGTATCACCCACCTGTGCTTCTGCACCCCTTTGCACATGCAGATGTTCATCCTCCTCTCACCTCCCAGCCTACAGAGGGGTGATTTCATCTATCCAGAATTATTTCAGAAGTTACTTTGTGCCAGTTATGCACCTGGAAATGCCCAGGTGAAGCCCCTTGGTCTGCTCCAAGACAAAATCAAAAGAACTCCAGAAGTCTCAGTAAATTATTTTGAAATAAAATACATTCAAACAGCTTTAATTAGTATCAAAATATTCTTCTTGACAGGGAAAGAAATCACTTTAATCTACTCTGAGTCATCGCATCTTCCTCCAATGCTCTCAGCAGTGTCCTCAGCAAGTTTAGGACTTGTATTCACAATTCCTGCATGCCTGGCCACCTTTGGACGTGGAGGTTTAGTTCATGTCAGTCTCTTTTGGGCTCTTTTTCTCTCATTCACTCGCTGTGTTTAAATTATTCCTTCCTTTTTACTCACTCAGCAGAGAATTGAAATGTGCTGATGTCAGGATCTTGGAACAGATGGGAGAGCAGTATTGATTAGGCAATTGAGAGTAGGACATAAATAGCTTATTAAAAGTAAATAATAATGGTTTAAATGCTGTGTACAAACCTTTATAAAACCTAGTGAAGCAAATCGAATAATCCTTCCAGAAATCCATCCGAGTTTTTTTAACAAGGTGATGAAATTCAAGAGCCTTTTTCGCTTACTTATGTTAGTGCTGATGTAAGAGCTGATTGAATTAACAGTCTGGAACTGCTCGAGATGAGCCTGCCTTCAGCATCCCAGCCAAATGAGATGTTTGCAGCTGATGTGTGAAAGGGAAAAGAGAATTGATGAGGGAGAGAGAGCAGGAGGACAGGAGCTGCAAAGTGCCAGCTGGTTTTGTTCCGAGTGGGGAGGGAAATTTATTTTTCATCATAAATTCAGAGTCTGGACCCAAACTCACTGTTGTGTGTGACAATCAAACTGGGGTCTAGGGCAGGGCATGGTATGAAGCTGTGGATGAAATGTATCCTTATTGATTTTTGTTCAGGTTTGATATGTATAAAGGCCTCTGGAACTGAGAGGGTTGTGAAGTCCATGCTCAAAATTCTTCTGTTCCTCCGTCCACGAACCACACAGTACCCAGCTACTCCCAATGGTGGTGACTCCAAATGGTCATATGAGGCATAAAAAGCAGACTAGAATGCTAAGGGTAGGCATCAAAGAGGAGATTTGGAGAAATAAAAATTATTTTGAGCTCGGGCTGCTGTTGTCTTTTCTGTAAATGCCCTGGTTTTTCTGATCCATGTCTGTGCTGATCAGTCAGAATCAGGACAAAATCTGCAGCAAACACTGAGTCACTCCATGAGAAGTGTTCAAAAGGATAACAGCTCAAGCTGGGGAATGGGATATTTTTACAAAAAAAAAAAAAATAGTCTTGCAAATAATTTGTTTCGGAGAAAACAGAATTTTCCTGTGGGCAGATTCCCTGTCACTTTCACAGGAACCTGTTTCAGCTCCAGCTCAACCAACAACCAAGAG
Organism: Cephalopterus ornatus; assembly: GCA_013396775.1. Classification (NCBI taxonomy): domain Eukaryota; kingdom Metazoa; phylum Chordata; class Aves; order Passeriformes; family Cotingidae; genus Cephalopterus; species Cephalopterus ornatus. The sequence goes on from VZRE01006802.1 coordinate 679,195, forward strand.
GTGTTTCAGCATCACAGCCACGTTCACAGACACTCGAGCGGGTGCACAAGGACGTGATGTACCTCTGCAGCCACACTGATGGCAGTTCCTGTCCCCTGGAATGCTGGAGACGACTCCTCTGGAAGGACATTGCTTCCCTCAAGTGTTCATCACTGCTGCTTGCAGAAGGAAATATGCTGGGATCTTACTGCCTTCTTCTCCTGAGCCCTGATTTCCATCCAGAATGGAGGATTGGGCATCGTGAAGTAGCTCCCTGGTTTCTTCCCACCCTGGTGCAACGAGCCAGGAGGAAACTCGCTCCTTTATGACTTTTCCAAAGTTTTCAACTACTGGTTTCAGAAAAATTGAAATACCCTCAACAGATTCTGTTGGGATGATTTCAGCTGAAATTTCTTACAGGTGAATTTCAAGGTGCTTTGGGAAAATCTCGACTTAATGAAAAAGCAAGAGATCCCAAGGACTTAACTTTTAAAGGAGATTCACCCTTCCAGTGCAGAGGTAAATTAAGTATCTGACTCCAGGACTTTGAGCAGAAGCCACAGCCTAGGAATATTGGCAGGCTGAAATACAGAGGAGCGCAGGGAAGCAAAAATTCTTACAGCTCTTATAAGCAAAACATTTTTAAAAAATGGATATAACTTTGTATGCAATGAATAACTCACCTGTGGAACTCCCTGCTGAAGGATAATGTGGAGTTTAACAGCACACCGAACGTTTTAATCATTTTTAGTGAAACAGTTGTGGAATAGGAAGAAAATGCAATGAGAAATCTGGTGGCTGGGTCAGATCAATGGCCCTTATGTGCACAAACATCTCTCCAACCATGGTGAGAAGTCCTTGTGCAGGGAAAAATTCTCAGAACAAAGGGATCCTCACAACTTTTCCTCCCTTTCAGCTTCAAACTTAAAGAAAAGAAAGAATGGAATAATCAACAGAGAATATGGTTTTGTGACAGTGGCAATACAGAAGAGAATTGCCACGGGGTGATCTCAGCAAAGGGCAAATATTATCTCTGCACACTTCCTTTCCTGTGGAAAAAGAGATCACCAGTGTTCCTTAAAAAGCAGGTGTGGTAGTAAGTACAGAGCAGCCACAGCACTTTGGAGATCATCTGCTGACATGAAAATGGAAAATACAGACCCTGGATGAAAAGACCAATAAGAGAAAAGTTGTTTGTCTTACTCCTGATTCACATCAATAAAAAAGAAGTTTCCCACGATGAAGAATTTTCCTTGTGAGCAGAAGGTTGTTGTGTAACAACACTGAGGCATCACACCAACATTAAAGAGAATTGCTGCTATAAACAAGTTATTTGATATTTTGAGAATATTTTGTTTGTTTGCCTTAATTATTCACAAACAGGTGGTAGTTACACTAATTTGTTCTCTATTCAAAATGGTTGGTTTAAACATGTTTTTATTCTCTGATAGCTTGACAGTAGTGTTCTCATTACTCCTTCCTGGCCATTTGTGTGGCATGTTGGATATTAAATCACACGTCAGAGATGACGACTTTGCCACTACAGCATCAGCTGCCTCTTAAAATAAAGAAAAAAAAAAAAAAAGGGAAAAAAAGCAGCCCTTTCCTTTTTTTTTTGCTGGCAAATTGTCTGCAAAAAGCTCAGCATTGTTTGAATAATAAAAAAGCTTTTACAGATGGCCACAAAAGCATTTGCAGCGAGAGTATTCTCATGAATATTTATTCTCACCAATTCTCCTGACAACTTAACTTTCTGCAGACATCCTTACAAGTAAACATTCAAATAGTCTCCAAAAAGCAAATAAAAAGATTTTGCACATAAACACAAGAAAACTCACAGATCCTTTATTTTACAGCACTATCGTGAAATCTCACCCAGAGAAGAAAAGCCCTCTTGTGTTCAATTCTAGAGATGCACAGGGGAGAAATAACCTCCTTCTTGAAGAGTTTGGTTTAAGTGCACAAAAAAAAAATGACACAATACTGTCCTCATTTTCAGGACAAGGAACTGATGTTGACCACAGTGGAGAGACTTCCCCTAAATTAGACATCAAATATAAGAATCATAAAATAAGTCTCTGCTCTCCCTTAATCCCCATCCTTGCACAATGCTCAGATCTAGATACTTTTTGCCAGGCAGTGATATAGGGATGTTTTAGTGTATGGATTTTTGGCCTTTCACTCCTTCATAACTCCAAGCAATGTGCTACCCTATAAAGGGCACCCTATATAGAATCTTAGTCATAGAATGCTTTGTGTTGACAGGGAACTTAAAGATCATCTTGTTCCAACCCTGTACCATGGGCAGGGACACCTTCCACTGTGCCAGGTTGCTCCAAGCCCTGTGGAACCTGGCCTTCGTTCCAGGGATGGGGCAGCCGCAGCTTCTCTGGGCAACCTGTGCCAGGGCCTCACCGCCCTCACAGGGAAGAATTTCTCCCTAATATCTAATTTAAATCTACCCTCTTTTAGTTTAAAGCCATTCTCCCTTATCCTGTCACTCCATGCCTTGTCCCCAGTCCCTCTCCAGCTCTCCTGGAGCCCCTTTAGGCCCTGCAAGGGGCTCTCAGGTCTCCCTGGAGCCTTCTGTTCTCCAGGGGAACACCCCCAGCTCTCCCAGCCTGGCTCCAGAGCAGAGGGGCTCCATCCCTTGGAGCATCTTCATGGCCTCCTCTGGACTTGCTCCAGCAGCTCCGCATCCTTCCTGTGTTGTGGACCCCACAGCTGGAGGCAGCACTGCAGGTGGGGTCTCACCAGGGCAAAGTAGAGAGGGAGAATCCCCTCCCTTGACCTGCAGGTCACACTTCTTGTGCTGCAGCCCAGGACATGGTAGAGCTTTCTTGGGCTGTGAGCTTTTGCTGCCCCATCATGTCAAGCTTCTCATCCACCAACACCTCCAAGCTCTTCACCCAGTCTGTATTTGTGCTTGGGATTGCCCGGACCCAGGTTCAGGACCTTGCACTTGGCCCTTTAGAGCTTCACGACCCACCTCTCAAGCCTTTCCAGGTCCCTGCGGATGACATCCCTTGTGAAACCACTTTGTAGTCAGTGTCAGTACACTCCACGTCGTGGTAGAGGCAAGAATTGGAATTATCCCCTTTAACGAGCGTGGACTCGTTTGCCTCAGCCAAATTCCACTCTCATTACATTATTTTTGAAACAAAGGCAAAACCTTTTCACGGATTGCCACAGTAAAAGTAGCATTTGAATGGCAACAGCACGTCGGGCGCAAGGCACAGAGGCTGGAGGTATGGAGAGTGACGTGTTCAGCTGGGATACTTCTACCCACATGGTTCTTTTACATGAGTTGAATCACTGCAGATTATGCCTGGTTGAAAGGAAACAGTATATTCTGTGGTGTTTAAAGATGTCACACTCATTGCAGAGCTTTTGGAAACCAGTGAGTCAGCAGGAGGAACACAATGCCAGTTCCAGCTATTAGGCAGTTATTTAAAACAAAACAAACAGAAACAAAGAAAAAAAAAAAAAAAAGCCACTTGTGAATTCAACAGATGCAGTGAATTCCCTGCTTTGCAAGGGCTAAAGTGTTTGCACAGAGGAAAGGGGCACTTTTATTAACATAAAGGTCACTGCTGTTCGATTCTTCGTTCAAATGAATTATTCAGTACTTCCTTTTAATTTCATTGAATGTGGATGTCTGTAAACAAATTCTGAAGATCCAGAGAAAATCAAAGACTAGCAGAAAAGCATGTGCAGTGATGGAAAAGCAACAGAACTGACAACTTAGGAGCACAGCCAGATTTCAGCTCAGTGAAGGAGACATACATGAGAACTCAAAATGCCATCTCGCTTCGTGTGAGCCACAACCCTTCCCGTATGTGTCTTGCCTTCCCCATGCATGGCTGGTTTGTTGCAGATGTGTTTCCAGCCCTGCTCGGACAGTGGAAGAGCCTGTGACCCACAAAACCCATCCCCGAACCCTCTAGATGTCCAGGCCCCCAGATAAGAACAGGATCAAAGTCGCTCAAGACAGGATTAGACAGCCCCAGTTCTCCTAAGCCCATGTGTCCAGTGTTCATAATGGTGTTTCAAAGCCTTCAGAGATAACATCTGCTTAGAAAGACTGGTTTTATGTAATTAGGTAGAATTTCAATGTCAGGCTGTGACTCATTGCTTTATATTTTCAGAATATTGAGATACTTAACTTCCTTTAAGTGGAAACTGGAAACCTGAAGTCACCTTAGATGATATGGCAGAATATAATTGCCCTAAGCTGTCTGGCACAGATCTAGTCTCTCCACATTTGTAAAAACTAAGAAAATACTTGGATGGACTCTCTAGGCATAACTCGAAGGTAAAAAATAATGGTTTTCACTTTTCCATACATAGTAACTAACAAATGCAAGGATAGAAGCTCCGGAGCTGTACATCCAGCATCTGGATGCTGGAGCTCCCAAGCCAGCTGAAAAATCAAAATAATGGGAAGGAAAAAAATAATCACAGCATCTTCTATTAAGAATTGTCTGTGCACAGACTCTTAATTTTCACCAACTCATTTGTCAGTCACAGCTATTTGAGGAGTGCTTTGAGCAGCCATCTCATCATTGATCTGTGTAGCTTATTCTTTTGCACCATCTGTCTTAATTTGTATTTTATTAGCCTGGTCTCACTGTAACTCTTCCCTTCACTCGCTGGTTCTGGACCCATAACATTCTTCACTTCAGGCAGCCCTACTTAGCCAAAAACTGGAACTAACACCTCTTCTGGTTAAAGGGAACACTATTTCCAGGAATAACTGGGTGTTTTGTTTAGATATAATGAATTCCCTGTGTTTAGCCACTCAAAATCCTCGGGTTTGTTTGCAGCCCTGTCTGAGCACAGAGGGAAAACCTAAACCCAAGACTCATGTCCACAGAAAGCTTCTCCTGTTGGATAGTGATTTGAGGCTTGGTACAGCCAGACTTTCATCTGTGGATTTTGTCTCTGCTGAAGTTGTTCTCCTCAGGTTGAGAAGAGAATGAAAGAAATTTTAAAGTATAAAGGAAGCTAAAATTGCAGAGATTTGCTCCTTGTCAGTCTGAGCTCGCTAACAGGAGAAGGTCCCTGCAGCTCTGGAGTCTGGACTTGAAGAAAAGTTCTTACGCACTTTTTAGTTCTTGTGTGCCAAAGAAATGTCCTATTTTCTCAGAACTCCTCTTCCTTGTAACTACAACCACTTATTCCCCTGGCAATGGCACCAGCCTTTTTTTTCGTAGTTCACAGGGTTTTTTTTTACTCCGAAACAGAAAAACACATTGCAAGTAGATCACCCTTTTGTATAGTTGAGTCAGATGCAAAAATAAGGAACAGACAAGTTCAAATCCGAACAATGGCATGAAAGAAGGCTCTCCAAGACAGAGTTGGCTCATAATCAACCAATTTCCAGTAAAATTTCAGAGAAAGACTTCAAGGGGACTGGTCTCAACCATATTTGGTGTTACTGCACTGACTCTAAATAGTTCCCTCCTTAAACCCTTTGCATAGGAAAGGACAGATCCAGCAATACCCATCTGCAGTCGCCTTCTTCTCCTCAAAAAGCTGTTATGTCCGTGCCTTCCTGACAAACGAAAGCAAGGGCCAACAGGGAACAACCAGGACAGGGGTGGTGGGTGATTTTTGCCCATGATGTCAAATTAGACTGATTCTGGTGTAGCACCATCGTGATCACACTTCTACAATCCCAGAGGGTTTGACAGAAGCATCTGTTTGGGGAAGAAGGAGCTCCTTGGTCACTGGTGTGGTTACAACCAGCACATAAGGATGGGAGGTCCAGCTGGTGTCCTTTGATGGGAAGGTAATATTTGTGATTAAAATGATGTGAGGAGACAGGCCAAGTCCAGCAGGTCCCGGGGGTTCAAGGGATGAGCCCTCAGAAAAAGAGCATTTTTTGCCTCAATTTGTCACCTTTCAGATATTAGGAATAAATTCTTTATTACAAGGGTGACAAGGCCCTGGCACAGGTTGCCCAGAGAAGCTGTGGCTGCCCCATCCCTGGAAGTGTCCAGGGCCTGGTTGGATGGGGCTTGGAGCAACCTGGGCTAGTGGAAGGTGTCCCTGACCCTGGAAGGGGGGTTGGAATTATTTAATCTTTAAGGTCCTTTCCAACTCAAACCAATCTATGATTCTATCTACATTTCTTCTTTACCAGAATAAACCTGCAAGACAAAGCTTTGATAAATTATTGCTTTCACTCCTCCTAGTACCACCCATAGCAGCTCCTACGCAAAGCAGAGAAAAACAGGAGAATCCCAGCTAGGCGTGTGACTTAAACCCATGAGGAGTTCAGGTCAGCACCCTGATCCCGAGCCTAACTTCAATCACTGGGATAATTACCTTCCTCCTATAAGTCAAACACTAATTCAATCAATGGCTATTACACTTCCAGTGTGAAATCACTGGTAAGTGATTACAACCACCTAAAACACAAGTCTAACAGACTCTGCCATCCTGTACAGTTAAAAGTAATTAAAGTCCAGGCACCTGAGCTGAATTTAGGACATAGCCCAGGCTTCAGAAATCAGCAGACTTCATATTGTGCATTATACCCATAAAATTAGCACCCCAGACACTGCATTGAAACCAATTTGAGTAAAGGAATGGTTTCAGTCTTCATTTTCCTCCTCCTTTTCTAGATAAGTAAGACTTAACAATCCTGTTCTCTGATTTCTTGTCTTTGTGCTCCATTCAACTTCTGGACCTATCGAAAACAAAATTAATAAACAGAAAAGAGAGAGTACCTACAAGGAAAATCACCATGGTCAGGGCTCTTCCTGTGGTCCTGAGGTCCCATGTGACAACCTTTTCTTGTCCATCAAGTGCAACTCTTTTACCTCCAGGAAAAGTCCTATCAAAACTGACTTTTGAATTGCCCTTTGACCCATGCTAATTTTGGATGGTGGAAATTTTCTGGAAGATTTCCAGCTAGAAAGAATTTAATTTAAAAAAAAAAAAAAAAAAAAGGAAAAAAAATCATTCCAGTAACTGAACCATTGCAATCCAGGTCCTTTGCTGTTTAATTTCTTGGTATGGAGACAACCATACAGACATGATGAATGTTCCTGCTCATGGCAAGTCAATAAACATTTTTGTGTTGCCAGATTTCTCTGTGTCTCTACTTTTGACCCATAAGAACCTCAAGGTTCTACTGAAGGGGGAAGAGAAGAGCTTCTTGGAAGGAACCTGGTCCTTACCGAATTGCCCTAATGTGGAGGACAGGACAAGCTACACAGACAACACATGACCAGTAATCTTCCCAAATAGCTTCTTTCCCTCTTTTCCTGTGTTCTTGGAATCAGCAGATAGGGATTTTTCTTCAAACTTGAATCCCAGCTGCTGGTCAATCATTGCCTAATTCCCTTGAATTATTTGTAATTCTTCCACAAGCAACACTTTTCTGTCACAAACTCAGTCTGATTTTAAGTGTAGATCACACGAATTGTGACCTGCTGCCCTTGAGTTGGAAACAGTTCTAAGTTCGTGAGCTAGAGCTTTTTAACAAAATTTTTTTTCCTGAGAAGACAAGGAACAAAGAAGCTGTTTTGTTGCTCTGGATGACCCAAGCCTGCTGATTTGTGCTTGCTGGCTGCCCATCCTTGGTGAGACTGTGAGCCCAGTCGAGGTAGCTCACAGCATTTTTATTGTGCCCACCTGGGGGAGTGTTACACTCAGAGCATATTTCCAGCCTGCCTATTTGATTCTTGCAAATTTGAAATCTGCTTTCCTAATGAGTTGCTTTAATCAGCTATTTGAGTGGAGTTTTCTGCCAGCAAATTCGTTTATAACTCATTAAAATATGCATGGAAGGTAAATGCAGAAGAATATCAGTTGTGAGCATGTCTTGAAACCAGAGTGAATATCCACTGCACTTACTTGACAGCAGCTGATGTCATGCAGTAAATCTAGGTGTCTAGAGAGGTACACACATACAAACACACTCATACACACGTGTAATATTTTCACAAGCAGATTAAAATTCTGATCAGCTCAAGAATAAGAACTGGATTGGGCCATCTGTGCTGTTCATGCTGTCTGAGTGCTGTTTTGTGCAGTTGTTAACTGTGTCCTGGGAATTTGGTGGCAGCCTTTCAGCAAAGCTGGTTGGAAAAAATCTCAGATGAAGCAAAACCATCGGAGAGTTATTTTTTTTTTAAATATGCGTAATCAGAACTTGCCCGGACCCTAGGTAAGAAGTCCACAACTCAGTGCCCAAACCATGTTGCTGGGATTGAAAAGGGAGGTTTTCCCATCAGCTCTCCAGCTGTGTTATCTTCTCCCACACCGTCATGTCTTGGTGGGCAACAGGGCAGGTAATGTTAGTGCAAAACCTTCTCCCCACTCCTGATGTTTTTTGCATTTTCTCTGTTCCTGTATCAACCTCTCCTATCCTGTTTTCCACATGGACTGTAAAACTTCCCGTCTTTCCAGGGCAGTGGGGTTAAAACCATTCACACTAATAAAATAAGTATGCCAGGGGGTGCTCCCACGTACTGGGACCACCCTGTGTGTCCTGGCTTGAGCACATGGCACTGACCTGGCAGCTGCCAAAGCAAGGCTCTGAGCAAACTGCAAGCTGGGAATGGTCCCTGGATTGGACTAATTGCCAAATGTGGGAATGGTTTGGGGGTAACTTGCTAAAAATAAGCCAAAATTGTGCCAGGGAATGTTCTAACATTTCACAAACATTGACAGTGGCCAATAATGTTTCCGTCACACTTGACCAGTTTTATCTACGTAGTTACAAATGGAGTGTGTACTTATACTGGTGTAGTTATGTCCAGGGAGGCCTGGCCCACAGTGTGAATTCCTAGTTATACCTCAAAGCAGATCACATAAATGAATAAATGATGGCCAATCTCATCCCCATTTCAAACCTTCGGTCTCTAATCTCGCATTTTTCACGAACAACAGTTATGACACACACGCATTTTGCAACCAGCAGTAGATCTGCCCTGGCTTCAAATCTGGCCAAATGTCACCTGGTTTCTCTCACAAAGGCCTAGAGCAGGTCTAGGTCAAAAACTGGGCACTGAGATGACAGCATGGTAGAAATTACATAGGAGAACGAGTACAAATACTTCTAGGAGCACTTTCTTTGTATGTGTAGGTTGACTGGACAATATTTTTTCTGGCACTGCCCCAGTTTCCCCGCCAGCTGGTACATACTTGACTTTTCCAGGGCAGAAGACACTGGTCTGTGAGGCCAGGGATGGGGAAACAGAGTCCCAGTAAGGTGGGAGAGCAGGGGCCTCTAAAGGCTCAGGACCCACCAGCTGGTGTAAGAGCTGTGCCATGGTATCACTGCTTCACATCAGCACATGGTGTGTTACACAGACATACGCAAAAGAGCTTTGCACACCTGCTGTCCTGCAGACTTTTTCCAAGCACACAGAAAATTCTGCAGTCTGCGATTAAGGTGGATTTCTCGTCTACCATTGCCTTCCCTTCCCTAATCCTTTTCTCTCCACAGCCTGCTGACCAAAGCACTTCGGTGACACTGAGAACCTCTTTGACCAGAGAGGTGAAATCTCGCACCCTGAGGAGATACACTCCTGTTTTCCTGCATAAATCTCAGTTCCTCCCTTTCTCTGTCACCCCTCCATCATCCCACAGAGATGCCTCCAATGTGATTTGGTACAGCAGCGTTGATGTCTCCTGTTACTTCTCTGAAAATGAATGAGAATTGATCCTTGCCTGTGGGAAACCTGGAGGCAGGAGATATGGAGAAGTTACAAACTTGCAGGAAGAGACTTGAGAGATTTATTTATATATGCAAATGTGAAATAACAGGAGTCTTTAATTAACCTCATTGCACTACCTCAGTGTCTTGGGGTAATTTTTTTGTACAAATTCTCTTTGAAAACAGGTTGAAACTGTCTTCAGTGGTTTCAAGGGCTGTTTTTGGGGGGGAATTTCTAGTTGGATTTAATATCATGATAATCAAGTCCAGACATAGCCCATCAAACTAGATAATGCAAAGTTTCTGTGCATTGAAACTTTACAGAGTGGGAAAAATAGTAAGAGTTTTCAGTGACTTGCCAGAGCATATATGATACGACCGAGCACCTCTTAGAATGCAAGTGGCACACACCTTTAATCAATTGTGATGTGCAAACAAAATAAAAGTGCTACCTGGAGACCCTGGGTGGGATGGAGGCTTGGAGCCTGGCCTAGACTTTATGCCTCTGTCTTGTGTTAATCCCTGGTTTGCCAATAAGTTATTATTTTCCTCAGGAGAGCTGCCAAAGAGATTGAGAATTTGTAGCCTGTTCAGTGAAGAAAAAAAGCCTTCTGTCCCTTCTCCAGAAGTGAACACAAGATGGTGCTGCCATCCACCAACAGCCAGCCTTGCGTGTTTCTAATTCCTAGGGTGTTTAAAACAAGAGTTATTGGTGTTTTAGAGACCATGGAAGCACCTGAGAATGGTCATGCAGGAATTAGGGCTTCTCCTCCCAAAAAAGGTGGTGAGATCAATTACCCAGCTAAGTGCATCTACACTGGTGCACCCAGCAAGGGCAACAAACAGGAGGAGCTGGAAGCCAAGGTGGGACGGTCCTTGGAGGGATTTAAAAGACATGTAGATGTGGCACTTGGGGACATGGTTTAGTGTCAGACTTGGCGATGCTGGGTTAATGGTTGGATTCGATGATTTTAGAGATCTTTTACAACATAAATGTTTCTATGAGTCTATGAAAATCCTCATTAGTCCAGGCAGAAAGTGCCAGATGGCAAATGCAATACAAGCTGAGCAAAAACTAGCAACAAAAAATCCACTATCCGGGATTAAACTGTAACCAAATTCAGATCTGCTGTGTCTGCAGTGTTCCCACCCCAGTCAGCATTTGGGAAAGGCTTCTCAGTCCACTGTAGATGCAAAGAAAATTCTTTGCCACTCTCTAAGGAAAAGCTAATCCCTGATGTGTATGAGACCTGAGCCACTGAACAACACTGAGGCAACATCAAAAAGAACGTGGGGAAAAGAGGCATCATCTACCAGGGAGATGGAGCAGATGGCAACTCACTGCTCCCAGAGTCGTGTGATTATGTGAGACTCACTTGGAAAAGGATGTGCCAGACTAAGAAATTTTAATGAAAATGAGGAAACCAATTCCTCACAGAGTCAAAAACCTTCCTTGCCTGCCTTCTGTGGCTAAACCCTGTCAGCACGTGAGTGAGACGTTTATGAACCACATATTTATGTCCATTGCTCTGGTGTGGGGTTTCTTGATGCCCAGTGACTTTGTCTGCCCCCCATTAGAGGCTCATATGAGCCCTTAGAGACTCTTTCCACCCAGAGACTTGCTTGCAAAATCCATGGGCACCTCCCCCTCTGCTGACTGGTATTAGAACCAGCCAACAGGTTCAATGCTTCTTGGTGGGACACTCAGGACTGTGTAAGCCTATTTCCAAAGAAAACAAGGCTAAAGGGAGATTTCTTTCCTTGTTGTGGAGAAGTTACCACACATTAAAAACCACAATGCAGCAGATGCTCTTTTCATGAGAAGAGAGAGAGCCGCTCTGTGTTTTTGACTCTCAGTGACTAGCACTGCATTAGCCCTTTCCCACTCCTAATTTCTTGGCTTCCCAGTCCAGAGCAGATCTTTAGATGTGTGTCTTTCCCATCTTCATGGGGACTCTGCTGTGGCAGGACAGGGGGATGTGGTTTGTACAGATGTAGCTTTAACATTTTCTCAGGTGTTTTTTTTTGCCATCAAAACCCAAATGGTTTCCCCCTCACACAACCACGCCGCTGGATCATAGAATATTCCAAATATCCTGGGTTGGAAGGGACCCAGAAGGATCACCAAAGTCCAACTCCAGTGGAGGTGTCTTGAGTTGCCATCCTGATAGCACTCGAATTGCAGTCCATGGAGGTGTCAGTGACACAGGGAAAACCAATAAGCTGTTACTGGTATTTGCACACCTGAACCACCCCAATGCTCTCCTTTCAGTCTCCACAAACTGGTCTGATGCCATTCCTAGAAGTTCCCACTCCAGGTTCCCTCCTACAAGGCATAAACACACATTACTAAAAGCTAATCCTCCCCTGGAAATGCCTGTAAATTTTTAGCTTGTAATTTTTCAGTTGAGGTCTGAGATTCACCTGCAATTTGACAGCGTGTCAAGTTAAATAGCTGAGTGTTTGGAGTTGAATAAACCAAGCAGCAGAAAATTGCAGTATGGCTCAGATGTGCACCAATTCAGTGGGTGGCCCCTGAATTCTGTGGTCAAATCCTCATCTTTCTTTAGATCTCTACTTAGCTAGCAATTACCTTGACTCTTTGTAATAAACAATCTACCCTTTGTGAGAGTTTGTCTTCACAATCACTTGTTTGGAGAGACCTGCCCCTCCTGGAAAAGCTTTTTCAATCACACAAGCACCCTCCTTTCTGTCCCTATTTCTGTACTACCCTATACTTTTAAAATAAATACTGTATGAGCAGGGACGTGGTGAGGAAAGTCCTTCACAGGCAGTCTTCGCAGGCACACACAGCTCACCATTTCTAAACTCTGGATTGTTTTTAAAAATCGTTAAGCAGCTTTTGGAAAGGAAAAAGTAAGCAAAACAAAACAAAACAAAACAAGAGCTGTTGGGGTAAAAAGCACACCAAGTCTGAGAAGTTCATGTGGTTGAGAGAGCATCTGCTTTTCTGGGTTACCTAGTGGTACCACTTTAGCTTGCCAGAGACAGATGGTGGGGATCATAATACGTTTGGAAGTCTCCCATATCATGGCATTTTGGGTCAGGTCCTGGCATTGCAGTGTTGAAGCCAAGGCACTGTGTGTTTGAGTCCTAAGCCGTGATATCTGTGTCTCTTTCTGTGCACATCGTTGACCTATTAGTGCCACAGATCGATGATACCAGCAAGGGTAAATACTGGATGGCATTGAAATCAGTGGAAAATATGTTGGAAAAGTACACATTTGAACTTTCAGTTACCAAAAAGCAATTCCCTAACAGCTAAAGAGCCTGGTTGGGATTAGTCTTGATACCACAATTGTGCATCAGGTCCAACCCTTCCCAGTGAAGAGGATGAGCAGGCTACAAGCCCAAAGGAATTATCTGATGATCCTATGAAAGAGAGCTACATCATGGAGGTTCATAATATGTTTGAACAGGGAAAAATGAATATCCACTCAAAGAGCATCAGCTCAGGGATCCAGGACTCACCTGGACCTGCAAGGACACAAATACAGCTCAGGTTCAACAGGACCTGTTAGGATGGAGACAGACAGCAGTGGGGATTGTTCAGGAGGATACACAGCTGTCAAAATGGGTTGGTCAGAAATTCAACTCCTTACAGCTGCTCATTTAATCTGTTTTATCACCACTTGAAACCTTTGGGCCAGATGCTAAGCAGGAATACATTGCCCCAACCACAGCTATGGCCAATGAAATGAGTGAGGGCATCATTCCTCAAAGGTCAAGCGCTGCTCTGCTCCCTGTCAGCAGGTACCACACATCTGGGGATACTGTTAGCAGCAAAATGATCCATCTCATAGGTCCCCTTTATTCTTAAAGATAAAAACAGAAGACTGGCTTTGCAATGATATGGACATTTTCTATCCAGGACCATGCCAAGAACTGCTAAACTCATTCATCAGCTGCCTCTGTAACAAATGGCAACAGCATTCACTGGCCAGAAGCTTGGCAGAGGTTCAGAGCACTGACCTAGAAGTTAAAGGCTCTTTGTTTATTACTAATCCCTGGAGCTATGCAGTCCCAAAGCCATTCCCTTTCTGTGCAACACAAGACCAGCTTTCACAGCCGTAGCCTGAGCCCAGTGAAGTCAATAGAAAGGCTGTCATTGTCTCTGGTGACCAATGCACTGTCCCTGGATTCTGCAAAATGAGACTGGCTCCTGCTTTTGTTGAAATCAATACAAGTATTACCAGTGACTGCTGCTGAATCCGAACGGGACCACAGCGCGTGTCCCTCAGGAGCCCCAGTGATCCTGAAATCCATAGTCACCTTTTTCTGAATATTTCAGAGAATGCAGGATAAAGATTTCGATTTTTCAGCAGGTTTTTTATCTTTTTAAGTGCCCTTTACTCTCAGAAGGACTTCTGACAACAGAACTTGGATCATATAATCCTTTGTTCTACTCCCACACAGTCCTTTTTGAAAGCCTTACTTCTCCCAGGAGTTGCTCTTGGTGTGATATGAAACCACTGCCCAGGTATAGTAACACCTTTTCTAGTGAAAAAATAGCTGGGAAATGAGGGGTCAGGCTAATAAACATTAGCTGGGTGTTCTAAACCAGCCAAGAACTGGTTTTAATATTAGAAGCAAAATCCCCTGGGTTAAATCCTTGAGCAAGACTTTTCTGCTGGACTGTTGGAAACTCCTCTGCTCTCACTGTCATTGTGTCATTAATAACATCACTGGTATTAATTAACCCTTAATAAAGATTACAGTGATTATCAGATCTGAGGAAAAATAATAATAAATAAACAAGCAAACACAAAAACGTAAAAAAACAAGGCCAAAGAACTTCACCCTGCAAGTCCTGCAACTGGTTCATGTCTGCTGGTCCCTTCCTCGAGGACTTCCAGTGGTGGAGAGCTCGCACCAAGATGCAGAGTGGCATCATGCTATCAAGGACATGCCAGTGGGAATTTGGGGCCTTTAGAATTCCATCTGGCAAGTTTAATGCTCTGAAAACCTATTTCCAGCATGCTCTGCCCACTGACAGTACTCACAACCCGTGGCTTTTGCCCTTCTCCAGACACTCCTGGCTCTACTTGGCTCAGCCAAGAGCTCTTTCCTCACTCTCAGATTCAACAGCATGTGTGTTTCAGGAGAAGAAACCCAACACATATTTCCTTGCCAGTGGCATTGTCCTGCATAAGTTGTTTCCACTCTCACAGTTAAAATGAAAAAGTCTTGTTTCCATCTCTGGATCTCTTGCTGCAGCTTCCACCCTCCGTGTCTCTTTGGAGAGAGGGTCATCCATGAAATCCCTAGCCAGGCAGGAGGAGGATGAAATTGCCTTCTGGAATTGTTTTCTTCTCCATATTGACCACAAAGAGAACCAAAATAGTATTTTACACTAAGTCCTTATCCTGTCAGTGACAGAACCCAGAGGAAAACTAACCCGCTGAAAGCAAAGTCATCCCCCGACCATGGCCAACTTAAGTTTCTACTGTCAGGTTAAGCCACAGTGTTTTGGGCCAGATTTTCCAGAACTTTCATCAAGTTTGAAGAATTATGGCTGGTAAAATGGCTTTTGTATGGTAACTTGGAGATCTGGGAACAAAAATATTTTGTATATCATTATTTTCTAGTTCAATGGAATTGTTTTAGTGGAATTTTGAATGTCCAGAAATTATAATTGGCTCCTAATTGATTCTAATTATTATTATTATTATTATTATTGGAGAAAAAAAAGGATCAGTGAGTCATTTCTGTACTGAGTTCACTTTGCTTAATGCACCAGCAGAAGGGTCCAACACAGATGCTGGTGGAGGAGTGACATTTCCCTCTCTGGCAGTAGATGGAGCTACACCCTCAATAATGTTCTTTTCCAGACAGAACAGTGCAGAGAAGTGGTTTGATGGTTGTGCTGGTGCTGCAACTTCATCCAGAAGGGAACTGGGTGGACAGAGGAGATGAATAAGCAGGGGTGGAAAGAATGAACAAATTTCCAGAACGAGGATCATTACTCACTTCTTCAAGGGCTTTATTTACTAGACATTTACAATGGGAGTTCCAACCCCCTTTCACAGTATCCACTATAGCATGAGGACTTGCAGTTGTACATATAAATGTTTTTATTTCTTCATAGTCTGGCTGCATCCAGCCCTGAGACCACCACTCCTCCTAAAATTTTTTTACTCTCTCCTGTTCAGTGGGAGAGCTGAAGCTCTTCATTAATTTCCAGGGATTCCTCGTATAACTGCTTATTAAAGGAATTTACTGGCCTGTATCTTCAGTGTCCAGATTTGGAAGACCCTCCTTCTCCAGCCATGGACACTTCGGAGATCTTTGCTTCTTTTCCTTTCCCATGCAGCTGCTGAGGTCCTGCAGATCTTTTCAGTTCATGTGAGCTACAGCCTCCTATGGAATATGGTCATGTTCCGTCTTCAGGACTCCATAAATTCCTTCATCATACTCTTCCAGACCCGATACTCCCAGGTTTTCATGTATTCTTTCCCAAAGAACAAAGAGGCTTCTTCATCCCCACACACTGACAGAAGCCATAATTTTGAATCTTATTTCCATGAGGTGGTCTAAAAGTGAATCATTGTGTAAGCACAACACCTTCTTATTATTTATGGGTAGGCGAATCACAGAAAGCCATTTTAATAATACCATATTTATCATCACAAAAGCCTCGGCACAAGAGTTTCCACAAGACTGAGCAGCTGCAGCCCAGAGCCTCCAGGTTATCGTGAAAGGCGTCTATGAAAATGTAAAACCATCTCAGCCTCTAGCAGCTACTAAGCTGGGTGGGGTAGGAGGGAAAGTTTATTTATTATTTCTAAATCCATTTTATTCTAATCAGGGCCGGACAAGCTGTTCCTGGATGACAGAACCTGCTTGGATTTGTTGTTTGGAAGTTCATGGTTGGACTTTCAATGTCTGTGATCTTCTCGTGTGGCTTTCCCTCTAACTCAGGTTTTCATTTAAATTCTTTGGTGCCTGGTAAGGAATGAGTTCACTGCACAGACCTTTCCTCAGTGGGGGATTTGCTACATTCTCTGTCTTCATTCAGGCTACCTATTTTCATTAAACTCCTTTGGAATTAATACTTTTGCAGCCCTTTTTTCTCTGCAAAATTCAGTTAAACCAGTCTGTAGCATCCCAAAGTTATTGGGGTGGAAGGACTCACCTCAGCTGTCCATCGTCCTGACAGCTGGAAACGCAGGATGGAGTTGGAAACATCTGGGATTTTGACATGCTTCAAAAATGAGGCAGTTCCCATGAATGTGTTTGTGTCACTGGCCTCACAAATTCTGGGAAAAAAGATTTCCTGGGACAATAACTGCAACTGTTGCCATGGTGTCTGCTTCACCTTGCATTCCTCAGATGCCTCTGGTCTGTGGACAGAGAGACGCTCTCCAAGAGTGAATTGCTCCTCTCCAGTGTATTCCTCCCTCTCTTTCCTCAACCCTGCCAAGAAAGCAGAAGAGAAGTGACCGCTCCCTGGTAATCAACCCACATCTATGCATTAAAAAGGCAGCATCAGGCTTCTGTAGCTTTTAATCTGACCTGAAACATGTTTGGGCCAGGCAGAGGGAAGCGAGTTTCACTGTGCGCCTGGGAAAAGCTCTCAGACATGTGCTTTGCGCTGTTGACAGATGAGTAGGGTCAGGGCCCAAGCATGGAGACAATTTTGAAGGAGCCACAAGTCTGCAAAACACTCAGGCATTTCCAGCTGGGAGACTTTTTAATGCCCTCCAGCGAGGCTTAGGATCGTGGTGAGAGGAGAGGAGCCAGGTAAGAGAGGGAGAGTGCTTGTGTTTTTAAGTCATTCCACCCACCGCGGAGTGAGGCAAGAGCCAGGAACACATTTCATAACATCTCTGATGTTTTCCCCTCTGCAAGAAAAAGCTTTCAGTTGTGGTTCTCGCGCTCAGATAAGATCGTGTGGCGCAGGGCAGAGGGGAGGCACTGAGTAAAGCTGTTGTAACTCACTAAAGCTCTTCGGTCCCAGGTAGGAGCCGCGTGAGAGCAACACGTGCCTTGGGGACTCAGGCAGGAAGGGCACTGGGGTTTGATCTTGTTTATTGTTCTGGCCTGAGCCTGGCCTGGAAGGTGAGGGGTAGCTCAGGAACACGTGATGTACCCTGCTCCCTTCCTGTGTCCCCCCAAAGGCAATTTATTCTCAAGCTGAGCCATGGCCCCAAAGTAAAATAAATTCCTGCGTTTGGCTCGGAACACAGAGTACACAGCAGTTAAGGAAACCTGTAGTGTAAAATGCTTCCCATACTGGAAATGTTGATGGAAAATGATTGACAAGGGTTTGTCCCACATTATTGGCACTCCTGGCTGTAGCAGAGGCTTTCTTCTGCCCTTAGGTGGTCCCTGTCAGGAGGGATTTCTGTAGGGTTCACACTGTTATCTTACCTTCAGTTTTTAGACAGCTTGTAAACACAAGAGCCAAAAATGTGGCTGATGGGCCAGCAAAGAGGTCCCTTCCAAGAAGTCATTCCTCCTTTAGGGTTTCTCCAGCTATCCAGCTTGTGCCCATGAAGCTCCCTCTGCCTGGCAAGGACTGTGAATAGTTTAAGATGTTGATGAGAAGGACTGGGAAGGATCCCTGGCTGTGTTGATGTTGTGGGGGTGGGCTGTGTCCCCCACAGTCCTGGCTCTCCTGTTGCCCAGGCCATGGTTTCATGCCCTTGGTGTCACACTGAACACAGGGCACGTGGGAGCCCCATATCCCAGCGGGAAGCAAAGGTGTGTTGGTGGTGACCAAGCAAAACACAAAGTGTACTGCACATTGTGTCACATGGGTCTACAGCACCTGGGTCTTACTCATTTTGGATCAGGTCGGTGCCTCAACATCTTCTGGAAATAAACACAAACCACAGGAATGCATAAAGGCTACTGAAAATATAACACTGGCAGTGAAGAGTTTCCTGATCAGACTTGCTTTGTCTCTTGAAACTAGTCCCTGGGGATCACAGAATTGTAGAATTGTAGAATATCCTGAGCTGGAAGGGGCTCATAAGGATCATGGAGTCCAACTCCTGGCCCTGCAGAGGACAACCCCGAGAATCCAACATGTCCCTGAGAGCATTGTCCAAAAACTCTCGAACTCTGTCAGGCTTGGTGCTGTGACCACTTCCCTGGGGAGCCTGTTCCAGCATCCAACCACCCTCTGGGGGAAGAACATTTTCCTAATATCAAACCTTAACCTCCCCTGGCACAACTTCAGGCCATTCCCTCAGGTCCTGTCGTTGGTGACCACAGAGCAGAGATCAGTGCCTGCTCCTCCTCTTCCCTTCATGAGCAAGTTGTAACTGCAGTGAGGTCTCCCCTCAGATACCTCTTCTCCAGGTTGAACCAACCAAGTGACCTCAGCCATTCAAAACCCATTTTAGTGTGTTTAGGATGTTCTGTTAAGAGGAAGAGGGAACAGGCAAGAAAACTGAAGATATTCAACCCTAATTGTCTAAGCAGCAGAATGAAGATGAACCTCTTGCTTCCACAATCCGAAGAGTGGGACAAGCACCTGTCTGTCCTTCTGTACATTTGTCAAATTAATGCAGTAAGAGCTTGTTTGCTCCATAGAGACTGACCTCACTCCTCTCACTGTGATGGAGCTCGTCAAACAGCCACTCACAGATGTCTTCTGCACTAAAAACACCAAGTTTAGGCTCCCTCTGAGGCAATGAAGCCAACACTTCTAGCACACATTGTAACTGCTACATATCTGTATTTGAAAAACTAAATCCAACATCAATGTGATCAATAGTCTGGGCAGTGACATAACTCACACTGTATCGGGCACCTACACATGACCAGCTGGATCCCTGCCCAGATTCTGCTGGATATTTTAATTAAATCTCCTTTGGGCTACTAAATCACATGGAGACACCTCTGTCCAGACACCTACACTGGGTGTCTGTATCAGTAAGATGAATCTGATCGCTATGTTCGCTTTCTGAGGCGGAAAGAATATCATGGACCACCCCTGTGGTCCCTGACCTCCATGGGAAGGAAGCAAAGAAGGCAAATGGAAATTTCTCCTGCCTTGCAATTGGCCCTGGGATTTGCAGACCCCTCAGTTCTTGCTCTATAGACACAACAGGCGGGTTCATCACCACTGCAAAAATAATAGATGGCATTTCTAAATCAGGTTAGATTATCTTCTTGGTAAGTTGTGTTACACGATTCCAACATGACTGTGCGAGTACCCAGTTTTCTCCTTCCATGAAACGGTAACACCTAAGAAAATATCTTGATATTCTCTTACTTGGAAATAAGGGGAGGTAAAATCTGGAGAGGTGAAACTACATAGAATCCTAGAATGTCCCAAGTTGGAAGGGGCCACAAGGATCATCAAGTCCAGCTCCTGGCCCTGCAGAGGACAGCCCCAGGAACGAGACCCCGAGAGCACAGCTATGGTTTTCCTGAGGGACATTGTTAGTTGGAAATGGTCATTTGTTTTCTAAATAGAAATGAGGACAAGGCAGGTCCTCCTGGTATCCCAGATTGTGGATAACCACAGAAGCTGCCGCCAGATCTGCCGTCACATCGCACCACACCCTGTATCTGAAGAAAAAGGATCTGCAATGCACTTCATCCCTAACTGCAGGCACTGCCCTGGGGTCCTGGCCTGCAAAAGTTCAGGCAAGGGCCTCTGTGATCTCCTTCACTAGAAAAACATCTGCAGGCAGCTGGGTCTCAGTGGGTGCAAGTGGTAGAGTAACTGTGCAGGAGCCCACAGGCACCAGCAATTGAAAAGCAGCCCTTCTGTTGATCTGATCCAGCTCCTACCAAGGCTTCCTCCCCTCCTTCTCAACAGGATGGAATTTGCTGGCATTCCTGCAAACCTATTCCGTCTTTTCAATACTTGCCATGTCCATGCGGCACCCCAGGGTGTCGGCAGATACACTTCAGAGTAGGAGGGCATTGCTCCACAGGCCTTTGCTTTCAGAAGGAAAACTCCCCAGAATTATCATATTAGAGCCTATTCCCAAAACATGTCTAGGCAGTTATTTAGGACGGGCTTTATTATATAGTCCTGCCCCGAAGAACTAACCACCACTGAACTGTTTATTATTTGTTCATTGGGAGTACTGCAGTCAGAGATCCCTGTCTCCCTACGTGCTGGTCAGAGAGAAAAAAGCTTGAAGCACAGAACATGCATGCCACAAAGCGTGTACAGCCTGAAAAAAAAAAAAAAGTAAATAAATAAAGAGAAGAAAGAAACAAGTACATAAAATTCCAAAATTATTTACTGATTAAAGACCTTAGAGAAAACACAGGTAAATTCAAAGGCAAAACTGGTATTTTTACCTGTATTTTCTCAACCCAGAACTTTAGGAATTTACTTTCAGGGAAGGTCTTTAACAAGAGGGAGTGGGGAAAAATATGAGGATTGGTTAGGTTTTTTGAATCTTTTGAACTTTAAAACCTAGAACAAAGTGTAGCTGGATATTTTTGAGGTTGGGTGTATCCATGAAACATTACTCTATGCAATTGAAGATATTGTTCATACAAATGAGATGCCCTGACTGATTTCTTTGACTTTGTAACTCAATGTAAGACTGTTATGCAAGCTATAATTATTCTTATTTGGAAACAATTTCCTCTTTTACTTTCAGGGCTCTTTGGGGAATAGGAGGCAGCTCAAAACAGCAGGGTTTGCCAAAACTAAAGCTAAGAAAACCTTCCAACAAGTTTCATTCTGTTCTAAATCTGTATCGTAGCAATTCTGATAAGCTTGAAATTTGGCAGAAGAATATCTCTTCTCCTAATCTTCTGCTGGGTACCAAATATTATCCCACCACCATTGCTTCAAAGTACAACTCACTGGGGGTTTAGTGCAAATGAACACTTCAGAGTCTGACTATTTCAAGAGTATAACACCGAGTTCACTGAGATTGGACAAGCAAACATTAACTTCAGAGTTTAAATATTTGACAAGAAAAATAAAGAAGTAAAAAAATCTCAGGCTGGCTGGAAATTGATCCAGAGTTGAAACCCAGTTTGAGCCTCCACACCGAGGGCTTGTTTACACTAAACTTCTGGTTGAAACATCATTCTCCTGCTGCCACACCTTGCTCTCCGGTTTCGGTAGAATAAGCACTTCTGTATATAGTCAGCAACATTTATTGTAAATACCATGAAGACATGTCCCTGAGAAAGTAGAATCATGAGTATTTGGTGTTTCCACTTTGAACTGTGCCATTCAGGAGAATATGAGCACCCTACAGCTTTGAGACAGGTTAACCTTCAAGATCAAGGGACAGAGGGATGATATTTTTAATTTGAAGGTCTCACCCCAGATCCTACTTCAGACCCAAATGAGGATGGTGGTAGGCAGTGGGTTTATTTTTTGTTCAGGATGAAAGTAAACTCAGCTGAGCTTTCGGTTTGTTTCCATGTTGGGTTTTTTGGGTTTTGTTGGCTTTTTTTTTATTCCTATAGTGAAATTCATAGAATCACAGAAAGGTTTGGGTTCTAAAGGACTTTAAAGATCATCTAGTCCCAACCTCCTTCTATAGTCTGAAGTATGTACACAGCCTTGCAATTGGTCCCATCCCTCAGTCACTCTGCTCCTAAAGACATGAGAGCAGTTTTCTGGAGAAAACTGTGGTAAATGGGAGCACTGGGAATGTCTTAAAAGTTAATCAGGTTGTCTTACACCAACACACATCTTGTCCACCAAGTCACTATTGCACATCTGGGCACTGCACCTGGAGGATCTGTCCACACCAGAGGAGAGTGATGCCTCCAGCACGGACTGGGACAGACACAACCTGTTGAGGAGAGGGGCATGATGTGTGATGGTGTCTGGATGTCCTGACAAGCTGTTGTAGGTGAGTTCTTCCTTTCCTTCCCAAACAGCAAGAATATGAACCACTCCGTATCCTAATCTTGGACATTTCCTAGCACTACGTGCTGCATGTGACTGCACACATCCAGCAGAGAGAAGACAAGGAGCAACCTGGTCTAGTGGAAGGTGTTCCTGCCCACGGCCGGGGGTTGGAACTGAATGGTCTTTAATGTTCCTTCCAACTCAAACCATTCTACAGTTCTATGATTCTATGATTCTAAGGTCAGGGTCAGCTGCTCTGAAGGACATTTCGTCCAGGCTGCTTCTTGCAGCCCCATCCTACACATCCACTCTCTGCTTTGGAAAGGACAATGCATTCATCCCCATCATGCCTCTATCCACCCACAGCTGCAGCACCGGGAAACTTTGAACCAGACCAAGGAGGGACAGTGACACCCATGTTGTCCTATCCGCAGGCAGCCTTTCCCAACCTTTCCCAATCTCTTTTTGAGATCATGAGCTTTTCCAGTCCAGGCAATGGCGCGTCAAGCCTTGAGGAGTGACTGAGGGAATTGAGGTTGTTTAGTCTGGAGAAAAAGAGGCTCAGGAGGGACCTTATCCCTCCATACGAGTACCTGAAAGGAGTCTGTAGACAGGTGGGGGTCAGTCTTTTCTCCCAAGGAACAAGTGATAGGTCAAGAGGAAAAAGCTTCAAGATGTGGCAGGAGGGTTTATATTGGATATTGGGGAGAATTTCTTCACCAAAAGGGTTGTCAGGCACTGGAACAGTTTTCCCAGGGAAGTAGTGGAGTAACCATCCCTGGAAGGATTTAAAAGATGTGTAGATGTGGCACCTGGGGACACAGTTTAGGGTGGACCTGGCAGTGTTGGGTTAATGGTCAGACTCAATGATCTTAGAGGTCTTTTCCAATCTTAGTTATTCTGTGATTCCGTGATTCTGTGAGTACAGCCCCCCCCAGAGCTGGCGGCTTAGGTGCAACCCCAGCCCTCCACCCTTACCCCTCTGCCTCCCCTGGAAAATGGCATCACTCCAGACAATTTACTGTTAATCAATAGGATTTAACAGAGCCAGATACAACCCCGAGAGAAACCGCTGATGGAGCTGTATCTCGTCAGCAGTGAGGGCCTCCATGTGAACGGAAGCATGATCTGCCTGCGTTGGCATTTTCTGCTTCGTCTCTCACTGGCATTTGCATCTCCCAATTAAATAAGTGTGGGCATTTGTATAAATATATATATAGCACTGCATTAAAGCCCTGGGATCCATCTGACAGCCCAGCATGATGCAGCAGCATTAGCAATGTTTGTTGTACCATTTCAAATGACCTCATTTGGTGGGGATATTGCAGTCAGCCTGTGCCTGTTCTAACCCAGACAGTTGCAGGCACATGGGTTTTAGTAGAAATACATCCACTGAACTGCGTTTGGCTGCCCTTTTCTTTGTAAAAGCCATGAGTGCTCTTAGTAAAGTTAATCTGTGCCTGTGCGACTGTGGATTACGTTCTGATGTTTTCCATCAGATAAGTGGACTTTCAAGCTGTGGTGGTAAAGTGTTGGGAGCTGATAGATGACTGATGCTTGGGGAACGGCAGTTTGGCCTCCTCACACACTGGGACTAGGCCTTCAGCTTCTTCTCCCCCAAAATATCTTTCTTCTCCATGGACAGGATGAGCAGCAATTCAAGGATTGGTCAATGCTTTGATGGGGGAAAAGGATAAAGATGAATGTAGCAAATGTACAGGAGCAACTACTTGTTTCAGAGGGTGACTTTCCCCTGCTAGCCTTACCTCTGAAGAGGATGATTTCAATCAATTCCAAAGGGTTTTCCGCTTCCCTATCACCTTTTTCTAAGCAGCCAATGCAATTTTAGGCCCATTTACACATGGATCACTTCAGTGCAGGGCACTGTCATGTGCAGGCCAGGCTAGAAATGCTTTTCCACTGGCATCAAGAGTTGAATTTGGTCCAGAGGTGACTTTACAATCTCAGGAGTCATCTGTTTTCTCCACTGAATGTGGCCTGCTCTGTTCACAGAACAGAGTGACCTGTGCCAGCTATTGCTCAGCAGAAAACAAAGAGGCAAGGAAGGCTTTGGATTTCTTGGGTTGTCTACAAGCTGCATTTGGATTTCATGGGTTACCTACAAGCTTAAAGCATCAATGAAGGTGACAACTACCCCTACCCTTCCAGCTGTCAGAGTTCAAATATGTTTCTTAGTCTTACAAGCAGGAAGCAAGATGAGAAGTTAGATTATCTCATCATTATCTGCAGTAAGGAGGGCAGCTGGGTCAGCACAATGCTGCTTAGCGTGACAGCTGGTATATAAATAGGATCAGGACTTACAGATCAGGAGCTGCTGCTGACCAAGGTTAAAAGAGTAACTAATGCCTAAATATACTGTGATCATGCTCAGAGTCTGCCTGTGTTTCCTGTGCAGGAGCTGAGCATAATGAGAGTTCATAAATGACCTTGTTATGAGCACCAGGGATGCTCTGAAGGCACCACGGGCAGACAGGGGAGGGCTGGGCTCCTGCTAGCTGGGCAGGGTGGATCTGTGCTCCCCATCATCTCCCCAGGCAATGACAGAAATCAACTGTCCCCTCCCCCTGACCTGGAACAGATGCAGCACAGGACTGTCAGGAGGACCAATTAGTTGATAAGATACCAATGTGCCCCAGGCAGGCAGAAACACGGAGGGATGCAGGGATGTGCTTGGGCTGTGCTGTGGAGGCAGGGATGCTGGCATGGATCTAGAGGGTTTTCACCGGCTTCGTGCTCCAATGAAAGCCAAACCAACGTGTCTCCTGGAGTTCACAGCACCATTCACACCGCACAGGAACCTGACTTAATCACTGCGACTGCTGTGGAGACCAAGAGGGATGGAAAGAGGAGGCTCAGGCTGCTACCTGCCAAGGAGCAGACTTTGCTCCTCTACACTCAGCCCACAAAGGCAGGGAATAAGGGTCAAAATGATCAAAATGATCCCCAGTGACTTCAAGAGGCCTTTAGGCAGGTGAACGAGGAGCCAAAGCAAGAACTCAGCCTGGCTCACAGTCTGCACAAGTCACTGTGCCTTGGGAAACCGAGGATCATGTTTTCTCTTCCAAAAGCTGTTGGCACTAAGTGTGTGTTGCCACAGAGGGCTCCAGCTTATGTATTTCCTGAGAAACCTCCCTGCCTTAGCAGTCATCTGCAGCTGATGAGCACAGCCTTAGCTTTTGATGGTGATTTTCCATCCTTTACTTCCCTCCCCCTCAAAAAAAAATTATGTAATCCCACCCATTTTTAGAAACACAGCTGCTCAGCAGATCTGGCTGATATTGATCATTTCAGCCTCCATGATTTCAGAAAGCCAAACTCTCCGCAGGGCAGGGCACAAGTCGGAGTGCGAGGGAGGGTGAGAACAGATCACCTAAGGGGCACAGGCAGCATTTTTTGTGTGGCAGTATGTGGAACAGAGAATGTTATCCTGCTCTCACTGCATTTTCTGACCTGCTTTTGACCCCAGAAACATTTGCATTCACAAATACTGGAGCTGTACCCTTGGGAGGTGAGGGAAGAAGAGGAAAGGAAAAGAGTGGGTTTACCAAATCTGGGATCGCTGCAGGACTTGGAAGGAAAACTTTCTTCCTCTCTTCCAGCCCAACTGTAAACCATACTGCATCCAAGAGAGCTTGTTTATTAGTCCTTGAAATGGACAGTTTTCGCCAAGACAGCTCCGCAGTTGGTGACCTCTGGCTGAGAGAACAATGAAACCAATTCACATGATCATCCTGCTCCCCACCATTCCTCCAGGAAGGTGTTGACTAGATGACTTAATTCTGGAAGACTTTAGCCAGTGCTGCTCTTCTTTCAGGGAGAAAAAGGCCTAAGAAGGTTGTATACCAAAAACTACCCACCCCTCCATTTTGCCATGAGAGATGAGGGAGCAGTCTGGGGACATCTCAGGTGGGTAATAAAAAAGGACACTGGAAGAATGGGAATGAAAGTCAGAATGTGAAGTCAGAAAGGTCAGAGTACCACAGACATCGAGGCTCTACTCCACAAATGGAGTATGAAGCACAATTTTTGTTCCCCAAAACAGACAAAGCAAAACTGGAAGAGACACAGGGAAGTGAAATAGGACCCTGAATGTCAAGAAATTAAGTATTTCAGCTAGAAATGGGGTGTTGCAAGTGGAATAAAATGCCCAAATGATCATGAGTGGCCTGAAAGAGGTGAATCTGGTGGTGGAGAAGTGATCACTGGATCTACAGCCCTGTTAGAGTTGGGGAAAGGATGGGGTACTCATACCTTGATTACTCCTGTACCATGCTGTGATGTGTGCCAAGCATGAGAAATCTTGACACAGAGAATCACAGAATGGGGAGGGCTGGAGGCACTTTAAGGATCATCTGGTTCCAACCCCCTGCCATGGGCAGGGATATCACCCACTACACCATGTTGTTCAGGGCCCTTTCTAGCCTGGCCTTGATCTTTGTCATTCCACCAACTTCTACACAGAGAAAGAAGAGGAGCTATTGGAGAAATTCCTGGAGAGCCCAGAGGACTTCTTCAAACTTGCCCAAAGAGAGCTAAAAACTAGCCATCAGGGAGCTAAAAGCAATACTTTGGGAAAAGAGAAATAATCACCAAGCAAACCTTGCTTTATCACAGCTGGTAGACCAAAACCCAGGGGGAACATCAACCCCAGCTCCATTTCCTGAGCCTTGGCTGTGCCACCACCATGGACTGACAGAGCTGTCAGTCCCATATCCATGTGTCCTGACAAGTGGTCTTTGTTCCCAAGGGATTACACTCGCTAACTCAAGCAGGCATAGCTAAAAGACAATGTTTTTTTCGGTCAAAAATCACTGTATGCCTGCAAGAACAGCCAAGGCATGCTACAAAAAATCAACCAGAAAGCCGTAGGGATGCACCTAAAGGACATCTATTCACAATTTTAAAATCTTTCGGAACTTGCTCTTGCTATAGGAGTACTATGGCTTTTGTTTAGGATTTGTTTCAGACAAGGCAGCTCAGTGGTAAGCAGAGATCTAAGTTCAGTTCCTGCTTTCTTTGTTGGTTATTTCCTCCGGGATCTTCAGTACCTCTCTCAGTGCACTTCAATTTTTCCCAGTGGCTGAACAGAAATAACTCTGACTATCTGCCTGAAGAGTTGGGGTAGATACAATAAAGGTTGTAAAGAGTTGAGATAATGTTGTAACAGGAGCTGTAAAGATACCTACAGAAAACAGAGAGCCCTTGATGTCACCACTGGAGCTGATACGTGAAGCAGCTTGTGTAAAAGGCAGGTGACTGCTGGAGTGTCTCAGGCTCACTGGGAGATCCCAGTTACATTCAGCACTAAAATCGCATCATCTTGTTTCCCAGCCTTTGACAGAGCAGCCAAATGTTTTACACACAGCTTCCACTTTCACTTCAGACCCTATCTGAAAGCTCATCCCGTGTCTGGGGAAGCAGCTCACATCTGAACCCATCGCCCATTGTTTTGTTGCTGGTGGTGGTTTTAGGGGATTTTACGGGGGGTTGCAAAAAAGAGGGAAAGCATCTTTTTAGACAGGCAGATATATGACAGAGGGAAGCAATTTTAAATTAAAAGAGGAGAGATTTATGTTGGATATTTGGAAGAAATTATTTACTGTGAGTGTGGTGAGGCCCTGGCACAGATTGCCCAGAGAAACTGTGGCTGCTCCATCCCTGGAAGTGTTCAAGGCCAGGCTGAATAAGCCTTGGAGCAATCCGGCCATGACAAGAGGGTTGGAACTAGATGGTCTTTAAGGTCTGTTCCAACCCAAACTATTATATGATTCTATGACTTTTTTTTTTTTTTTTTTAAGGTAGTCACATTGCAAAACAAATTCTGTTTGCACAAAAGCAAGTCCTAAGCATGAGGGTGAGGGAAAACCTGATTTATCATCACCAGAATATTCTTTTCCCCTCTTTGCAGTTTTAGCTGAGGTGATGGAGGTGTCCATGCAAGGACACATTCCTCAGTGTCAGATCATGTGTTGGGAACCTGGAAAGAAATAAGAGACACAATCCTGTTGCACTTTCATGGCTGTTTTCAGAATTTGATTCTTTGCCTCCCAGGATTTTTGTACAAGAGTTATTTCCCACATGGAAATTTTAGAATGTCCCATAAAGCCTAATTGCAAAAGGACGCAGTCCCAAGCCAGATATGACCCCAAAAACATCAACAGCAGAGTCAAAGTGCTCCTCACGGAGCTGACTAGCACCTGAGGAAGAGGAGGGGACATGCTGCAGCCTTGGGGACAGCCACTAGATGGGGGCACGAGCACACATCTCCATAGGCCTCCAGCTGGACCCCAAGAGCATGAAGACCAGGAGGTGACACATCACCGACCTTCTCTGCCCCTTGGCATGGACCAGGACCCTCCAGGAAAGTGGATCTACCAGCCATCCACCAATTCATCAGAGTGAGCCCTTCATGCATCCATGACTGAGATATCAAGGAACTTACGGTCTCTCCACTGGAGTAATGAGACTTGACTGCATTATGTTTTTGGGCGGCTTAGGCTGGGCCATGAACACCAGTTAGAGACCCCAGGTGGCTCCCACTTGAGATCATTATGGAGCCATAGAGCTTTGCTCTTGGGATCTGCTCCATAAGATTTCTTTACCCAATGCTTCCAGCCAGCTAATTCTCTCTCAGACTATAAAAAGTCTGCCCACTTCTCTCAAGACCTCAGCTCTTCCAAACCCTCACTGGAAACAGCCTGTGGGTGCTCTCTGCTGTCTGCCTTTTGACAAGGTGTCCCACAAATTGGCTCTGACTGAATGCAGCCCTGCTTTCATGGAGCCTGGAGGGATCGGAGCATGTGAAAGCTCCTCCTGATCCCGACACATCCAGTGTGCCCTCTTGGTGAAGAAGCAAGTTCGAGAGGCTGCCAAACACATCAGCCCTGCAGCCTGAGCAAATGTGTCATGAACCACAGTTTATACATTCACAGATATATTCGTTCCTGCAAAAGGAGCCAGCAAGGGAGCAGGAATTTGCCTCCTACCGGGAATGCCAAGCCCTGTCTGTCTGACCAGCTTTGCAGAAACATAAAGAGGCCTAAACAGATTCCACTAATGATGTGTCATCAATTAAGCAGTTTTACGAGGGAAGATGGTTTGGCTAATGCACAATCCTGATGACATATATGTGGAAAGGGTCCCTGAGCAGGCACCACTTCATACCCATCCTTTGGGTGATGAATAACCCAACGAAACTATGTTGGGGGCCACTTGGCTGCTTGAGCCCATGCAGGGCCAAGACAGCGCAGAGCAGCTTCCCTCTTTGTGTGCTCAAGGATGCTTATATCAGTTTTTCCAGGAGCTTACACAGCCAGCCTGTTTCCTGAAATAACTTTTCTGACCCCCTAAAATAGAAAGTTCCCCATCATTACTTGTGTCCCTGCTGACTGACACTGGTCCAGCAGGTTTTCCCTCTGCTCCAAGGCATGACAATCCATGCCAGTCACTTTGAGAACCTCTGGGAATTTAGTGGTATATGGCAGGACCATATGTCACACAGAGGTTATAATAAATCCACAACCCTTTTCATTCTCCAGCACCTTGTGGTCACCACAGCCTAGGAACACTTGATCTGAGATTTTGGAGTTGCAATAATTCTGTCCAGACACTTCCCAGCCAGTCTGACCCTTGATAGCCTCTGCCAGCCGAGGAAACAGAGAGTTTTTCAGATGATACTGTTTTCTTTCTGTGACTGAAGCTCCCTGTTCAATGCAAGAAGAAAATAGCTCATTGTCAAGCCTGTCTTTGCCACCGACATGTGACCAAAATATCAGTTTCTCCTTTTTGCCAAGGCCCAGCTGCCCCTTCGCTGGTAGAAGGGAAATCCCTGCAAACAGAGAGCAAAGTCAACGACATGCAGTCTGTACCCCATGAGTCAGCATGGCAGAGTTCTCCTCATTTCCCTTCTGCCAGCCCAAAGCTGCTGAGAAGATGCTGTTGTTGTTGTTCTTTTTGTCGTTGTTGTTTTGGGGTGGGTTTTGTTTTTTTCAGCTCAGCGTTTTCTGGAGTTGAACGCCTGACCTTGACTTCTTCAGTTACGCTCGTGGTGTCTTCATGTGCAAGTATTGAAGAGCAAGTCTGGGTCTACTTAGCATTTGAATTCAGAGAAAACAAGCTGCTTTCAACTCTCGATGGCAAAGGACCAAGGAGTCTCAGTTCTGCGAGTTGGTACCTTTCACTTCAGGGTG
Organism: Cephalopterus ornatus; assembly: GCA_013396775.1. NCBI lineage: Eukaryota > Metazoa > Chordata > Aves > Passeriformes > Cotingidae > Cephalopterus > Cephalopterus ornatus. The sequence continues at coordinate 709,880 of VZRE01006802.1, forward strand.
AAGTAAGAAGCAACTTCTCCTTTAAGACCTTCCCCTGCCTTGAAACACCCTTTTCTCTTTCTCTTGTGTTTTCCTCTTTCGTATTGAGATACAATCTTTACTGTGGCTATGGCAGCTGAGGATGGCAGCTTCTCTTGAAATTTTGGCTTGACTCCCCTTCTTGAGGAACTCAGAGGTCTTAGCCCTGCATGCTTGGAAAGCCTTTTCCCAATAGCTGGGCACTCCAGGAGGGCTGTCTGGGCTTTGTGCCCTAAGATTGACAAAGATTCTCTGCTTCATCCAAAGAGTTCCAGGAGAGTGGAATGGGCTTATTTGGCCAAGGTCACCAGCCTCTTTATTCCCTTGTTTATATGCTGACAGAAGAAAAATGCTGTTTCAGCAGGCACAGGAGAAAATATCAACAGGGGAAAATGCACAAGGCGTATGTTGGCTGCAATCCTACTGCTTATCTCTCCCTGTTTTTGTCCTGTTTCCTTATCTCCTGCATCCAACAGGTGCATTTGAGAAAGTTAGATTTTCAAAGCCAGGGATGCTCCACTTTACCTATTTTAAACACGTCCTATCCCAAACCACAAAGGGGATTGGTAACTGTGTCCAGAGACAAACTCAAACAGAGCTAGTATTGCTCAGGAAATTTGGGCCATGTTTGTAATACAAACAAATAGAGACAAAAATAGGTGGCAATGGCTTCTGTGAAGGTTTTTGTACTTGGAGGCTCTTTTGGGAGGGCTTTCTCTTGGTCCTCCCTGGCAGGACATGCAGAGTAGGGGCTAAAAAGAGAGGCTGTATCCATGCATCCTCCTGCAAGTCCTGAGATGTTATTCATAGATCCACTTTGTTCTCCAGCTCTAGCACCGGGTGCCCCAGTGACCCACTCCTGGCCCTCCCTCTTGCAAAATGTCAGTCTTGGCTCGTTGCTTGTATTCATTTCCAAAACCAACTCTGTGTGAGCTGTCACATGCTCAGGGCAATTGTCCATCTGAAAGACTCCATTAAACATTTCTGGTAAAATCTGTGTGTCACTAAATGGCTTTAGGATGAGTCTGTGTCTTTCATTGGGTCTGTGCTCCTAGACTAAGCATAAAATTTCTTCTCACATAAATAAACTCAGATATTTAGGCTGCGAGTGAGATTCAAGTAGTTCTATCAGGTCAGGGGGATTTGGATAACTCTCTCTTTTCAGCCGCTCTGAAAAAATAGGTCTTGCTAGAAGCAGCACAGCCAGAGCAAGAGTGAGGTTTCATCAACTGCAGGGGACCTTTAGAGTGAACTTCAGCAGACATTTTACTTCCATATGCCTCTGTTTCCTCATCTGCAAAATGAGGATTTGTTTCTTCACCATGGCCTCCCCTTGCTTTGTAAAGGCCTCTGAGATCAAGGGCTGGAGACACTGGATAAAACCCTGACAACATTATTATTATTTACCTACACAAACAAGGGAACTTGTTCTTGCAAAGACAACATTTGGCTTTAAGTCATTCCCCAGCTCTACAGGAAAACAGTCTCTTAACAGGCCACAGCATTAGTCACAGGAGGAAAACAAGCCCTGGGGTCAAGTTTTGCTTTCCTTTTATCTGCTACCCAAGTTTTAGGTGTTTCTCCTAGGGAAACATTTTCAGCCGCTATTGCTGCTGTTAGAGAATCACAAAATCACTAAGATTGGACAACACCTCTACACAGGCATATATGAGAGCGTGAGAGACTGTGAGTGCTGCCATGTTCCACATTATTTCAAAACTTAGTGAAATTATGCTTCCAGTGCTCATTGATAGCACTCCAGAAAATACTCAGAAACAACTGACATTCTTTTGGATATTACTTGAGGCAGCAAAAATGCCTTACGTGTGTATGAAATATTTTGTCTTGGCATTACTTTCTTTTTATTGCTGTATAACCACACATTTCCTTTGCCTTCTCCTCTTCCCATGTCTTCAGATGTCTGTGCTGGGCATCCACCTTCTGCATGATTTCTGCATCCACATCGGGCAATTCAACTGAGGTTGTCTTCTGTCACCCTTGGCATTTGGAGCCACAGAACTGTGCTGTAGGTTTTAAATGAAGCAAAGGGCAAAGATCTCGTATCACAGCAAGGCAGAACTTTATGGGCTCATTAGAAAATTGCCCGTTATTAATCCTGCTGGGAGTAAAACTGTCCTGGTGTAAAACAGCTCAGCAACAATCCTTTCGATCCATCATGTTGATTTATTCCAGCGTGTAGCTCAGGCCAAGCTCAATCGTGGTCAGACTTGCTGGACCCTTAGATAACAGGTGCCAATCTGCCATGTGTGAAACACCATCAGCCTGAAACCTGAGATTTAACTGAAGCAAGAAAAATCAGCCTGAAGCTGAAACCACTTGAATTACCAAATCTAATTTGTGAGGGAGCAGGCAGCGAGGAAGATGACAGGGGATGCAATGCTCCGTGGCGCTTCTTCAGAAGCTTTTTCACACCCATATGAATATTTGTCAAGCCAGACCATAAATCAGACCCCGGTAAAAAAATTTTATCTGCTTTTGGCTTCAGGCATCTCCTAGAAAGAACCCCTTGAGTCTGACTATGTTATGTACATCTTGCGAAACTCGCGGTGGTTTTATTCAGAATTAGGCAACAATACACAATTCATCCCTTTTTTGTGTATGTGTTATCAGCCTGCAAGAAGGGGAATAAATTAACAAAACACTGTGAGGTCACTCATAGCACCCTCATTCATTAAAAAATGTATCACTGCAGCCTGACCCGGTCAGGGGCCTTTAGCACAGCTGTGTGACAGCCACTCTAGGTTCCTTGCCAGAGTCCAGAGCTGGAGTGCAAAGGCAGGAGAGGGATTCATCCCGCGTAGCCCAGGGCAGGTATTGCAGAGTCTGTCTCTCCCCCCTCTGGAGCGCACTTGGGATTGTTGACTTTGCTGCAGACAGTCGGGCTGGGGCAAACCCAGACAGCAACAAACCCTTTATGAAAGCAGCCGGGAAAGAGAATCAAAGACATCCAGTAACCACCAGTTCCTGCGGGACAAATTTAACTCGTTAAGCATTCCCAAACGTCCAGTTTTCCTGATCTACACCCACTCAGCCCTTCCCTTGACTCAGTTAGACCGTTAAATTCAATGTCTCCAGAAACATAGGCTACAAAGCCCTTCCATACTCACTTCTTAATCCCACTCCCAATTTAAGATTCTAAAGAATCCTTTTAAAAGCTAGTGTGTGCCAGGGGCAATTTCCTCACTCCCTGAGCTTTCTGAGAAGCTGCCACTGAACTCCCTGAAACTGCTACTGAACTCCCTGACCTGGTGAATAGGACATGTCCTTGGCCCTAAGGTCTTATGGCTTACCCAGGGCACAGAGCACCTGGAAGAACATGGAGAATAACGTCCCACGTTGCTTCTTTTCTCCAAGCCATGATTGCTCCAGAAACTGTAAACCAGGGTGGCCCACAGCTGTAGGTGGTGACAGCAATGAGTCAGAAGGATTGGAGAAGACACTAGGGAATTGAATCAGAGCAGAGCTGGGGGAAAAGGCAGAGCTACCTGCAGTCTTGAAGAGCATTTTCTTGGACCTTTAACTTCTTCCACAGTGCTATGGGTGCAAAGATTGGCTCTCTGGAGGACAAAGCACAGCACAGTTTGTTCTGAGCTGGAGTAACGGAGTCAGTGATGGACCAGCAGATGGGTGGACAGAAGGTGACATCCCAGACACTCCCATAGAGCTCCCCTGCAAGGGAGATGAGCCTGCATTAGGGGTGGTAACATGTTTGTGCCCATCTGTTGCAGATGGCACTGTGCCATTTCACAGCTTCATTTCACTAAGAGGTGCTGGACTGGGGCAGCAACTTCCTCAACCCTGCCAGGGTTTCTGTCCCAGGGGCAGGTGGTGACCTCCGAGCAGGCAGTAAACCAAGCAAAACCAAGGGAGAAGTGTGGGCTTGGCCACTGGAATCACAACTCAAGGGGAGGTGTTGGAGGAGCCAGCCACCACATACCCCTGGTGACAACAGTGGCTGTTCTCCTCAGCCACTGTGATAATCACGCTCCTTGTGAAGCATGCCGAACCCGAGCTGCACATGGATTTTTTGCCAGAGCAGTGCCAAAGGCCTAGGAGTGTTCTCGCACCTTATCTGTGCTGGGTATAGCTTATCTCTCCCATTTTATTGTGTCTGGAATAGGCTTTTGCTATTAGGGCCACTAAGAGTTCTATACTTGCTGTCTATGCTCTGCTGAGGAAGTTGTCAATATTGCAGCATCTGCTAAAAGATGTAGAACTGATAAATATCAGTTGTCTGTGCCAGGTCCTCATTTTAAGTCTCAGTGCTGTGCCTCCTCTTCCTTAAAAAGGCCCTCAATGAGATGTGCTGGATGGTGCTTTCTTGGGTCACACCAGACATCAGTCTGCAGGAGGCACTTTTAGAAAACATGAGTTTCATTAGTAATCCAGTGCGTTGACATGAAATCTGCTGCATCAGAGCCTAAAATATAATTCTGATCTTACAGATTGGTCAAAAAATTACATATATTGCCATGTATTTAACCACTATCACATATATTTATATATATACGCACATGCAGAGTGTGTGTGTATAAATGTCTGTCTGTCTGTCTATCTATCTATCTATCTATCTATCTATCTATCGATCGATCGATCGATCGATCTATGTGTGTCTCCATGTACCTCTCTGTGTTTTTCAGGAGATTTCTTATTTATACCAAGCAGATTCTAACTGGGATTTGCCCCAGCACTTGCCTATAAGCCTTTAGGGGATTCCTTCATTCATCCTCCTACTCCCCTGCACAACATGTAGGTACAAAAAAAAAAAAGGGTTTTAGCACTTGTACGTAGCAAAGAGATGCCGAGTGCTGAAAATCAATTTTTTTAAGAGCTCGCATTGTGATCTCACATGTAATAACATTGATAATTGCAATGATAAGGCTTAGCTTAGGTTATGCACAGCCCTGTTACTCAGCAGGTTGCAAAGTGCTTTCAAGAAAAGTCATCCTCTTATCCCTTTTTAAGGATGAACCTGCTTCTGCCTGCTGCTGGGGTCCCAGTGTGGGGGCAAGATGCCAAGCTGTCTGCCTTTCAAACCAAACCACCAGACACCAGGTCTCCCACTCTAAGACAGACCCTTGCCCCATCAACTGGCATGAGCCACCTGGTATATTTGCTTTTACAGGGCCCTGTGCCCTGTGCCCCAAGAGATATTTAGCATTTCTGTTAGAATGGCCTGGAAAAACCTGGTCTGCTCTTCTGCAAAAGGAGCCAACTTTGCATCAGGTGTAAATATATTGCTCCTTCTGCTGTGCTAATTCAGCAGCACTTGGCTAAAACGCTGAGGAAGTGCTTGGAAGTGTTCAAAAGACATGCAGATGTGGCATTTGGGGACATGGTTTAGTGGTGAACAAGGTGGTGCTGGGTTAATGATTTGACTCAATGATCTTAGAGGTGATCTGATTCAGTGATTCTGCTCTAGGAGAGAACTCCTAGGCAATATCACAGAAATCCAGGTGTGTCCTAGGTCATTTTGGCACAGGCAAGGTCAGCATGATGGGAACATATTGCTGGGGTGTGTTCCTTGAGGGCAACAAGGTCCCCCCTGCTTGTGGGACCTCCACCTCCTTACTGCAGAGGACTACCAGGACAGCTCACAAGCTTGGAGAGGACTTCTGATGTGATTTATTAACCTTTCCCACTTTCTTTCCAGTAAACTGGAAGACTGAGCTGGCTCTGTGACAACCGCAGGAGGGCTTCATTTAAATTCACTGGAATTAATTTGTCTGATCGGTGTGAGTGATGTTAATGGCCTGGGCATGAGCAGCCAGTTATTTGGATATTTTTTGGCTCTGAGAGAGGTTAAATGAGGACACTGCTGGGAGCTGCATTGAGATTTGGCAGCCCCAAAGGGGAAGTCTGTCTCAGAGAGCAACCGCCTGTTTTTCAACTGAAAATATATTTCCTCAGCTGTCTCTGAAAGTAAAGGTTAAATTTAATTTAAAGTGGAGCTTTAGCAGCCTGGAAAATAAAAGCAGCAGAAAAAAAAAATCTTGTTTCTCTTTCCTGCGATTTTTAATATCTTTTTTCCTATCGTTGTCTTCTCTCCTGTCATTGTCACCACTACCCATCTTGCTCTAGCAGAGATTTTTTTCTTTTGAGTCTTGACATCCAGCACTTCCAGCTACTGGGAAGAGCTTCCAGGTTTCCTCACTAAAATCCAGAACAGCAATTCACCTGAATACCCTTTGAGCTTCCAGGTTTTGTTACTCCTGACACTGGCTTCTTAGGCAGAGCAATAACCATCCTCACCTCATAAGGTTGTTGTGGAAAAAACAACGGAAATACAACAAAATATGTGGGAATCGTAGCTTGTGGTAACTGGAAACATGCCTGCAGTGGTGATAAACAAGTTTTGACTGGGGATAATTCAATATGTTGTGGTTTTATTGGGGGAATGAAAGGCAAGGCAGGTGATCTCCTTGCACAGTCACACTTGTGCCAAAGCATGGACCTGAACCCATCTGGAGTGTCCAGGGAAAGGGGAAAGAAAGGGATAAGTGAGGAAATGAGACAACAGGGTTTTTTGTGACCTTACACTAAAATACATAACATCAGGCACTGTCAGATCCAGGATATGATGCAAAAAGAAGATAAATCCAGCAGCCTTTGCTGGGGCCTGCATTGACGATGATTAAGGACACAGTGAGTACCATCAGACATCCCACAGCACAGATAAGGCAAGAAGAGGCTTTTTGAAGGAATTTCCTAATGTAGAAAACCTAATAACAGGAATAAAGTAACCACGTATTAACACCCCCCCACACAAAATAGATGCAAAAAACTCAGAATTTGAGGTTCCCCCCTCCCTGTATAAATATGTCCAGTAAATCTCTGACAGAACAGGGAACAAATGAAGAGAGATCTTGCCACCATTCCTCTGTGTCCCTCAGCCCTGCAACCACCAAGTGTGACTTCAGCTCAGGGTGGATGTGATGCAGGACGACAGCTGGCCTTTGAGATCTGGGAGAGCAAACTGCTCTGAGTCTCATTAAAACCGTGCCTTTGCCACTCAGCAGTGATTATTCACACACACAAAGGTTGGAGCCCGAGGGGGGTCACTGAGACCGTCTCATCAGCCTGGTGGTGACTCAGCTCTGTTGTCCTGGTGGAGCTGGACCACTTCGTAGGAAAATATCCAGCTTGACTTAAAGTGTAGGGGTGGCACTCAGTGGCTCACAGACGGTTCTATCAGCATCTGAGCTAGTTGTTTCCATTGCCAATGCAGAGCAACAGCCGTGTCCAGATTGTGGGTTATTTAACCTAAACAGGGCAAATGAATCACACTTACAAGTGCCTGATGTTTTCCAGGGATTGAGAAGGAAACTGTCAGTGGTTGGCTCAGAGGTGACGTCTGAACGGTAAACACTGAGAGTGCGATTTAGTTGCATAAACACTGTTGTCTAAGGAAGACAAGTCAAGTAAATGTTGTCCCCCCGTGTTTCTCACGTCATTTCCTGGAAGTGTGGTTTCCTGGGATTACAGGAGGGTCAGCTCTTCACTGGGAGCACTGGGCAGCTGGAAGGAAACACGAGCTGCGAGCTGGACAGCTGGGTTTCAAGCACTGCCCTACTGGATTCCAACAGCTCCACAGATTTTGGAAGGTAGGTCCAACTTGCCCTTGCCTCCAGCTAGCTCCCCATCGTTTCTTGGCCTTCCTCACCAAGGACAGCATGTAAGGAAATAGCCTTCCCAATGTGAGTGAAACCAACATGTGTGATCAGCATTGGCTTTTCAGTGGAGATCTCTTGTCTTGGAATGGGACATGAACCACCACACGGATGGAATGGGATTGGGAGAGAAGGAAAAGAAAACCTCTGTCCCTTTACTTCCTTTTTCAAAGGAGTTTTTATGGTCCAGAACGCCTCCTCACCTCTAGGAAGGGGAACACACCAGTTTAGGGGCCAGAAAACACCTTCAAATCTCTTCTTTGGTCCCTCTATGCCAGGCAAGAGAGAACTTTCCTCTCCTAGGGCATAGGTTCAACTGCAAGGTCAAGGAATGCTGATCTGAAGGCCTTGCTGCAGGACTGAGAACACAGGGTGAAATCACTTGGCTTCTGATGGTCATGAAGGCCAGATTAGATTATCAGGATGCTCCTTTCTGGCTTACAAAGCTGTGCCTATTTAAAAACCAGCACTCCAAAGGGGTCAGAGAGCCCACACTGACAGGTTTGTCTTTCATGCTGATGTGCAAAGACATGTCCAAGCCTGACCTATTCCACGTATCACCCACGATATCAGTTATAACAACAAAAAATAAACCACTGACTTCATTGATCTAGGTGAGGTAACTGTGATCACAGCATAGTGCCTAGAACTTGCCCAATGGTTTTAGGTACTGAAAATGCTCAGATCAATAAGGGAGACAATAAATCCTGGCAGCCACAAGTGTATTGATGCAGCTGATGAACTGACAGAGGGCGGGTTTAGATCAGTCATTAGGAAGAAATTCTTGTCTGTGAACGTGGTGAGACCCTGGCACAGGTTGCTCAGAGAAGTTGTGGGTGCCCCATCCATGGAAGTATTCAAGGTCAGGTTGGATGGGACTTGGAACAACCTGGTCTGGTGGAAGGTGTCCCTGCCCATGGCAGGGCGGTTGGAGTGAGATGATCTTTAAGGTCCCTTCCAACCCAAACCGTTTCAGGATTCTTTTTGCCTCACAGCAAGTTCAAGGCACTCCAATGTCACAACACCAAATGGAACTCGTGTCTGTGAGTCCTGGGAGGAGACCAGTTGCCTCCATCCAGCCTAGAGCAGGGTTTGTGTGATCCTGCCGTGCTGTCAGCGTGAGCTACACCAGTCACAGCATGATGGGGCAGAAGAGATGAAAGTGTCTGTAGCATTGTCCACCACTCTTCGTCTGTCTGGTAAATCCTACCTAAACCAGTTTAGGGAGAGAAGTTGATTTGCCTTTGGGTCCATCCCCTGCTGTATCTTCCTTCAACCTCTTAGACTCTCCTCTTTCTCATCACTGCTGTCCTCAGCCCTCCACGTTCCCATCCATCCGGGATGTTGTTCACGATGTCATTTAATTTCTCCTCATTTCCTTCCAGGTCGAGAGTGAAGCTGAGAATCTGCTCTTCTTCCTGCATAAAGATGCTTTTTTAACTTTTATTTTTTTTCATTTTCATTAATTTCTCTTGAGTGCTCATGAAATCAAGCATGTCTGAGCAATCCCATCACTCCATTGGCTTGAGGATTGCCTACCCATTCCTGTGCATTAGGTTAATGGAAAATACAGTTTCTGTATCACTGAAGGTTTATATAATTTGCCTGTGAATTTGAATTCCCACATGTACACACAGTTTTACTCTTTTCCCTTGGGGAAAATGAAAACAAACAACTTCATTTCTGCTTAAAATCACTTGAATCCATTTGTTTTGTTTTGTTAAGCAGAAATGAAGCATTTTGCTTGGGTCAGGCTGACCTCTTTCTCTGCCTATTTTCATTGCACAGGGACTTCATAAAAGTGCTTTCCAGTGTCTTAGACCTTTTTCTTCAGCTGTGAGGCAACATTCCAGTACGGACAACATTTTCCATGGTACACCCTAGACCTTGATTCACACAGTGTCCATATTCATCTGGTGAGAGAGGGAAGGGCAGTGCCTGGCTGGGGGTAGATGGGAGCCTGGTGCCATTAAACCCAAACACGGATGGTCTCTGACAGCTCAGAAAGGTTCAGGTTAATTGTTATGGAAAAATACTCCACCAAAAAATAAACACACCAAAAATAATAGTTAAAAAAAAAAAAAACACAACACCAAACCGAACCCGAACAAACAGAAACATTATTAAATTCAGGAATTTGAAAATATTTCTTTTGGACTGGAAATATCAAAATAATGTCTTTCCAGAGACATGTTTTAGGGGAGGGGCAGCTATTCTGGAAGTGCTAATATTTCAGACTGGTTTTGACTTATTTGGGAAGAAAATAATGGCATTCCTCTGGTCCCACAGTTCTTGTTTTGACTCTCTGTAACACAGCCCCACATCCAGCATCTCCATACCTTCTGGGAACTGAGCAATCCAAGTCTTTCATGAGGAACACAGTTCACCCAGGCTTTCTGGAGGTTGGCTCCTGTGCAAGAGACGAAGCAAGTTTGAGGAAAGCACTGGGAGAAAAACGGGGAAAGAAGATCTTTGGATGGTTTCTAAAGCCCAAAGAGAAAATCATGAGTGTGGACTTCTTTTTGTCTAAAAGGGGAAGGTGTAAGTTGAAAGTAGAGTGCACAGCTGAAGCCTGCACCAGTGACACATTCTCTCTTCAGGATCATATGAGAGGCATGAGTCACACGCTTTCCCCATCCCTACCTTGGAGGGATGAAGTGCAGCATCGCAGTTTGCAGTGCAATCTACTGGAAATAATCTCTTCGGATCAAAAGGCGTTGTTGGAAGCAGCTGCCATTTCCAAATGCCAGCATTTGGAAGCGTGTAAAGAATGACAGTCACAGAAACTGGTATTTGAACAGGAAAAACAGTGCCAAGTACTATATTTGGGCATGATTATTGCCCTGTTTATTATTATTATCACCATTGGAATTAAAGTTCTGGTTGGAGACCATGCCTGAGATCAGATCTCCTTTTAGCAAGGGCTGTCTGCAAATATTGCAAGAGACAGACCCTTCTCCCAGGGAAAAAATAAACTAAGCTGTTAAAAAGTATTCCTTTTCAGTAACAGCAAGGTTGCCCTGTGTGTAGAAGGAGAGTGGACTTCAGTATAAGCAATAAAGTTCTGCTAAGTGTGGCCCAAAAGTGTGTGTCTGAGAGGCAGCTCCTCTTATCAAGGAGTTTTATCTCCTAGTAGACAAGACGTGGAAAGAGTGAAGTATTTCCATCTCCTTCTGAGGCAAAGTGAGATGAAGCAACTTGTCCCAAAACCCACTAGAAGATCTCCCTTAAGGTCAGCCTTCCGAACTAAGGGGAGAAGAGATCTAGTTTCTTCTAAACTGGATCTTTGTGGAAGGAGGATTTGACTACAGAAGCCAGTTCCTGGGCTACCTGACCCAGGAGAACCCATCTCTTAAAGTAAAGCTTTCAAGGAGAGCCACTAAGGGAATCTGCTTGGGTTGGTCTCCCATAGCAGAGAAGAGGCTTGATTGCATGCCAATCACAGCCCAGTTTGTACTTTTAGAGATTGTTTTAAAATAGGCACCTGTTTTCTAGGGCACCAGGATAGTGGAGTGTATGGGAGACCCAGACAGCCCAAAATGACACAGGGACAGGACTCAACTGACTAAACATAAGCATCGTGTGTCATTTTTTCCACCCAACCCTTTCCCAGGTTTCCATCTGCTGCTCCCCAATGCATGGATCTCTCATAGACCTCTGTCATATCTGCCTGCCCCATGTGAGAACACCTCAAATGGCAACAGACACCTCTGTTTAGGCAGCAAATCCTTCTCTATGTGCAGGTGTCTCCTGGTGAGGTGAACATCCGACCTCCTGTTACAGTCAGTAACAGGAGACCTGGGACTCCATCAAACACTTGGAGCTGCCAAGAGCCACATGTGATGTTCTGGCTTATCTGAAGCATCTAAGCAGAATAAATATGCAAGACATGAGACTTTCAGGAAACTCATTCCCTTTTGGAGTGGCAGCCGGAGGTTGGGAGATACTGTAGGGCCTCAGCTATGGCACCAGGCACTTCTGTTGGGAAGCTGAATCATGTGTCCTACCCTCTGAGATAAATCCCATCCATACAGTGTATGCTTCCCTGTTGGGTCTTAAGAATCTCCCATGGTCTTTCTTATGAGCTCATCTGTTCTTGTGGCTGGTTTTCAGCAGCACTCTAAATGACTTTTCAAAGGAGAACAAGCTGTTTCATGGAAGAGGAAAGTATGGCACAGAGAGGTGAGCTGGGGTGCCTGTGGTCATCCAGAAGACATAGCTGGGAACAAAGCCCAGTTCTCTTGACCATCAATCCAGGCTTCTAACCATGAGGTGAAACTGTGCATCCCAGCCTCTGATCCTCAGATCCAGCGCAAGAGTTAGTGGGCTCAAGCTGCTGGCTGAAGACTGCCTTTTTTCCCATAAGTTGAAAAGTAGAGAAGTTTCCAACATTCAGTTTATCCAAGCCCCTAAGCCCAGCCTGACTCTTGAAGTGACTGGAGGACAAGTGCCCATCTCATTAATATTTTGGGACCCTCAGAGGAAGGTTTGGAGCACATGACCATATCACGCTGCTTTGATGCACAAGGAATTCCCACTCCTGTTGGCCGCTAGGCTCTGAAAATTTGAAAATTCCCTCTGCCCATTCCCCCCACCGGCTGTGTGCATTGATATTCTCCACCATCCCAGTGCACTGATGTGACTCTGTGCACTGAATTTCAATTAGTGGGTAGGGGGTACAGTCCTCATACAGAAATCCATTAGAAGCTGCCTGCTATTGAAGGGCAGTGAGCAGATAAATGTGATTGTCTGTGAGTCTGAAAACAAAGGGAATGTGCTGTGATTTTACTGGAAGCAAGGTACTGTTGGTGGAAATGGTTCAATATAAAAACTCCTCTCAGCTGCCGCATTGAAAAGTCTGGGAAAACTTAGATGAATAAGGAAAGCAATTTAGCTAGGAGGAAAAAAAAAAAGGAGGAAAAAAGGAGTGTTATTTTATTAAATTACAGCTGTAGCTTTCCTTCTTTTTTTAAATTCATGGGGTGGTTGAAAGGTCAGTCTGGAGCCTCATTCCTCAAAGCTGATGTTCAAGCCCCATGCACAGCAGTTCAGAGCAGAGGTTGCCTTTTCACACTTTGTTTCTAATGTGCCAGACACCCCTGTGGCTTTCTGGGCAGCTTCCTGAGAATTTTCTTCCAAGGTCTCTCAGCTTTTAGTTGGAGCAGCCACTTCCCCTGGGTGCAGATGAGCCAGATAAAGCCCCCAGAAAGGCCTGTGGGTGGTTGAGTGCTAATGGAGATCCCACACCTGGTTATGTCCGTGGATCCAGCCCTTAGAATTCCACCCTTATGGTATGGAAGTCCCTTGAAGGGGGTATCCAGTGTCAACCAACGTGACCTGTCTGGCCTCCAGCTTGGCCAATCCCAAAGGCAGCCTTGTGGTCCTGTAGGTCACAGGTCATAACTGTAAGCTCCACATGGATGTCTCATACCTGGGGCAAGTTTGGGCACACGAATCAAGGTCCTGACGTGGGGTGTGATTATCGTCATCTCCATCCCAAAACATCTTTGGGCTGTTCACCTGGAGTAGGTGGACGAAAAAGTAAGGCAGAAAGCCTTGCCAGCAGCAAGCACCACAAGCTGTGCCGACACCTTCACCTGCAGGTTCCCAAAGAGGTACGATACGTATTTAATTTTGACTCCGCATGATGCCCCTCTGTGATGGAAAAACCCAATTCCCAGACAGGGCAGGATGTGTTGCAAGCTATAAATTCACCCAGACTCATCTCTGCTTCACGTTCCTGTGCCCTCCAAGCCTGAAATTTCCACTGTTCTGCCCAGCAGTCCCTATTTCCCAAGCCTTCAGACAACAGCCATGGCACAACATATCTGTCTCTAAATATCACAGCTATAACTTACACTTCAGTGCACCCCCCCAGAGTTTTACAGAACCACCAAACAGCCAGGATGACTCTTTGAAAAGGGGGGAAGGTGTCCATGCATTGATGATGTTTTCTGCACTGTGTCCTCCTTTGACTTTTCCACGGACTAGCAAGAAGAAAGCTTGTAACGATGACACAAACTGCATGCCCAAACCACACAGCTTTCTGCATGGTCCACAGAGACACCAGCTCCAGTGCCTGAAACAGGAAACAAGTCGAATGAGGAAGGAACCGCAGAACAAGTGCAGAGACCTTGTTTTACTGCCAAGACACTTCCCTCCTGCCCTTCAATTCTGCTGTCAGTAATAGTTACATGCCCTCGCTGCCTTGAGGCTTCCTGCCTTGACACATTCAGATCCTGCTAATTAGCTCTTCCAAGCAGACACAAGTATCCCACTTATTGTCCCTTCTAGCTTGTGGAGTTTGCTAGGGCCAAGTTCAGGAGCTTGATCCAGTTGGTTGTTTCAATAGCACAGAGGTACCCAGTGCTGTTTGAGACACCCTTGGGTACCTGAAACATCTTCAAAGGACTTGCAGATGCAACACATCATCTCTTGGAGGCCGGGAGCAGATGAAGAAAGAGGAAAGTCTCTTCTAGGATGGAATTCATCCCACTTTGGTGCAAATAGCTACTAAATGTATAAATAGCTCTATAGTAAACACGTAACTCCTAGACATCAGAATAAAAATAGTGTGAATCCCTATTGCTCTTCCTGCCTGTTCCTCCGTACAAAACACATCAGCTGTTATCCATTTTTTACTAACTCTAAGTCTTCCATTTGCCTTGTGCATCACGTTCACATATCTCAACTTTCCCTTCCAATCACGACAGGATCACACACCTGCTCTCATTTCTAACCCTTTCCCATCCATGCAGCCTTTGCTTCAAGCATAAAGCTACTTCACACCTCTGTCCTCATCCTGATTCCTCCTTCAGGGCACGCTGTTCCCTGCCAGGCAGGGCTTCACTCAAACAGTTCCTTAAAACAGACACTGGCGTGTCTGTTTTAAGATGACACATCCCATAATTGAAACAAACACGGGGGAAAAGTTCAACAGAAACTAAATTTGGATCAGTGCATGATGTATCACCCTTTAAAGACCCAAAGACCTGGTGGGGCTGGAGGAGAGTCCAGCCTCAGTGTTGGTGTTTTTTTTCTTACTTTTGCAGAGAGCACAATTTTATGGGTGCTGATTTCACTGTTAAAAATCTCATGGTGAGAAATATGCGTGTCCTGCAGGCAAGATAAAAGCACTGAGAAACCCCTTGTGTGTGAGTGATCCTTTTAGGAGGGCAGATGACCAGTTATGATCAATCAAGTCCTGGTTTCACCTTTCTAGGGCATGGTGTGCCACATCTCAAGGCTCTCTTCTAGAGGTAGAACACCCAGAAATCCTGCTACTACCTCCCATGGCTCTCTTTTTTTTTTTCATCTGGGCTACAGAAATGAAAGATAAGACTGGGACTGCAGGGTGGTCAAAATATTGGAGCAACATGAAGTCATGTGGCATTAATGCATCAGAGAGCTTAATGCTAAACTTGTCCTTTAATCACTAATCATCTTCTAAATAGCATTAATCTGAGTCTCAAAGGAATTGAAGCTTTGATCCCAGCCTTTTGGGGAATAAAGCCCTTTGGGAGTGATTTTAAAACCACTTTCATTCTATCACATATGATGAATTGAAAAGAACCAGCACCTCCACTTGTTTTCACTGTGCTTTAAAATAAGACAGAGATTTCTCCAGAGTTAGCCAAAAAAAAAAGGAAATTGTTTTATTCAAAGTTTTTATTTCCAGATGTGCTTACAAGAGATTATGCCAACCATCACTGCCTTATCCAGAGTCAGCTGTTGCAGCTTCCCAGAGCGTTTCACAAGTTGGCATGAGGCAGAGATAAGCCTTGGAGGAGGTCAGAAAGAGTTCAAAAGAGCAGAACGAGGACGAAAGGCAATGAAGATGTACAATACAGAAATGCAAATGCATGAGACTGAACAGAAAGGCACATGAGGTGCAGCTGTATCCACTCACTTTGAACCTTGGGGAAGGGCAGGTTGTCTAGACCGTGCAGCTGTGGGAGTCAGAGAGATGGAGCCATGTGTGATAGGAGGAAGGGCAGCTGGAGAACAGAGGAGAACAGGGTCTGATAGCAGGCACTGCAGTTCCCATCAGCCTAAAGCCCTTTACATCCAGGCTTCTTGGTCCCTCTACATCTTTGGGCACATCTGTGCCTCTAACCCCTGGGGCTGCGAATGCTCCAGGATGAGGGTTTGTTTTTAATCTGTCTGGTGGGGTGTCAAACAGTAGTCCCTGTGACTAGCATCAGGCATAGAATGTAGGATAGAGTCATAGAATCATGGAATTGTTTAGGTTGAAAAAACCCTCTAAGATCATCAGGTCCAACCATTCCTCCAGCACTGCCAAGACCACCACTAGACCGTGCCCCAAAGTGCCACATCCACACAGCTTTTAAACACCCCCTGGGATGGTGACTCCACCACTGCCCTGGGCAGCCTGTTCCAGTGCTTGACCACTCTTCAGTGAAGAAATTTTCCCTAATGTTCAATCTAAAACTCCCCCGGCACAACTTGAGGCTGTTTCCTTTCATCCTGTCCCTTGTTCCCTGGGAGCAGAGCTCAACCCGCACCACCTTCCCCATCCTGTCAGGGAGTTACAGAGAGTGAGAAGATCCCCCCTGAGCCTCCTTTTCTCCAGGCTGAGCCCCCCCAGCTCCCTCAGCTTCTCCTGATACTCCAGACCCTTCCCCAGCTCTGTTCCCTTCTCTGGACTCACTCCAGCACCTCAATGTCTTTCCTGCCATGAGGGCCCCAAAACCGAACCCAGGATTTCAGGTGTGGCCTCACCAGTGCCAAGTACAGGGGGAAATCACTGCCCTGGTCCTATGGCCACACTATTGTTGTTACAAGGCAGGTGCCATTGGCCTTCTTGCCCACCCGGCTCATGCTATGGGTGCACCAAAATCAAAATGCACCATTCTTGGCATGACCTCTCTACTGGACTGCTTCCCCTTGCAGGGAGGAGCACGTGCCCATAGTATCACCAGGGCCCAGATGCCCCCGTGGATGTGGTCTCAAGGTCTTTGGCATGGGCACCAGAACTGTCTTAAGGCCATTCCTGTTTTTAGAAGTAGCTGCTTACCTTTGGGCTCTGTAAAATAACGCAAAAATAATTACAGTAAGAAAGATGCCATCGCTGAGCCTCTCAATAAAACTTCTTCTCTACCCACCAGAAAGTTCAGCGGAAAAGAAATGCAACCAAGATCTTCACCGAACCATAGCACCAACTTTAGGATTTTCTGAGAGGCTGGAGATTATGACAAGCTTCTCTCAATGACTTCGAGAAACTGAAGAAAAGGTTCATGATTTCTGATGCAGGCCCATCTCATTGGGACATTCCTCTTAAATTTGTTCTCACACCGCTCCACCATCTCTGTATTGCACGCACACACATCACTCAGAGGCAAGAGATGTTTTTATTTTAGACAAAAGAGATGTAAAAAAAAAAAAAAAAAAAATCACGTGGCAAAGATGGACACAAAATGAGTCATGCTGTAAAAGGATGCACCTGAAAGGAAACTTAAACCAGCAGCTTCCTCCTTATTGCAGCTGCAATGTGCTGCCACATCCAAGGAGTTGAGAGGAAAGTGAGAACACGTCCTTTCTGCTCCATGACCAGGCACATCCAGTGTTGAAACCAAAGTCCTGAGCTCTCCCTGTGCTCACACCCTCCATTTCCCCAGTCAAGGCTGCAGTTGCAGAAGTAAAAATCAAATTAAACTCTGCTGTGCTTCAGCGTAGGCAAACAAAAGCTTTGTATAGAAAAATACGAGATGTTGCAAGTGACGGCAAACTCAGACCACAGGCAAAGTTCCCACAGTGAAGTGAAACCTGATTGTCTTCAACAGATCAGGCAGAAACACGCCAGCTCCACTTGAAGTCATCAGGCAGACGTTTTCACTAATGCAGGAGAGAAAAAAATCTTCTTCTCTGCTTACTTGGTCCTCTGCTTGTCTATACAAGGCTCTGCACCACTGTAACTAAGATGATCTCATTGGGCAAAACTGGAATTTAAAATAAAAGTTCAAAAAAATGGCCTTGGGGTTTTGTTCATAGATTGGTTTTGTGGGTTTTTTTCTACTTTTTCAGAAGCCGTGGTCTGCCTTAGCCCTGTGTGGTTGCAGACACCCCACCAAGCCGCCTGGAACAGAAGCAACTCAGGTCTGAATTTATACTCAGTGCAGAGCATCGGGGTCTCATGGGTCCTTGGTTTATCTTATCCCCACAAGGTTTTCCCCTTTCTTCTCCTTCTCTAGTGACAGAAAAACTCCCACCAACAAAGTGGGTAAAAATGAAGAAGAAAAATTAAAAACTGCATGAATTTCAGCAGTCAATGGCTACTAAAGGATGTCTGAACCCTACCTTTTAAAGGAAATGATGTTTCCAGTTTTTTTTCATCTGCAATCATCTGCTGAGTTCAGGCAGGATCCACAGTGAGCTTCTGCCCATCCAAAGCTGTGCTTCGTGCCAAGACCACCCTCTCAGCCCAAGTCCTGAGCCTTTAAAGTCACCAAAGCCCTCAGCATCACCCAGACCTAATCCACATATTGCAAGGCTGGGTCTGAGAGGAAAATGAACATAGATGGAAATAGGTTGCACTTCCCCCATCCCTCCACAAAAGCACTGATTGCTTTTCAGTCATCTGAAGTTGTGAAGAAAAAGGGCAGGTTACAATCCAGCACCTTGGGTCATGTGTTGTCTCCCTTCTCCTCTACACCCTTAGGCAACACAACAGGGAGACATTTTGCCTTAATTTGTCAACCAAACTGAATGTTGACATTTAATCCATTGCTCTGAGCACTGACCAGCTTCCCACAGCTTCTCACAGGAAGCTGCCAACAGCTTCTAATGTGTTTCACCTCAATATTTACTTCTTTTTCTTCTGCTGACATTTCCTGGGTCTGCATCTTCCACATGACTCAGAGATTTCCCGGACCCCGACTCGGCGGTGACATCAACTCCAAGAGCTGAAGTTAATAAACACCACTCGTTATGTCAAACTGTAATTACAGAGGAGGTAGGGGGGAAGTTGTTTGGTGCTTTATTTTTTTTCTCTCTTTTTAGAGAGAGAGGATGTTGAGTTTCCTCTAAAACCATATTTGGACCTGAGCTGCAGCACGCCTGCTGTAAGGAATCAGTATGATTTTACTGACCCTACAAGAGAAAGTGGATCACAGTGCTTTGTTTTGGTTCCTGGCATCTCAAGAGGCAGAAGCATGTATAAAGCAAACTGTGCTGCAGAACACCTGGTATAGACAATAAGGCAAATGTCCAGCGGAGCTTCGAGGTGATTTCCATGTCCTGAAGTCACCTCTGAGAGTGACTTCATCTCCCTGAGACTCTGTGACTTGTAAAAAAAAAAAAAAAAGAAAAAAAAAAACCAAAGAAGCAGTAAAGGTATTTGAGACATGCCCAGCATCTGCTGGCTCAAACAAATATTAGTAACTCCATAAACACATTTTCTTTCCCGGCCTGATGCTGTACATTCACTTTTTCTTTTATAAAGAAGCATTTATCCCATCCTACAAAGGCAAAGTGAAGCCAACATTGATGTAGTTTGTTAATGTCAAAGAGTCGTTGAAAGTTTTGGAGGGAATCTTAAAGATCATCTATTTCCAATCCCCTCTCCCTGCCATGGGCAGGGATGCCACCCACTAGGTCAGCTTGCTCAGGGCACCATCCAACCTGGCCTTGAACACTTTCAGGGAAAGTCCCTGTACATCTGGTACTGGTGCTGTTTGTAGCGTGTTTCAGAACAGCAAATTTTGCACCAGTCTAAACACAAGTCACCTAAAGTCCTTTATCATTTTACAGACTCTCAGTTTCCACTGAAATTTACTTGAAACCACAACTTTTCTGTGTTGTTTTATTTTATTTTATTTTCATATATATAAATGCATATATAAATATGTATTCTTTCCATGATTTTCAGGCTCACTTCCCTGAAATCTCAATTCTTTGGCCAGATAGAGCCACCTGTAATCTCATCCCCTTTCCTCTCCAGGACAAGGTGACCACCTGCTCATTGCAAGCACTACCTGGGGCTGTGACTCAGCACCACAGCGAGTCACAAGCCCTAGGGACCTGCCACAGGTGGCAGGTTCTCACACAAAGGGTGAATTATGAGCTGTCACGAGAACAAGTCATGAGCCTGTTGGAAAGGCAAGCAAGGCATCTCCTGTTAGTACAGGAACCAACAAGATTACAGGGCTGGGGAGATTCTTGCAGCGCTATACAAGGAGACTTTTAATCTGGATTATCAGCAGGTTGTATGAATTTCAGCAAAATAATTGAGTCTACCTCATCCCTTTAAAAAAAAAACAAAACAGACAAACTAAAAAAAAGTTAGACTTCATAACATAAGTAAGATGTTATGAGAAACGCCCTGGAGTTCTGGTAGGGATATTTGTTTTTTCAGCCTGGATTTCTTCTTCTTTCTTTTTTTTTTTTTGGGGGTGTGTTTTTTTTTTAATCTTTTAATAACTCTGTCTGGAATTATTTCTCTGTGAAAACTGGCACCCTGTTCATGAAAGGTAGAAATAATATTTCAAGCAAGTGCAAAGGGGCACTTTTTCAATACCTTTAAAATACTTGGGGAAATTTTGTGCTGAGGGATCAGAGAAGATCTGCCCGGGTCTGATTTGGCTGATGTCAAACTTCTGATTTTGGCTGAAATCAAGTTTTCAAAGCTGGGATTTTGGGCTGGCTTTTCCTCCAGGGCCAGTGGTCTGTTGACCAAGGGGTGGCAATGGATCAGCAGCACCTGCTGCCCCTCTGCCACGGATGCAGGTTGAAGCACCTCTCCTCCAGCTTCCCACATTTCTGGGCCTGGCCTTGAAGATGGCAAAACAACTCTTCAGTGCATGCAGAGGTGAAGCTGTCCTCTTCCCTGAGCCCTCTCAACTCTCCCAATTTATCCTCTCCACTTCCTAATGTAGACATAACCACTTTGACACACATTGATCATCATCCCGCAGATCCCCATGAATTTCTGCACAGTTCCCTCACTGATATTTGAGTTCAGTGCTTTAATCTGAACAGCTGAGACCCAGGACAGAAGAAACAGGAATCAAAACAGCCAACAGCTGTGTCCAGAGCTGATCAACCTCTCTTTCCAAGCAGCTCAGGCCAAGACTTTCCCTACAGCCTCACCCCTTCCTATGAGTATTTCTGTATATGCCTTGGTCTCACTAACTCTATCTCCATTGCAAAGAAAGCAGGACTGAGTTGTTTGAGCCTCTGGATACATTAGTTTGGGTGACAATACAGCAAGGATGCTGAGTTCAGCATGAGTTAGCAAACACCAGCATCCAGGATGGGCTCCCACTCTGCTTGTCGTTGGCAATGCTTGTCCATGACTACCAAACTCACAGCCACGGGCCACTGGAAGGCTTTCCTAGGAGAAGGCTCCCATATTCTGCTTAATCACTGCTGGCAATAGTCCATGTGGACCATCAACCTGATCCTGTACATCTGCTTTTGTGCTCGTCATGTTCCCACATGTTTGTTTCTCCTAATTTCAGGGGTGACATTGGACTGATCCTCTCTCATCCCACTCTTGTGTTAATCCTGTGCACTGTGGGCTGGAACCAGAGAGTAAAAACATGAGTGTTGTATTTATTTGTAGAAAACAACATAAAAATGACTACACTAGGGCCATGTAGCCCAGTATTTCGGTTGACAGCAGCGACCTAAGGGAAAATATGACAAGATAAACACACAGCCACATTTTTCCTGAATGCGGTCCCAGTAAATTCGTACAAATAACTTTCAAAACCCTGAAAGCAGCAAAGCTCTGTCCGTGGCATGTTTGGTGATGGAAAATATGTCCCTGGCAATGGAGAACATCTGTGGATACACACAGATTTTCTTTTCATCCCCTGTGTTTTGAAAAGACTGAGGCAAAGACACTGCAGCTCCAGGAGGAGCACCAGGGAAGGAGTGAAGGTCCCAGGGAAACAGGACAGCAGAGCACAGCACAGGAAACCCTTGGATGTTAACACTGTCCCTTTTCTATGGTCAGATTTGGGTTATTTGGGAATGACTAATAGGACCATTACTACCGAATAAATAGGGCTTTGCCTGAGCTGGGCTTTCTGGATTAACTCTGTGAAAGACAGTCCTGCTGCGTGACCAACAAAGAGTGAATCCAGTTGTTTAATATGCTAGATAAGAAACTCTTTGTGTCCCCAAAAGTATCCACATCTGTGCTGAATGTCCTTATGGGCAGAAGTTAGATTTTGCTGCTGGGTGTGTTGGTTATTCCAGTGTTTGGCTGCAAATATCCCAGAAGAGAGGCTACGACATGTCTGTGCCTCTTGGAAAACAACAACAAAAAAAAAGTCTCAGACTTTAAAGACAACTGAATCATTTTGGAATTTCAATGGTGTGGAAAAAAAAAAAACTTGAGGAATTGTGAAAAGAAAACTGGAACAGGCTCCCCAAGGAAGTAGTGGAGGTACCATCCCTGTAAGTTTTCAAAAAACTTGTAGATGCAACACTTCACAGTATGGTTTAGTGGGCAAGGTGGTATTCAGTCAAAGGTTGGACTTGGTCATCTTAGAGGTTTTTTCCATCCTTAATGATCCTATGATTCTATAATATGGGAGGATCAAATAACTCTTCTTTAAACCCTAAAAACTACAGGAAAAATTACTTAAAATGACTGAAACTGTCAGGGCATTGCCTGAAAACCAAAGTCAATGTTTGGTTCAGATCCTGTTGCGAGGGAAATACGAAAACTGCAAACTTGAGTGATGAATATCTGCTTCTCAGCCAACCTGCTACTTGAACGGGGCCTGTCGTAGCAAAATAGGTCCCCTCACACCACCTCACTGGAATAATCCTGCAGAGGAACCATTTTTGCCTGACATGTGGCAGAGAAGCAAAGGATTCAATGGACCTAAGACAAGCATCACTTGGAAGACCTCAGTACGTCTAAAATTTGGGCCTAAGCACAGTCAAGGGATCAAAACTCTCTTGGCAGTGACTTGGTCCCTGGAGACTCATCAGTGAGGACTTCCTTCTCTCTGCAGCCAGCAAAATGAACCTATAAACACCAAAAAGAATCTGCTTTTTCTCATCTTATTGCCGGAGTTGGGAGGTGTTTCTCTCCAAGGAATCATGTATCAGCATCAACAACTAGATGGTGTTTCTGCCTTGAGCTAAAAGTTTGTTTGAAACACTCATGGCTCACTTGGTTGCACACAGCAGATGCTTAAATTGTCCACATGTTGTTATAGATAGTTGAGGTGTCTCGAGGATTCTCGTCTCTCCTCCCTCCAGGGGGAATGATTCTCCCTGTGCAATATCAGCCAGGTCTGTGTGGATGTCCAGGGCAACCACCGCATTTGTCAGCTGGGTTTAGGCAAATGAATCCCACCCATCTGTGCCCTTTGGGGCAGGATGAATGTCTCTGTAGACACCACTGGCTCCAGTGGTTAGTTTTGTCTGCTGATGGGAACCTGGACGCCCATCTCACCTCTAAAAACCTCGGTGTAGGGGTCTCCCTATGCAAAAAACAGGGAAATTCCATCCATTTCTGCCCCTTGTTCCTTTGTAGCCACCAACCTGGAAAGGTAAAATTAATGATGACAGCAGGACTTAGCTAATCTGACATAAAGTAGGAAGCTTTCAATGAGTCTGACCCATTAACCCTAATCTCATAATTACCCCGCTATTGATCAGGAAGTGTGGGCTAATTAGCAGAGCATTAGAGCTGAAATTCACACCCAACTCATGAATCAGAGCCTAATTATCAACACCTCCTCCCAGGCCTTACAAAGGCTGGAACTGCAGCAGGTAATATTATTGTGTCTGTCTACTTTTTGGATGGAAATAGCTCACAATTACGTGAGAAAATGAGTCTTGTCCCTTGTCTTGCATCATGTTGTCCTTGTCAGCTGCTTTAGGGGCAACGTGGTCCCAAAGGAATTTACGTGACAGGAATGTCATCATAGAATAATAAAATGATTTGGGTTGGAAGGGACCTTAAGGACCCCCTCATTCCACCCCCTACCATGGGCAGAGACACCTAGACCACTAGACCAGGTTGCTCCAAGCCCCATCCAACCTGGCCTTCAACAGCTCCAGGGATGGGGCAGCCACAGCTCCTCTGGGCAACCTGTGCCAGGGCCTCACAACCCTCACAATAAAGAATTTATCCCTAATATTTAATTTAAATCTACCCTCTTCCAGTTTAAAACCATTCCTCCTAGTCCTATCACTGCACACCTTTGCAAAAAGTCCCTCTCCAGCCTTCAGAATCAGCCAAGTAGAGTCCAGCCTTGCTCTTTGGATGACACTAACCCAAAAGGGAAGGCTGGGAAACTGATTCTCTTTTATGCTATCTCAATTTCTTATGCAAAATAACCTAATGGCCCAGTGTGGTTGATCATTGAAGAGGTCTCCCGCTGGAACTGAGCTTCTCTGGAAGACAGTTTTGTTCCTCCTCAGGAGGCACACGGGCTTCATCCAGCAAGATGCCCATCAGGAGGGGCTCCTGTGGAGGTTTCAGGGAAGGAGGGGTGAAAGTTTTTATCAAGGCAGGACCAGCTCTGTTCCCAAGGCTCTGTTTTCACCAAGATGCAGGGAAAATCCTCCCTCCTGAGCTCTGCTGGGTCCAAGGGAACAGCAGGTCCATGGGAGGTGCATCCTGCTGTTGCTGTACAGTCAGAGTCAGACCCGGGATTTACCTCAGGGGTTCTCAGATGATTTCTAGTAGTAGGCACAAGGTGCACAAGGTCCAGGTAGAGGTATCACCCTTCCCTTCCACGTGCTGGTTATCTCCAGGGGAGGAGCTGACTCTTTCCTGACATCTTGAACTTTAGCCCCAGGAGATTTCACAGAGCATTGGGAGCTGGGCCAACTCCAGAGCTCCAGTGGGGGACAACACAGGAAAGAAAAGAGCTTTGGACTTTGCAACCCCTCATGTTTTGGCTCAAGTTGTCAGTGCATTCACCACAGAGGTGAATGGGACCAGAGAACCTGATTTTCACCTGTAGGGTCTTACACAGTGCTCAAGGGGAAGAGCCAGAGGCAAATGGCCTTTTGACACCACCATTCCTACTGAAAATAAAGCATTTCTGGTCAGTGAGTCTGATGGGTCCTGGGATCGAGGGTTCAAGAAAGATCAACTGTAAGCCAGGGCTGCCTTTCCCTTTCTATTCCTCCCAGGGATGTCACAGTGACCATTTTACCACAATCCACAGCATTTTACAGTAACTGCTCACACCAGTCCTCCCAGTGCTTTCCACGGTGCTCAGCGTGCAGAACTGGTTTGGGGCAGTGACAAGCACCTGGGTGCCCTGGGCCTCACTTCTCAGGTGCAAACACGTGTGGAAATGCCACACTGGTGAATTTGCAGCACCTGCGCCCCTGCTGGAAAGGACCCTGTGGTGCTCTTTGCCAAAATAAGGCAATTTTTTTCTCTTTTGTTAGTTAATTTTGCAGCCAGAAGCAACTGCAGTGTGCGATTGGAGCACTTCACAGCTAAGGGCATCCCCAAATCATTGCTCCAGTATTACTCAAATCCAAGCAATAAGCTTCCACATGCAGCCCAGATCGATCCCTTCCTTGCTCCATGACCACAAGTCAATAACGAGTACACGTAGCTCCTCGTTTGCCAAATGCAGTTTTACTTCTGGTTTTAATTCTTCAAATTTCTGATGTGGAAGGAAAGTAAAAACAAACAAACAAACAAACAGAACCACACACAGAAAATATATTCTTTTGCTATTAATGCCTGAAAGGTGAGAATAAAATCTTCTGATATTTCAGGAGCTAATTCCAGGTCAGCATCCAGACCAAGAAATTAATTTGCTAAGAATGGTGTTATTCTGCTTTATGTCTTTGAGAACTTCTCAAAATTAAATCTCAGGTTTTTCATCCCATGTTGACAAATTATCTGATTGTTTTAAAACTTCATTTTCGACTCCTGCAAGCAACTTGTGACTTTGAAATGTTGTCTGAGGCGGTACAAAGTGCAATTAGCAGCTCACCCTGCAGTAAGGATCAAGTTCCACTGCTGCATGAGGCCTGCAGCTCTCTTTTGCCCTGACCTTGGGATACTTCATGTGCCTGGAAGGCAGAATTTAAACTGCTAATAATGATGTTCTTCTCCTTAAAATCTGTCTTTCATCTAAGGATCTTCAAGTGCTTTAGAGCTCCTGGGAGGCTCTGGCCAAGTTCAACATCACACCTTTCCCTGGATTGTTTTTGCTCACTATTGTTTCAAGCATCACCATGTTAGCAGGCTCTAAACATCAGGGAGTGGTGAGAAAAATGGAAACTCTCTGTGTTGGATGACTTCGTACCACACGTGTGACTCACCTTTATTCCCTATTATTTTGCTGTGATTGCTCTCAGCACTGCAAATGACCACAACTTTGTACAATACACCCTGACTGAAAAGGCAATTTTGCCTCAAGTCATCACTGAAGGTGGGTGAAAGACACATGGCAAACTGTGTCCTTCACGGGATCATTTATTACTCTTACAGCTCTTCCACAGATATCTCAGAATAGACAGGAACGTGGAAAAAAATGAAAAGGAAATAAAGAAAAAATTGCTAAGGCGCTGCTGACAGCAAAGGACGAAGGGCAGGTATAAGAGATGACCCTGTGGTGGATAAGAACAGGTTGAAGATGTCCCTTTTCTTCCACAGGGGAAATTGTATCTGTTTTTAACTCTTCGCTTGACCTGCAGGTTAGAGCCTATTAATATACAGAACTTTAAGAATGTCTGTTATTGTGTGTTTAGAATATAGTCTCGGGATGGTTTGGGTTGGAAGGGACCTTTGAAAGGTCAACTAGTCCAACTCCCCTCACATGAGTAGGGACATCTTCCACTAGGCCAGGTTGCTTTATCCAGCCTGGCCCTGAATAGGGCAGAGTAGCCCAAGCTTTTTCTTTTTTTCCCCAATTTTGGAACATTTTGTACCAGCAGTGTGGATCCCTTTGTTCCCACTGGTTGTCGTAGGCCAGAATCAAACTTGCTGTCCCAGGCCCCTCCGGAGCAAAGCATGGATGCTGAGGTTTAAAGCTGAAGCCACAAATCGGAAAATGATAAGGATCTTTACATTCCCTGGCACTCAAGATCTCTCTACTCACCTTGCAGACAGTGAGGAACTCACCCCTCCTCCAGAATGCTCAGTGTTCCCTCTGTTTTATATTGGGGTAATGTGACCCACAGAGATGTTCGGATGTCCTGGACAAGGTCTTGGAGAAGTCTCAGTCACAGATTCAGAAACAGAGATCAGATGCCTCTTTTCCAAACCCTGCTGATTGAACAGAGTAAAAATGTCCTTGTCCCATTACCTCAGGTAGATTCTTCTGTGCTGAATCACTGGTAGTAAAAAGGATTTAATAATTAGAATAATTAACTCCTACATAAGCAAGACATGATGCAGTTTGCAGAGATCTCCAAGAACTCCTTATCAGTAATTTGAATCTACGTAAATCGAAGCACTGGAAAGTCAAATAAT
Source organism: Cephalopterus ornatus (assembly GCA_013396775.1). NCBI lineage: Eukaryota > Metazoa > Chordata > Aves > Passeriformes > Cotingidae > Cephalopterus > Cephalopterus ornatus. The sequence goes on from VZRE01006802.1 coordinate 737,027, forward strand.
TCAATCCCAGGCCTGTTCTTTTCAGTCACAGGTATGTCTGGGATCAGAGAGGTCACTGTGAACTCCTGAAACCCAGCTCTCATACAGTCCAGGTGCTGGACTGCCAAAGAGAGACGTACATTGGGATGCCAAAGGTGGGTGAGAACACATGTTAATCTTATCACATGCCTACAAGCCGGTCCCAGAAAGGCTGATTACAACACCTCATCCCTGGAGCATTCAGCATGTGATCAGGGTCACATTTTGCATGTCAAAGTTCCCAGCTGGAGACCTGGGCGATGCCCACAAGGAATTTGGGTGTGTTTGCACAAATGTACCTTCATCCAGACATTCAGCACACCAGGAGCAGCAGCATAGGCATGTCAGAAGAGGTGCTGCTAAGAATTTGGTGAAAACCACAGTTTTTCAGGAGGTTTTCTGTGGTCTAGAGGAGGCTGCATTACTCGTGCCCTTTCAGACGTGGTCAACAGGACTGCATTTCAGAAGAGGGACAAAGCCAGTGTTTCAGCTGGAGTTTCATTCCTGCAGAAACCACACCGAGGTTTTTTGTTTGTTTTCCTTGGAAAAAGCCTACAGGTTGCTATACACAGCACTCCTAATTTACCCAGCCATCTGCAGCAGAAGGCTGGTGATGAATCAACACCAGCTGGAGCTCAGCAGAAGCATTTAGGTTGCAATTATGCTGGGCTATGTTCTGAACCTCCATTAGTGGAAACCTCCCAGTTGTTTCTAATATCTACAGCCGTCCTGATGAATCAGGTTCAGGTTGATCAAATCCTCACCAGAAGGATATGCAAGTGGCCCTGACAGCGTATTTAACTCCCAGTCCACAAGCGCTCCTAGATGACTGTTGGTGTCACTAAGCAAACTGTTTTTAACAACTCAATCTCCAATTTTCAGTTTCTCCTCCAAAATCTACACTTCTTTTGGGCTACAAGTTCCTGAAAAGCTGCTTCCTTCTATTTTTCCAGGACCCAGAGAATCTGACAACGTATCAGACCCTGGGGAAAGCGAAGTGTTTGGTGTGGGAGCATGCTGAGATCAGTTCCCAGATATTTCAACCAAGATATTAGATCAAGTCCGGGCCTTGGTCTAACAATCAACTTGTAGGATTCCCTACCCTGTTCATGGATCACAGGAAAGGTATTTAAAGTTGAATGTGCACATTTTGTCAAAATTGTGACCTGGAGCCATCCCATAGCCCCTCTCATTAGCTCAAACCAATTCCAGTTCCTCATAATGGTTTCAACTAACACAAAGAATTAAATGCAAAAATATGTACAGGACTTTGAGCAACGTGGTCTAGTGGAAGGTGTCCCTGCCCATGGCAGGGGGTTGGAATTATGTGATATTTAAAGGTCCCTTCCAACCCAAACCATTCTTTGATTCTATGATCCTTGGCTACTGGCGAACACAGGAGCAAAAATTTTTGCTGAGCTGGGATTATGCGTCTGGAAGACTTTGTGCTCCCTAATTAAGGGCAAGTTCCACTAAAAATGATTGGCATTTTTTTCTGGAGCCCCAGAGCAGACCTTTGCTCACACCAGAAGATATCCAGGCGCTGCTCATTTCCATTATGCTGAAACCCTTTTAATTCTCTCTGACGGCTTTACGAACTATGTGAAACACTTAAACTTTGTGGTTCATCTTCCCCCTTGCCTCGAGTGTGGATTGCTGAGGACTGGGAGGTGCTGAAGCTTCTGCCTGGCCTTTGGCTTCATCCACAGAAGGAGGAGACTTGAGCGGACTCAATTTCGGGTCTTCATTTCATAAAATCAGTAACCAGGTTCTTGGGCAGCTAGAGAGGAACATGTGTATTTTGAACCACTGCTGCCACCCGAGAATGCAGGGGAGTAACATACCCACAAAATGCCTTAGAAAGACACCAGCTCCTCAATGCCTGAAGAGATGGGTTTTGTGGCTGGTTGTCAAGGTTCTTCTCACATGGTTGAAATCCTAATACATGTCAGAGGTGACTTGCTGTCCTGCTCCATAAGTTAGATCTTTCCTAGGCCTTGCAGAGCTGTTGAACCCTTAGGGATTTTTTTTCCTGGGAATATCACAGAGAACCAAGTTCTGTGCTTAATACAGGGGCTGGAAAATTCAATGTGTCTTCACTGATTTCAGCTGATTTGCTTCAAGTTGGTTGAGATTGGAACATGACATAGAGACAGCTGTCTCTACTCCTTCAGCCACACCTATCCCATCATATGTTCATCTAAGATTTCACTGCAGCTTAATGTGAGAGATATTTTGTATCTGACCACGGGCTAGTCAATGAACCCGTCGCAAAAACCTCTCTGTTACAGAATCACAGGTTTGGGTTTGGAGGGACCTGAACAATCACCTTGTTCCAACCCCCTGCCATGGGTAGGGACACCTTCCACTATCCCAGGTTGCTCCAAGCCGCATCCAACCTGACCTTGAACACTTCCAGGGATGGGGCAGCCACAGCTTCCCTGGGCAACAAATCTGCTTCCCTCTGACCTTCACTGAATGAACTACTCAGTCTTCACTTCATAACTTTATGCTGACAGTGGAGAAGATTCTATAGGCAGCCACAGATCAGAAAAAAAACAGCACTGTAGCTCCCAGTTGTTACCATTTGCCTGGCTTTTATCATTGCCACTTAGCAATCCTCAAGTATTTGCTTTGTCTTTCCCTTTCCATGTATTTTTTTAAGGGAAATGGCACCAGGTTTTTGCCTCCAGACATTGGTGTGTTTTTTTAATTTGCACTCAGCCTACAGAAACTCGAGGTAGCTACCAATTATTCACATCTTATGATCCCGAAAGTATCCTCTAAACCCATTCCTGGAGGGAACACAGGGAAGCCAAGATTTAGCGTGGCAGTAGATGGCGCTGAAGACCTTGGAGCCCATCAAGGAGCCCCGGTCAACCCACTCCCACCTTCCCAAACAGCCTTCTCCCACTCTGTTACCTTCTTACAACAGAATGCAGGGAGACCTTGTCACTGAAACCTGGGACACTTTGGGTTCAGTGCAGAGCAGGATTTGAAAGTTCCGAGAAGTGGGTCCGTATGCTGTGGATGATGGTTAGAGGGTCTAATTTATGGTTAGAGGGTCTTACTGCGAGTATGAAAATGGCAACAGGCCACGGACCACAGAAGATCCCTGTTCCTGCACAGCAGCCCTGTATAATGCCTTCCCCACTCCCAGTCTGTTTGGAGGGTTCCACATGGCCACAAAGCAGCTGATGGCCTTCTTTCTCTGATCTCAGTAATCTCTGGAGATGCAATTTACATTTATAGCCTCAGAAGTGTGTCTCCAATTACAGAAGTGCTGCGAGTCAGCTCTAAGCCACTGTCTGCCACTGTTACCGTGAGACCGCTGGGAACCCGGGACAGCCGGTGCCCAATCCTCAGGTCAGGAGGCAACATAGTTCCTCTTATCTGATAGAACATGCTGTATCTTAAATGGGACCTGATACATGTGATTGAAATAGAGTACCTTGACCTCCCAGTCTTCCCTGGCCTATTCTTCTGACGATTTCATGAAAAAAAAGTAGACAAAAGTGCTCCTTTGGCCAGCAAGGTAGGTGATGTGGTGGTATGAGTGGAGAAGGCCATACCTATGGTGTCTAGGATCTGGAACTACAGATGTTTTTTAGCTGAAAAGTACGAATTTGTGTCTATTCCACATGTGGGTAGATACCTACCTGTGGAAGAAACGCATATTTACAGGTATTCACAGCAACGAGCAGTAGAAGGATGACTTCAGGTGCAGCATGTGTCGTATTAAACCACTTTCTGGTGTGATTGAGATGAGTTGTGCCTTCTATCCCTCTTTAAAACAGCCTCCTGATCTGCCTGACCCTGGCTCCCTATGAAATCAATTGAGTCACTGGCACATGGACATTTTGTCACCTAAGTCTGAACTGGGCATCACACCCCCTACTTTCACTGGGAGCTGGGCATCACTTTCTCTTGAAGTTAAACTGCAATGTGGGCACTGCAGGTGCTGGGACATCTCAGTAATGTCTTGTGTCTTCCTAACTAGTTGGTGTCATCAAGACTGTAAAAGTAGATTGTCACTGCTAAGGGTAAAACATGTCCTAAATTACCTGTGAGTACAGGGGCAGCCAGACTTGGGCCAGAACAAGAATCTCCATGTTGCCCTCAATGCTTCTTGGGGTTACCAGCTGAGATTCACGAGTCTCACCAGGGCAATGGAGAAATTCCCCAAGGATCACAGCTGAATACAATCCCAGCTCCGCAAACTACTCAGAGTAGCTGAGAAATCTCCTCCCTTTCACTCCCTTGAAGACACTGGAAAAAACCTTCCCCCGGGGCCAGTTCCCTGACCTCTAGCAGCCCATCCTTACTCATCACATCGCAGGTCATCATGACCATTTTAGGCAGGAAATTAAGCTTCTCACTGAACACCCTCATCTAATCACCATGGTCAACATTTCCACCTTGCTTGCCCTAAAGACATTTCCCCTAACATCCATAAAGCTGGGACAGATCAAAGGGTTGTTATCACTGGCTGTGTGCGCTCACAGTTAAAGCTTTTCTCCCAAGTGCCACACCTCCAGGTTTTACCTGCAGCCTAATTAAGTCAGCCTGTGGATGAAGCGCTTTAGTGGTCGTGGGGTCAACCAGGAACTTATCCTCTTTAGTCACACGAGGACAACACATTCTCCTCTTAGCAGTTACACCCAGATGATCAGGACATTGATGCCGGGCGTTGGGTTCATATTGATTCTGCCAAATACAGCAGGCCTATGATTTTATTTTTTTAGATGAAAAGAAACAGTTTGCAAGGGCATGTAGTGATAGAACCAGGGGGAATGGCTTCAAAGTGACAAGGAGTAGGTTTAGATTAGATTAGATAGTAGGATGAAATTGTTCCCTGTGGGGGTGGTGAGGCACTGGAACAGGTTGCTCAGAGAAGCTGTGGCTGCCTCATCTCTGGCAGCGTTCAAGGCCAAACTGGATGGGGCTTGGAGCAACCTGGGATAGTGGAAGGTGTCCCTGCCCGCAGCAGGGGGTTGGAACGAGGTGGTCTTTAAGGTCCCTTCCAACCCAAACTATTCTGTGATTTTTAATTATTGTTTCTGCTGAGGTTTACTGTGGCATGGATAACCAGTGCTGTGTGCTAACTTAATTCATCCCATAAACATTCCCATAAAAGTACATACTGGTGTTAAGCACACCTATATGTTCATAACTAGACAGATGGAGAACAGATATATATGTGTGTATGCCAAGACTGAAATGACATCATCTGCTACATACTCACTTCTGCAAACATCAGATTTATGCATCATTAATGCCAAGGCATCCAGATTATCATTTCCAGCACTGTGTATTCATACGTAGGTGAATGTGGGTGGATTTGTATAGATGTATGCAAAATACATATCCATGCATACATATGTATGCAAACATTTGTGAGTGCAAGATTATAAATGGATAGATAAATGTGTGGTGGAGAAGTTCAGATAGCCAAAGAGAAATATCCTTGTACATCTAGATGTCAAATTGCTAGAAATCACAGCTTATATATACATATATATATATATAAAACAAATCTTGCAGGCTCTTCTACCTCCCCTGCCTTAGCAGACAGAAGTGTGCCTGGGGGTTGCTGGGAATGAAGGCATCCATCACCATGGATGTGAGTATGTGCCCCCATGACACACAGAAACAAATATTTGGATGCTGAGTGGCGATGAATAAACACCTGCCAGTGTTTATTCCACACCCCAGGGTGGGGCTGGCACTTAGGCTGATCAAGTGAGCCCTTTTTGTGTTTCTTTTGTCGGTCTCCGGGGTTTTTCCCCTCTTTTCCCAGCCCTGCAGTGGGGTTCGGGAGGCAGGTCCTGTCGGACAGCGCTGCTCAGCATAACAAGAAAAGCTGCAGAGGTGGGCTGGCGACCGGCTGATCAGGGAGGTTTAATGAGAGGTATGGGGAAAGCAGAAGCATCTCTCTAAACACAGAGTGAGTCAAAGTCACCTCTGGCGAAGGGAGAAGAAGACCTGAAGCAGAGGAGGTGTTGACGAGGCACCGTGTGTGCTCTCAGTCACATCCTCTGCTGCTTACTCAGGCTGGAGGGATGTGAGCAGAAGTAAAACCTGATTTAGGTCACATATGCCTTTCTCCTTGCTCAGTGCTGGAGCTAAAACATCCTGTGGGCAAGAGAAGGAGGAGACAAGGAGTCAGTGCATTGTCTGGGAGATGAGATAGGACCTGAGGCACAGACTTTGCATCTCTCTAAAAGCTGTTTTTCTGTTGTTGTTGTTGTTGTTGTGGACTTCATGACTGGGTAGTTTGGCTTATCTGAGACTTTATTTTCATAATCAAGCAGCTTTGCATAACTAATGAACTCTGTTCCCAGCATGTTCTGTAAAGCAAGCAATAGCTGGCAAGGGATTTGCTAGATTTATGCACCTAAACAACTGGCATGATTTGGATCCTCATCTTCTCCCCTCCCACCCATCCACAGTGCCTTCCCAGTGCACAGCCTCTGGGCTCTGCATAAAACCATCTGGGTTGGTAATTCAGCATGGCAAAGGCCTATCCACAGCTCCACATCCATGGAAGTCCTGGTGCAACAATGGTGGCATCTTGGTCAGCCTCTAGGTAGTGCCCTCATGACCTAATTGTCCTGTGATTTCCTGACTTGAGGACTTGAGTTTCCAAAGGCAAAGTCAGGGAGTTCGGCACCTCTGACATCCAGCTCCCGAGCAAAGCCAGAAGGAGCTGTGACAGTGGCTCCGCTGCAGGTAACCCAAAGCACCTGACCCCATCTCATACAGTTTAGATGTGGGGCATTGGTAGGTCCAAATCCAGGTCCAGCAATGGCTGTCCTCAGCCATCCAGGGCCAAGAGCAGTTCTGCCAGACCAGCAACTCATAAAATCATAGAATCACAGAATGGTTTAGGTTGGAAGGGACCTGAAAGATCATCTAGTTCCAAGAAGGAACTAGTGGAAGGGACACCTTCCGCTAGACCAGGTTGCTTCAAACCCCATCCAGCTGGCCTTGGAGACTTCCAGGGATAGGGGATTCACAATTTCTCTGGGCAACCTGTTCCAGTGCGCTACTACTTTTTGAGTAAAGAATTTCTTCATAAAATCTAATCCAAATCTCTCCTCTTTTAGTTTAAAATGGTTCCCCCTTGTCCTATCACTTTCTGCCTGTGTAAAAAGTCACCCTCCCTCTTTTTTATAAGCCACCTTCAGGTACCAGAAGGTGCTTTAAGGTCTCCTTAGAGCCTTCCCTTCTCCAGGCTGAACACCCCCAGCTCTCCCAACCTGTCTCCATGGTGCAGGAGCTCCAGCCCTCTGAGCACCTCTGTGGCCTCCTCTGGAGTCTCTCCAGCAGCTCCAAATCCTTCTGCTGTTGGACACCAGAGCTGGAAGCAGCTCTGTAGTTGGGTGTCACAGCAGTGGAGCAGAGGGGCAGAATCCCCTCCTTTGACCTGCTGCCCACACTTCTTGTCATGCAGACCAGGATGCACTTCAATCACAATTCAAGTGAATTAACTAGAAGAAACCTTCTCATCGAGAGACCGCATGTAGAGACAGATCGTAAGATCAGTGTTGCTGGTTGCCTCTGTTGCAGCAACAGCAGAGAAGAGAAAGGAGACTTCAAGCCCGGTGACCAAGCAGTGGGAGAGCTTTCCAACATCTGCCTGGTGGTAAATTAAACATGAGCTTTGCCTAAGCACACACCAATTACTGGAAATGGCTGTCCGTGACAATGTGGTGACATCCTCCCCCTTGCTTCCCCTCTTCCCCTCCCCGTGTGATAGCAGCCGTGACTCTGGTTTTGAGCAGCTGAGCTGCTTCTCGCCTCCAAGCCAGTGCCAGGCAAAGATGCAAATCTCAGTCACTTCTTCCACTCACCACATATGACAGGGCTGCAAATACTGGCGGAAACTAACTACCCACAGCTTGAAATACCACTGTACTCACAGCCCCCGTCTGCCTCCAGAGCTTCTCCTTCAACGGAGGAGCCAAACCTGCCTGCCTTCTGCAGGCTTTATAGAAACAGAGGGACAAAATTCCCCTGAAGTCCAAGAGTTTTATGGCTTAGGCTGGTTGCTGATAACCTTTTCCAACCCACTGGAGAGTTACAAATACAATAGTTAAAGCCTGGTTACCGACTGCTAAAGAAGCTGCAACCTTTTGCCAGTGGTAGCACCTGCCAGGAAAGGTATAGACTGTAAATCAGAGCATCAGCACTAATAAATGCAATGTCAGGAAGCTAAAGAGAGGTTAAATATCCAGTCTGGACATTAGTTACGGGTTCTTCTGTGTTTTATGACTCCATTGGTCCATCAGCAGATAAGGATAGGATATGGAGGAATGGTTTTAAACTAAAAGGGGAGAGATTTGGATTAGATGTTATACAGAAATTCTTTACTCAGAGGGTGGTAGGACACTGGCACAGGTTGCCCAAAGAAGCAGTGGTTGCCCCACAGCTCCAAGTGTTCCAGGCCAGGTTGGATGGAGCTTAGAGCAACCTGGTCTAGTGGAAGGTGTTCCTGCCCATGGCAGGGGCTTGGAACTGGATGACCTGTAACGTCCCTTCCAATCCCAACCACTCTGTGATTCTATGATCATCTGCCCCATTAGACAGTATCATTTCTGCTGCAATCCCTCAACCCCAGCAGATCCTAAACTAGGAGGCAGTGACCAAAGTGAAGAGAGAGCACAAGGAGGATGTGCCCTGTGGGAACTCTGATTGGGATTGCTTAATGACAGGTCTCAGGATTGCAGAAAATCCATAACTGGGGCCATTGTGGGGGGAAGGCGGATGCTGGCTTTGGAAGGCAGGAAGGATGTGTTTCCACCTTGGCTTTCTTTTGAGAGATGCCCTGGCTATGTTTGAAAGCAAAATTGGACTCACATCTGAACCTTGGGTTTGTCATCTTCCCTGTAAACATTCATCGGTCACTCAAACCCCTGGAGGTCCAGGCAGGTAGGTGACTCTTTCCAGAGGCTGTAACAGATATTTATCCTTCCAGAAGTCAGTGAAATAATCCTGTGGATCGCAGAGGATGAGAAATGAGGAAATTTACCACTTCTGTTCCCAGACCCTTCCTGGACAAAGAAACCAAACACAGGGTTTGGGCTCCAATACAGCTATACTGAATCTGCTCTCTGGATCCCTCTATGACCTCCTGGCTCCCAAGACGCACAGACGAGCTCGTGCCACTCCCAGACATAATAACAGTGATAGTAACAAAGACAACATTGATAATAGTAATAATAAAAATATGGCCATCAAGGGCAGACCTGCCTTTGGATGATTTACCCATATAACAAGCTCAGAGACCAAGACAACAGGCAACTTTCAGTGGTTCAACAACCAGAGCTGGCAGGCAGCTGAGGGGGAAAATATTTTCTGCCTCTTCCCTCAAACCCTGTGAAACGGGTGGTTTCCCAGAACCATCCCCCTCCACGTGCAAGCAATGGGGACACAGCTGTTGGGTTGGAGTTTCCCTCTGAATGTTGGGGCTTTCCTGGGGCAATGCATGGCACAGCCATGATGTGCCTCGTGCTCATGTGGCTCTTGCTCTGCTCCTCACCCAGCTGCTCTCAGTCTTATTCAGTTCATCCATCATGTTGATTGTCCTCCTGACAACAGGATACTGCCCTCAGCTGTGTTCACAGACCCTGTAGGTGTAACCCGCATAATCCTGTGGTCCACAGACTGCATCTTGAGTCAGGATCTTTCTCCATGTGCTTCAGATAGGGAGCTCATTTGAGCACTCTGGTTTATTTTGGGAGAGTCCCTCTGGACAGGAGAACCCCCCAGGTGATGCACATTCCCAGACTGCGTGGTGGATATAGTGTGGCTGCATCCAGGAGCCATCCCTGAGCCAGGGCATCCCCTGCCCCCATCAATCACTGGTCCTGGTTAGTCCAGGCCATGCACCAGGGATACACCAAAACACCACTGATGATCACAGCCCGTGCCCTGACCCTGTTGGTTTGCCCATATAAACATAGCCTAGCACTTCGATGCAGAAAGCTTCAACATTTGACAAACCAATAATTTCAGCCAGGAAAAAAGCTCACCCAGAAGAATCCCTCATGGCTCTGCCTGCATTCCCAGCCTTACTTAAACACAGACGATTTCCCCTAGTAGCCACAGCCCCTGCTATGCTCTCTGCCTGCTCGGATGAGCTCCTACAGACAGTGGCTATAAATAATCCCAGCCAGCACCAGAAACGACCTCAGTGACAGTTTTATTTACTGCAGGCATGACCAATCCACAGTGATTTAATCTGCTCTTTGCACATAGATGCTTTGGTGCCTTGGTTAATTACCTAGAAGAGGATGCTACTGCATTTCCACCCTGGAATATGCCACTTTTGTAGCTGATTGCTCCAGTGTTGTGCTGTGTCTCAGCCCAGGTGATAACCCAGAGCGACCCGGTTGCAGCTAATGGGATCTACCTAAAATACAGCCAGTTCACCAGAGGAGACAAGGCCTGATTCTGATAGACCTATTAGGTCCATTTCCTTCTGTGGATTTATTCCTAAGCCCTGGCTCATCCAGGGGTATCTTAACCTCTGGCATTTGTGTACTGAAGCATGAGATGTGATGGGGAGTTAGTGTGGATCTCCCACGCAGCTCGGCCATGGACTTCATCCTATGAAACAGGACCAGGTCACTTCCAGCAATGGGTCCCACAGCTGTTTATCTCAAATCAGCTCTACAAAACAATAGAGGGAGGCAGCAGCTGCTTAATATTTCACCTGACCTTCACGCAGGGGCAAACACAGCCCCTTTTGGAGCAGATGGCCAGTTTGCTTGTGCTCATTAACATTCAAACACTGATTTTCTGGTCAGTATGTGTTTTTTAGTTGTTGCTCGTGTTTCCTTCTGCATTGATGATTTAGTTTTAGGTAGTTCTGTGAGGAGCAGGGAGTTGGGCACAGTGATCTATATGGGTCCCTTCCAACCTGAGATAGTCTATGCTTCTACAACTTCAATCCATAACCTGCAAGAGATTCACAAACATGAGAATTCCATTCACAGTCAGTGGATGAGGTGGAGACTGTGACTGTGTGGGGTCCTGCACGCTCTTGGCAAACATTACGCTTTTGGAAAAATCTGTGCCAAAGACAACCATGAAGCCAAATGCTCTCCCCGAGACAAGCCCAAAAACTCACCAGCTCAACCAGAAAGGGAAATCCTGTGCAAAGCATTGCACTGCCATCAGGAAATACCAGAGGGGCCAGATTCTCAGCTTGGGTTTGTAGGAAAAAAATGAAAAAGGCTCCTAAGGAAGCTGCAAAACTCGCATTAGTCCTCAGAAACACAACCAAGCCATGGCCAAAGCCCGTCTGCCCAACACGTGCACAGGCTCATCCCGTGGCAGCCCTGTGATTGCCTGGCTTAGCTTAACCCTCCCAGCTCTGCTGAGACAGCCTTTCTGCAGGCAAATCGGCTTCACAGCCCAGGCTAAAAGCCATCCTGGGCTGACTGACATCCTCACAGCCCCTAATCAGCCCCCCTAATCGTCCTTCCCGGGCCCTCGGAGCACAGGAACAGCAGAGCTTTGTTAGGAGCAGCTTCAGGAGGAAGATGCAGACAGGGTCAGATCAGCTTAGCAGATAGGAAGGTAATTAATACCTCTTTTAAAACCACCAAGGGCAGACAGGTGGACTTTTTGCTTGAGCCCACCCCTCCCAATCTTTCCCCCTATCTGGGGCACTGCTGACCAAAAACATTTCAAAGGACGATAGTGAGAGACACCACAGCTGAGTCACATCTGCATTCCTAAGGGAGCTTCTCCCTTCTGGGTCTCCCAGCCTGGAGGTGACCTGCTGTGTGGACAAGGTGGGTGTCCAACCCTGTGCAAGATAAAGGCAATGAAAACTCCATTTCTTCTTTCATGAGTGATGCCCTATTGTCCATCAGTGGTGCTTCTTGCCCCAGCATTAGTGCAAGTTAGTCCAGAGTGGTGTTTTCCATCAGAGGAATGTTTTGTCAGAAAAGGCCAACACTTTTTTTAAAGCATCTTCAGGAAAAAAGGGAAAATGATATGTCAGTTCGTGAGGTCAAAAGGAGCTTTGGAAATTTTGAAAAATATCAATTTCCATCCCATTTGGATGGGAAGATATTTTTATTTTTATTTATGTTTAAAAAAGAAGATCTCTGGTGAACCGAGATCCCTGGTTTTCAGCCAGCTGTAACCATGAGTCTTGAAAACCCTTTATTACAACTCCTCTTCACTTTCTTTCCAGTCCCATCTCTCTCCAGGGTTTGCTGACTCCTACCACTGATTTTTTTGTAACAAATGCCGATGGACCTCTCTCACCTCTGCAACAGATCCCATTGCAGGTAAAATTGTGCCAAAAGGAGAGGTTTAAATTAGTCATTGTGCGATGGCCATGCTCAGAAATATTCACTATAAACCTGCACACTGGTTAAGCAAGTCTGGAAAGGCATTTCAGTCATTATTACAAATTAATTATGTAGAATACTAGTGCTTTATTGTTTTGTTATGCCTTGCTTATACAGCAGCCAGTCCTTGCTGGATAATTTATACCCAGGTAATAACTTCCCTGCCCCAAGTAGCTTCAAAAAGGTGGGGTCATTCACACCAGCGGGGCCTGTGAAGATGTTAAAACATTGCTGAGAATGTACCCAAGTGAATGATAGGAAAACCTGTGAGAAAATCTTAGAGATAAATCAATATGGTGGTTGGAAAGGCGCTGGGGTCTCGTGGCAATGACTCTGACACTGTAGATGGGTCCGTCTCAGGTAGGAAGGACAAACTCCTCCTCTAAGAACATGCCCTGGGCATGACTTCCAGGTCTTTTCTGTCACCTTTCTCATCAGAGCAGATCCAAAAAACCCTGACATCTAACCCTTGTGCCCATACAGGTTTACCAGAGAAGCTGTGGCTGCCCCATCCCTGTAAGTGTTCGAGGCCTGGTTGAACGAGGTATCAAGCAAACTGGTCTAGTGGAAGGTGTCCCTTACCGTGGCAGGGGGTAGAATGAGATGATTTTTAAGGTCCATTCCAACCCAAACCTTTCTGTGATTCTTTGATTCTACACATTCAGCAGCAACTTTGCACGGGGAGCTGCCAGTGGAGGTTGAGCAATTACAGAGCAGGAGAATGAGCAGGATGTCTGTAGACTGTCAAAGGATAAAAAGTGGCCTTGGGGTACTGCTCAGGGAGGACAGGTTTGGGAGATGCCTCTGCACTGCACCACAGAAAACACAGAGCAAGAGGCAAACGTGTCACACTTCAAGTGCCAGGTGAGCACTGAAGGATGGGGCAGTCAGAAGGAGTAAGGTGGATGTGTGGAAGAAGAGCACGTCTGCCACTTGTCACAGGTGAATCAAGGCTGGCAGAAGGAAGGGTGAGTGAGTCAGGGTGCCTGGTTGGTAGTGGGTGACATTAATATTGTCTGGAAGGTAAAAGAGCAGCTCTGGAACAGCCAGGGTAAGTCACGGTCCTTGCAGCACCACCAGTGGGAGAGTCAGGAAGGAAATCAGCCATTAACACTTGTGCCATCATCGTGAAATTGGGGTCAATGGTGTGACTTGCCTGTAGAGACGCCCCTGGGGACACTGTGCTTGAAGCAAGGAGTGGACAAGGTGACCAGGTACCTGTGTGAGAGCTAGAGCCTCCTTCCTCCCCCTTTTTTTACTGGTGGATCAATGCCCTGGAGTAATGAATGGGTAGAGATGGACCAAGAACCAGAGAAATGCATGGTGACATTTGCTTCTCTGTGCTGTCATATGGTGGAACTCCCGGGAGAGGATACCAGTATTTTTAGGTACCACCAACCTCTAAAACAACACATCCCCTCCTTTCCAGAAAGCCTTCTCCTCTCTTCAGCTCCAGCTCTGCCCACGGGTTGGCATCCAGCTTTGGTGGAGGCATTTAACACAGGCTAACACAGGCCCTCCAGTCTGGTTTGGATGACATTTATCAAAATGCTGGGTTTTCTTTCTGCTGATGCTCAGCCAGTCATTTTGGTGGATAAAGGCAGTGAACAGCAAGACCCAGCTCTGGAAATACCTCCTCATAATGACCAAAATCACAGCTTAATTGTGGGGTTTGAGTTGCAGCTAGAAATATCTGGATTTGGGGCTGTGCTCATTCTTGAGCTGCCCTCCACCATGGTAATTATTTGTTAGGTCTTAATTATTGTTTCTCTTTGTAGCTCTAATTCAGCGGTGTTTTTAGTCACAACCTCTGCTGCCACCCACTTTTCTAACTTCTGCACCAAGCCACCAGCATTGATTGCATAACAAAAAGCACTCAGATGCCACTTGTAGCAGTAGAGAAGACCAAATGTTTGCTGGGTGTCTGGCTAGGAGTGGGTGCAACATCAAAGTCTGCACCTTGTGCTAGAGGGAGAAGCAATTCACAAAACCTGTGGGATCCTGAGCATCGTCTTGTCACCATCCCTTCAGACTGTGGTAGCTCTGAGTCTCAGATCAGCAAGAAATGAACTTCTCTGTGCAGAAAGTTGGGTGGACAGATGGATCAGTTGGGTTTTATCTGGCTGATCAGGAAGCTCAGCAAATTCAGTAACCTTGTCATGGTCTTATCAGGTTGTAAATTATATTTTCCTTAGGACTGTGGGAGGTAACATTTTAGAAGACTTCTCAAGGGATTTAGCCCATCATCAGCTGGCTTGAGTTTCTGGGCCCTCAAGGGATATTGGTGGCTCTTCATGGAAAAGACTATCAGGAGGTCAAGGCCCTAGGAACACTCAGAACCATCCCTGGAAGTGTTGACCCATCCCTGGAAATGTACAGGGTCAGGTCAGATGGGGCTCTGATGGAAGTGTCTTTCTAATGGAAAGTGTCCCTTCCTATGGCAAGGGGTTGGAATGGGATGATATTTATGGTCCCTTTCAACCCAAACCATTCTGTGATTCTGTGATTTCTTCATATTCTGTTGCTCTGTCTCGTGTCGACACATGTTGGACGGAGAATCAGACAACATCAGCCCTTACAGTGAAGGTTTCCCAGGGCGCAGAGCCCAGCCTGGACCCAGCAGCAGCAAGGACTGGGTCCACCCACGGCCTTCCCAGACCAGGTGCAGGTCCTAGGGTTGGCTCACGGAGCAGGACACGGGATGAGCAGGATGCAGCAGGGCACTTCCAGGCAGAACATGAGATATCAGGCCTATTTTGTAAATGCAGGAACTGTAAATGAATTTCATAGAATTGAATAATAAAACAGAATTGTAGAATAGTTTGGGTTGGAAGGGACGTTTAAAGGTCATCTAGTTCAACTTCCCTTCAATGAGCAGGAACATCTTCGACTAGATCAGGTGTTTTAGGGTTATGTTATTTTGGTATTGACTCTTACCACTCCTCCTCCATCCACACAGTGTAATGTTTTCCAGCATTGCTGACAACTAGGTTCAGTTTCAATTCACTTTTTCTAATCAGCCCTCCCAGCAGAGCCAAGTGACCAAACCTTCAAGTCCTGCCAGGCTCTGCAAACAGTGGCCAGATCATCCAAGGCAAACAGGCCGTAACCCAAGAGGGAAGAAATGGGAAAGGAAAAGTACACGGCTGGGGAAATTACACAATCTGATTTCTCAAGACCTGTTGTATGAAAAAAATCCCTCTGTGCATTTATCCAGGAGGTTGCAAGGGGCTGCCACAATGGGATATGTCACTGTCCAGCTGTAACCAAGCAGCAGCTCCAAGGAGAGGATGCTCTGCAGTGGGCAGGGCAGGTAACAGAAAGGCTGTAGATGGAGGTTTTTCCAGCAGAACCAACTCACAGGGCTTAGGAGCATCTGAACAGGTCCAGCTGCAGACTGGACGGCTGTTGCTGAGATGAGCAGGGCCAGGGGATTCCTCAATGGGCAGGAGTGAGGTGGGAGAAGAAAAGCTCAGGCAGCCACACCAGGAGGGTTTTATTTGGGGCATGAAATTGCCAGGAGCGAGTTTGCACCCTCCAGACCCACACTGAGCCTGACCACGCATGGAAATGGGCTCTTTCATACCCAGGGAGTGGGAATGGGCTGGGGAAGGGGCAGCTCGGGGAGACAAGACTGCCCCATTACCCCCCTCAGCCTCAGAGAGGACACAGATGGGCACATGAGCAAGGGAAGTGCAAGGGTCAAATATTCACATCCACTCAGCTTTCCCCTGGCCATGGATGAAGCCTGGGCACCCTTGAAGTGGGGAAGGGACTTAGCAAAGTTTAGCATGGAGCAGCGAGACTGTGATTTACACAGGTTTGTGCAGAGCTGCAAAATAAATCTGCTGTATTTCATCACAAACATACTCCTCCCCAGGACGTGTTGGTTGTAGCAAAAGTGCACAAACGCTTCTGGATACTCAGAGCTGTTGCAAATAACTCCCACCAGAGCCCCTTGCAAAGCAATTTCCGAAAATATCAATTTCTTTTTTTTTTTTTTTTCCCCACAGATGGATAAAAAAGAGTAAAGTCCCCTCCAACCCCGTGACGTGAGGGCTGTCACTCCCCAGCCAGAGGCAGGTGAGCCTGGTGCCGGCTGTGCTTCAGCCAACATGTTGCATTGTAAAGGTTTGCCCGTGGTTTATTTAATCCCAGACACATTCCTGAGCCATCAATCAGAGCTGAGTCAGCCAGCGTGACTGGGCTGTCCTTTTCTCCCTTTTTTTTTTTAGCAATCACAAGTTCTCTCGCCCTGTTTGCCAGCAGTGAGCTGGAGGTTTATTATTTTTTTCCTAATTTTAATAAAAATGGGACTTGACTGGGAGCGGGGAAATGTTCCTGCTGTCAAGTATAACCTTTAAAGCTGCCCTGCCTCGAGGAACTTCTTCTCTCTGAGATGCTACAAAGTGCATCACATGGAAGAAAAATAAAGGATGCTGCCTGGGATGGCTTTGACATGGACTCCCCTTCCTTACTTGGTTCTCCTTCATGGATGCCTTGATACAAGCCCCATCATGCACATGGAAAGAGGAGAATAGACTTTTTGGAGGAGGTATTTTTTTGTGGAGCAGCCTTGGAAGTGCTGCCCACAGCCACGCTCCAGGAGACAAAGCTCCCCCCACAAGGACAAGGTTGTTGTGGCTTCAAAACAGCCCCTGCCTGCCCCAAGGAAGGCAGGAGAGCTGAACTGATGTTGTGGCTACGTGTAACCTCGGCTCACCTCGGCTGGAGGCCTTATCAGGGCCCCCACACTCGTGTAGGGCTCCCTGTGACGTGGGTGCAAGGCTACGCTCTTTGCCCTAAAATAAGACAAGTGTTTTGTCTCTGGTTGGGTCAAGGAGATGGCTGGGCTGCTGGAGATTGGGAAAAAAAAAAAATAAAAAAATATAAAACCTCGTGGTTTCTGGATTTCCCAGAAAGAACGAGTCCTCCCTGCCCTCAGGATGGTTGCAGGGACAAGCATCACCCCAGTCTCACATGTCTGCATGTTCACCTAGAAAATATTATTGCAGGTGCCTCAGTCAAGCTTAAAATGAGAACCTCCTCCTCCCTGGTAAGAGGCCCTGAAGCACAGAGCAATTAGAAGAGAGAAGACAGATCCTTGGGCACCCCAGCAAGTCCCAGCAAAAAGCAAGGCTTGACAGGCTCTGACACCCCAGGGGAGATCAGAGCAAGGACTGTACAGGAGTCAGCAGGAAGTAATCCCGGAGCTGAGCTAAGATACACAGTGGTCTCCACCTTTTTGCCCCTTTTGCTCCTAACAAGCTTTTAGAGTTACAACTGCTGGTTGGAAGACAAGCCTCCAATCTCATGGGAAGCATCCACCCAAAACGTGCTCCGGAAAATCATGTCAAATTACACCGTTCCCTGCCTTCTCCCACTCTTTCTCTGGAACCAGAAATAAATTAAGAAAAAAAAAAAACACCAACCCAAACAAAACAGTGCAGAGAACTTTACAACTTTGCTTGCAGGTGGCATTTGCAATTTCCCTGCCTTGGGGGCGAAGACAGCTGTGATCTCAGGGACCAGCTCTCGCCCAGCCCTTCATTTAGCACCTAATCACTTTAAGCAGGTATTTGATTTCAAAAACTAGACAGATTTGAATAAAAGCCTAGTCCTGCACTAATCTGCAGGCTAGATGAAGATCTAGGCAGGACAGGTTCCAAGACATCACCTCTATACTCAAGGGTGATGTAGCAGGTAGAGCCATGGGCAGGACACCTTCCACTAGACCAGGTTGCTCCAAGCCTTGAACACTTCCAGAGATGGAGCATCCACTGTTTGTCTTCCATGAGAATTTTTATTCACAAGGCACAGGAACATATGTGTGAGGCAGCACTGCGTGGCACACGGTGACCCCCTTGGGGCCTGAAAGCACAATTCCTAACACAAGGAAGAATCAGGTCACGTCTGTATTTCAACAAGGTATTTTATTGGTCCAGCAACTGCAAAATATACAAATTTCTGAAAGGCAGACCCTGTTTTTAAGCTGGCACAGCTTTATATCGGGCAATTATTCCAGACCTATATACAGAACAGTTAACATACCACAAATCAAAAAAAAAAAAAAAAAAAGGAACCCCAAGTAACTACACCCTTCTCTCCAAGCTTTGCAGTACACATTAAATAAATAAAGAGCGCTTTGCTATCAAAAAAAAAAATAAAAAAATAAATTCAAGTATCACAAAGAAAAACAAAACCGGGGAAAAGACGGGGGAAGAAATCACTGGTGTGGTTTGACAAGTCCTCTCTCCCACCCTGCCTTGGCTGGGCACTGGGCAGTGAGTTTTTTGGGGCAGTGTGATGGCACCATCCCACCAACCCCTCCAGCAGGAGAGGACCTCAGAGACCAGTTTTCCCATTGCTGGAGAAAATGCCATGTTCAAATTTCATTTTTTCATGGACCTACTGCGACATCTATTATTCCCAAAGGAAGAAAGTTTAGGGCCATTTTTTTTTCTGGTTTTTATATATATTTATATATATATATATATACACACAAATACACACCAAAACATCCGCGGAATTACATGTGTACAGGGTTGATCTCGGGGCAGCCAGACGTCATGTTTGTATTTGCTGGCTTATCTTTTTGCAGCAGGAGGAGGGAGATAAAACTCCCCAGGAAGGAGGTTGGAAAAGCCAAGTGAAGTCACCTCCCCGAAACACATTCGTTTATCTCAAAGGCAGAGAAACCGAAAGGGCAGATGCCACCCGTGCACACAGGGAGAGAGAGGCTGCTTTTAATGAGACTATTAA